>JAZGLO010005472.1:522500-1122500 GCA_036873155.1 Biomphalaria sudanica
TTTCCTGTATTCATATTTAGTGCTTCTTGTGAAATGTTAACATGTTTTGGATAAGAGTGTCCAGAAAAAAAAAATACTAGCCCACATGTACTACAGTCCATAGCGCATACCACACGACCTGGCAGACATGCTGCATTTTGGTTAAGCGAGATTAAAGAAAGACGGCGTACCTTGGTAGCCACCTTAGGAACACCTTAAAAATCATATAAATGTTAAACCTCAGGGAACAGGCGATTATACAAGAAAGATTCGGACAGGAAGAGATAGATAGCCTTAGAGGAGAAAAGAATCCAAATCCAAACCCTGGCTGACTTTAAGGTATACAAAAATATGAAAAAAAAGACTTAAGGAGTCAACACAGATGATTTTATTAAAAAATTAAATTTCAGGCAAGAATATGGCAAGGCCTTGTAGAAAGATGAAGATGGATATTGAATAAACTTCTAAATAAAACGACAAGATAGAGAGACAAGACTATCATTCCCATCTGTAGAGAAACATCAGTTGAAATTTTCAAAAGTTTTAAATATATATTAAAGATAATTGTGGTGTACCTTGGATGTGTTCGGAGTCGTATTTAGAATTAGTGAAATGGTATTAGACAGCACAGAATATCCAAGCATGGACAACGCCTGCATAGGTTTAGTTGTGCGAAAGGCATATTGCTATAAATCTTTGATAGGCAACATATCAAACCTTCATTACGCTTTATGAAACGGACCAAAGCTATTCTACAACTGAGTAAGGCCAACGACCAGGGCCGGTTTAAAGTATGTGGATGCCCCGGGGAAGAATTTTTGTGGATGCCCCAGCACTTCTTCGAAAGCTTTAAAGCTTAATAAAAATCTACTTATTCATAAAATACTAACATCTAAAAGCCTGCCATATTATGAAAATAAAAGAGGATTTGAACATTTAATTTAATTTGCCTTCGTTTAAAAATAAAATTGTTTAATATGCACATTTTAGTAACCAAAAATATGTAAATTTCTCGGGTTTACGTGATGTAGTAATGCCGGAGTATATTATGACCAAAACAGAAGAGGACACTTTTTTTTAATGCATGACAAAGTTGCCAACTCTAAGATTTAAAGTATTGCTGATAAAAATGAAGGAACATTTTTTTTTTAAAGTTGCTGACCTGTCGAAATATTTATTTGTTCTCTATTGTTAAGGCCCCTTTCTAATGGATTCTTTAAGGTACTTTATTGGAGCCCCCTACCCATTTTTCATTGATATTACATCTAAATACAGGCTGGCGCCTCCCTGAAGGTGTTACCTGGGGCATCGTGCCCCATACGCCCCTCTCACTACGCCTTTGTCGGGGGCCTTGACATTCGACATAAAAACATGAGATAATATACTTAATAAATGTATAACATTATAATATATTACTTCCTTATAGTAACCCCGCCAGAAGGTGCCAATCTGTATGGAATGCATGCAACAGGGCCACTAGCTTATATAGCAACATGAATAAGAATATTATATAGAATTAGCCTAATTTTCATTATATAACGATAATAAAAAAAAATGATTTCGGGCACTCGTGTGGGGGCCCAGCTCGGGTGGTGGCACGGGGAACTTTCGAAATAAGATTCCCCACCCCCACTCTAGTATTGCCACTATACAGGAGGTTACCAATTTCTCCATTTTTTTCCGACCAGCGACTGTTCTTAATAGAATATTAAAAGACAGGAATGTCCATTCTCTAATAGTGTCCAAGCAGCTTACTTTTGGTCGACCTTTTATTCGTTCTCTCTCTACTGTATCTTTAAAGATGACTTTAGACAGCCATGTCTTACAATTTGTTTGTTTTTTCTTTTTAATAAATTAGCATGTCCAAATGGTCAGTGGGGACTAAACTGTATCGACCAGTGCAGTATAAAATGTAACAACAAATCATGTGATAGCACATCTGGTTTATGTGACAGGGGATGTAACGGATTTGCAGATCCACCATTTTGTAGTACAGGTACAATGGACAATATTTGATTTTGAAGCTATTGAACTATAAATTTATGATTTTAAATAGGTGTTTTAAGTTTTCTTAATTTAAGTAGTATAGGTTGCAACAACTCTTGTAAAAAAAAATGTTTCTTTTATTAAAATGTTTTTTTCTGATATCTTCAATTCATCAGTATGTCCAAGTGGCCAGTGGGGTCCTAACTGCGACAACCAGTGCAGTGAGAATTGTTTCAATGAATCGTGTGATAGTACAACTGGTCTGTGTGACCAAGGATGCAACGGATTTATTAATCCGCCCTATTGTGATACAGGTAATATACGAACAGAGAAATCTTACACATTTACCTATTTTATTTCGTGTTTTTAAAAAGTTAACAAATTGTAGCTGGCCAGATGTTTCCCATCTCAAATATGTGCCAAGCGGCCTTTACAAAATATCTTAAGCTGACTCTTTCGTAAGCGGCATGTCTCCAGGTGATCTGTTGTAATGTAAACCATCAGTTAAATAAAGAAAACGTACACATATCGATAGATGCACACATTTATGGCATAGAGGAAATGGTTTGTCAGAGCTAGCCAGGAAAACCAGTGACCTAAAAGAATTTATTTAATTGGTTAACATGCATGACTAAATGCATGACGCGCAGGACGAAGGGTAATATCAGGCTAGTATATATATATATATATATATATATATATATATATAATTAAGCTTTAATTATAAATAACAAACCAAACATATGCTACGTACATTACAAACATGCATTTGTGTATTCTCTTTGTTTGATTTTATAGACGCAAATTGTGTTCTAAATTAAGTTGCAGATTTGACGACAGCGGATTTGAAAACAACGGATTGTCCAGCAGGTTTTCATGGTACTAACTGTAGTCTCCAATGTTCTTTCAACTGTAATGAGAATATATGTAATAGATTTGGTCCCTGTATTTCATGTAAAGCTGGATTTGCTGGTCTCTACTGTGAACGAGGTAAAATACTTCCTTAAATATATTTTTTTCAACTAAATTGTCCATATATATGTAGACGTCAAAATATGACTTTCTAAAGCTTATCAATAATTTTTTTTTAAATTTTATTTCTCATACTTGTTCTGCTTACATTTTTCTTTCTAATTATTTTATGAGAATTACAATTTATTATGTAATTTTTGATTTGGTCATCCTTAGTGATAGACACAGATTCCGGTGCTTACACATTTACCTCAGGAGTTGGTGTTGGAATAGTTGTTGGTGTTGTTGCTGTCGTGATTGTTGTGGCTGCAGTTCTATGTCGACGGAGAAAGAAACAGCCAAAGTATCAAAGTCATGACGATTCAAATGACGGAACCCTGCTCCAAGTTTATCAGAGTGTCAATAAACTGATTGCATAGTCATTTAAACGAAGAGACCACTGAGCCAGGTAACTTGAGTCTACTAAATTGTCTAAACAGCTAGATTATATTGGAAAGTAGGTCAATCAAGCTGCATGTCACAATGACCTGTTACTTTTTCACTTAAACGTGACGTAGTTTAAAAAACAAAAATAGCTTCAAATCTCGCAGACTATATAGGAACTTTTCAAAACTGAATAACCAATGTCAAGGACGCTTAATGGAACGTTGTTGTTGCCAACTAAATGAAAAAAAAATGAGCTAGAATTATAATATGTTACCGTGTGTGGTAGTGGATATTCGCATAAAAATCTCCTTAATTACCGCTTGTTGGAGCCCATTGTTTTCCAATATCCTTTTCGGGTATAGAGTGACCCAGGTACGCTGTTCTGCCTCATCGTGGCACCTGGGTGGAAACGGCTACTTGAGGGGGTAGCTAGGCTAAATGAATGGCGAAACATAACTCCCGTGTGGATGCCCACGGGTAGACGAGAGTCCACCCCTTGCACGGGCGCTGTTGTAAAAAAGTCCCCACAAACCTGTCACACATCCATGCGCCGTTCCTTAAAGGACCGTTACATAAATGGCGAGTCATCCACGGTTAGCTTGGTATAACGAAGGAAAATGACGGAGGCTCCCGGTGTCCTCGGCCCTCGGCCATGAGTCGGGGGCCAAAGGCATTGGAAACAGCAGTGCTTTACATAGGCATTTACTCGGGTCGCTCTCAAACAGAACTGTGTTCCCACAGGTTTTTTTTTTTTTTACTTTTCTGGCTGGACGACCAAACAGGTTTTTTTTTTAAACTTTGAGCTCGAAGAGCCTTCGGCTCAGCTCATACGACAATCAAACGGTATAGAGTGAAATAAATATTTCAAATAACCTTTTACGTCTTTGAGCGAAATTGAAATTTTAAATAGCCTTTTAAGTCACAGAATGAAACTGAAATTTCAAATAACCTTTTAAGTCACAGAATGAAATTGAAATTATTTTGTACTAGAAACGAAAGAACTTTGAAAATCTGATTACGCTATGCTGAAATGTGCACACCAATTTTCGTACAATTTATTTCATTTTTTAAAGACCATGGCATAGTGGGAGGAATGATACTATATGCAAACCACCTTTGGTGTAAACTCATCAGTTAGTTTTGATGATACTGAAGACTAATGAAAATAAATTCTAACAAAAACAAAACAATGTTAAATTTGTGGTAATGTTTTTGTGTTTACATTCCTTGCTTACAGATAAAGTGGAAGCAGATTTAAGAAAATCACACGAACTCTGAAAATAATTCAGCCAACACAATTTATGGGAACATGTAAATGTGCACAGCAATTTTCAAAATATCTGATAATGTTGTAAACTATTACAATGGACAGCAATGTTTTGTCCCGTAATTTTAAACACATTTACATAAGAGGTTACCTTTTTAAAGAAACCAGCAGACGGTTAGAAGTAAAAATACCATTGTCTCATTCTGAGTATGCAATTTGAAATTAACATTTGTAAATAAAATTCTGTAAATATTTGACTGTTCTTGTTTCTTAAGCAAAACGACATGAGTGTAAAATAAGCATGCATTTATTTTTTTATATTTTTTACTGTGATTAAAATATTTTGTACAGAAATTGAATGCGTCATTCAATTATTTCTGGAGAACGAGATTGTTTTGGACTGTAAGACTTATATCAGTGAAAAGAAAATGCATTTATAATTGTATTAATATTAATATTATGAACGAGTATTCATTTTCTGGCGCTGTCAGAGACAAGTTTCGTTAAAGGGAAACAAAAATTTATCGTTGTCCATTTATCAATTTCCACCGAGGAATTTTCTGGTGATGTGGCAGGTCTGCAGTAGTACCGCCCTCTGAAGGGAACGAGAATGTTCCTAGAAAAGCCAAGGGCCTTGAAGATATCTGTGGGGTCAACGGTTAATATAACAATGGGGTACATTGTTGTTTTAGATACTTTCCATAGACGCCTTATCTCCAAGCCAAGGTTCCCATATTTTCGTTGTTTTTCCAGCTTAGTTTTTTTTTTTTTTATTATGAGATAGTGGTACGGCGATGTCAATAATTGTAGCGGCTTTTTCTTTTTCATCGATGAGCTACGAATCAGGACGATTAAAATCTACCGTTTTGTCAGTCAAAATAGGCCTATCCCAGTACAGTAGATGATCCGTAGACTTGAGAACCTCTTGTGGTAAGTATTTGTAATATGGAGAAGTATCCTTACCGATCAAATTGTGTGTCAAAGCCAAGTGTTGGTTTATTAGCTTTGCAACTTGGTTATGGCTACCTAGGTAGGCAGATTCCGATATGGCTGAACATCCTGCCATTATGTGTTCAATTGACTCACCCACATTTCCACATTTTCGGTATTTGTCAACAAAATTGTGTTTTAGGATATGTTTCTCGTAATTTTTTGTCCTAATTACTATGTCCTGTATTGCTGTAACAAAGCCTTCAGTTTCAGGGTAGAGATGACCTGTTTTGAGCCATGCTAAGAAAGCAGCTTTGTCAATGTTGTCCCCATCTATTAAAGCTGGGAATTTTCCGTGAAGTGTTTTTTCTTCCCATTGGCTCATCTCATTCCCTACGTCATCCAAACTGACATTAACATCAACATATTCGTTTGTTATGTATCTCACTGCTCTATTTTGTGTCTGTTCCAGTTTCTTAATGCTATCTCGAGTTGAGGGGTCCCAAACGGATGATGCATATTCTATTATTGGCCTAACCAAGGTAAAATAACATTTTAGTTTTATGTTCTTATTTGATTTATAGAATCTTTTTTAATAAGCCCTAATGCTTTGTTTGATTTTTTTTTATAGTTTGATCAATATGTGGATTCCATGACAGTTTTTCATTTATTATAACACTTAGGTATTTTGCCTTTTTAGTCTGTTTTACTGGTTTACCATGAATAAGATAAGTGGAATTAATTTCTTTTAGTTTTTGTGTTACTCTCAACAACTGACATTTTTCTGGGTGGAAAGACATGCTCTTATTTGATTCCGATATCTGTAATTCATCGAATTCTCTTAGTAAAATATCTGTTTCTTGTGTTGTTTTTATTGTTCTAGCTTTAATACAGAATGGGCCATAGTCGAGTCAGGTCACTAAAAGCGATGTTATCCCTTTGAGAGCCTAGCGGTAACTGTCCTAAAAGTCTACATCAATATTTTCTGGCCCAATACTAAAATGTCGCGTTCAGAGTCTGTCTACTAAAGTGCGTCGATAGAATAAACTGAGTGACTAACAAACATAATGAAATGTATTATTAGTAATGACTATAGGCAATAATAATTGGGCTTTGTTAACTATGATAATTGAAATTCAAGAATGATAGTTATAAAAATAAAAATATCCTATATTTTCAATAAATATGACAGTTTTTGAGAAATGTATTTTTCTTTAAAACAGCGGTTCTTAACCTTTTATGCTCGGCGACCCCTTTTTACAATCCCCCACTCTGCCGCGACTCCCCCCCCCACACACACATACAGCAATAGGATAATAGACAACAACATTCCATATTTTCGATGGTCTTAGGCGACCCCTGGCTATTCGTCAATCCACCGCCCAAGGGGGGTCTAGAAGCCACAGGTTGAGAACCCCTGCTTTAAAACTGTAGAAGCAACAAGAAGAGAGGGTTGTCGAAAAAAAAAAATCATTGGCCTGACAACGTAAACGAAGAGCATTGTAATAGAATGATATCCCGCTAAAAACAGCTTCTGACCTGGAAAAATGGAGGGATTTGGTTACGCGAGCTGTCACAGCTCTCGTTTTTCGAAAGTCAGGGGACAGACAATGACCAATGTGTTATTAAAAATCTAAGATACACGGAAATACCAGACATTCTTTTTTGTTTATTTCTGAAGGAATAAAAAAAAAAACGTTTTCCTCTCATAAATTCATGCAAATTTGAATTAAAGCTCTTTCCTTTCTCTGTTAACTAAACTATATGACTGTCAGACTTACGCCTTCAACAACCCGCCCTCTCTATCACTGTCACGGAACGGCAGATCATATGATGTATAACATAAAATTAGTTGTCGAATCTGTACTCGATTCTTATCTGTCGTCGTCAATGTCTTTTAATTGTATATTCTTCTCACAGAAAGTATAAAGTAAAAAAAACAATGTAAACAAAATAAAATCTCTAAGAAAGCTACTGCTGAGAAATATGATGTACATATATATAACCATATCTCTCTTTAATTAGCATGTATTCCTCTTAATTTGAAATCAAACAAAATAATTAATTCCCATCAATTACTAATGGTTACATGTTTTGGAATGAATCTTGGCAAGTTCAATGAATAAATGTGCAATGTTTTAACTTGATCCGAGAATGGGAAAGGTAAAAAAAAAAAAATGTTTAATCTTTTTACCAGACCAACTGGAAACAGACAGACAAATAGAGCAAGTTGATAAAAGCTTTGTAAAAAATGACTCTAATGAATACAAAACAGTTTTTATCGAAAGTTATGTTAGTTTCGTCACATGCCTAGATTCACAAAAAGTAAAAACAGGTAAACTTAAAATGGGTAAAGTTAAGACAGGTAAAGCTAAGACAGGTAAACTTAAGACAGGTAAACTTAAGACAGGTAAAGTTTAAACGCATACAAGAATTGTGATGGTCCCCCAAAACAATTTATGAGACTAGGGAGTAGTGTACAGCAATCATTTCTTATAATTGACTTTTTACTATATTTATCTGGGAAATTTATTCCAAGATGATATAAATCAGCAGACGATAAGAAGCGTCAACCTTGTGTTTTTAACAGCAGACGATAAGAAGCGTCCATCTTGTGTTTTTAACAGCAAGACGATAAGAAGCGACCATCTTGTGTTTTTGAGTGATTGTGTTAATGTAAGAGTGCATGTTTCCATATTTGCAAAGACCTGTTTTCTTAGTATTGAAATAATTTTATTATCAAATGAAACTAGTTTGTTTATCATATAGTTAAATTGAAATACCTTATACTGGACTAAATTGTGTCATTAATTGTTTAAATAATACTCGATCTCGGAGTAAGACCTATATATTCCAAATGAAAAAAAAAAAGCTACATTAAGTGTCATGGGCGTAGCACGGAGGAAGGAGGGAAGAGCTAAGGTCTACCTCCCACCCTCCCAGAAAAAAAATCACACATTAAGCTAAATCTATGAAAATTCAAGCAAGAACTTGAGAAAAACTAAAACAAACTATAATCATAAAATGCCATACGCCTATGCATAGGTTTTTATTAAGCTTAAAAATTTCCTTTCCATAAAAAAATATAATTTTATGCATTGATCACTATTTCCACTAGTTGATGACATCTGATAAAACATTTAGTCTTCGAGCATTCAACATCAGTCTGAATAATACTAAATCAGACTATAGTCAACAAACTCAATATGCTTAGATATCGGGGGTCGAATTTTAAAACCTCACAAATTTACTATCATACTAAATTACCCAGAGAGACACAAAGATAGAGGCACCTTTCTTATTCCATACGCCAGAACAAATTATTACAATTGCTCCTTTGGACTAGTGCCATGAGAGCCAGGAACTCGTTGCCTGAATCAGCCAGGAGAACCAATGACATTTTAAGTCAGTAATTAACATGCATGACTAGATTGACACGTGAACTACGTAGGACGTAGTTATCTTCTTTTTTGAAGTAACGTCTGTAATGTATAAGATAAGATAAGATATCAAATATGCATTGAGCTATCGTATCAAGTATGATTTAAATGTGCATAGGCCACATGTTACAATACGTGGTCCATAGACGCAGTTGTATATACAATCGCTTCAAGCAGGTAGCATTTGTTTCAGTCTGACGGTTAATACAAAAAGTAGATGAAAAAAAAAAAAGATCTGCCTACACGGTAAATTAATTGTACTTCGCTTTCCCCACGTGACTTGCCAAACAGACTGTAAACACGTTTTCCACTTCCTGGTTCTTCTGACCATCGTCAAGCAACAGACGACATGTAAATGGCGGAGATAGTTAATGTATTGTTTCTATCAAAATGAGACTTAAGATTGCCATAGATCGCCTCAAACAAACTTTTCTCTTTCTATCGTGTGTTCTGGTCACAGCAAGAGGTAAGGTAGTTACTTTTACTTATTTCAGAAATTTTATTGACTATTTTTACTGTCTTATTTGTTTCGCTAGTATTATATGTTTCAGACGTCTGTTCAGAAATTAAATCATTACGTCCTAACTAAAACCGTCCTGCTGGACGAGAGGGCATGGTTCGAACCCGGGACCATAGATACGACTACCACTTGACTATGCAAAGTAGCTGGACGACTTCTGCTTTTAAATAGGCCATTTTTTTTTTAGTTTATGATAAAATTATAACAAGTACATTAAACTAGTGTGTGTACTCGTTGTGAGGAATTACATATAGACTTGTTGATGCATGGCCGACGGTTGGGTAAATTCAGTCGAGTGGAAATGCTCGATGAAGTGGAATCCTCTGTTTCGTGAAATATCGGCTCATAGATTTTTTGCGCATGCCGACAACGTGCTAATGATTATTAGTGCGGGGGGAAGGGGAGAGAAATAAGAAGGAAGGGAGATAATAAAGCTTTATTGTAATGAGTAAATAGTAACTATTGTAAAACGTAAACTAAACCTCTATGGTCATATAACAAGGTCTTCGGGGCTCGCAAAGACCTTCCTTTAGGGAACAGTGCCAGGAAAAAAGAAGAAGAGGCAGACAGGGCAAGCGATGGGAAGACACCATAAAAAATGGAAGGGTCTGCCATTAAGGAGGCTCTATCGAAGGCAAAAGACAGAGAGGAATGGAGAAAAACTCTCGACGAATCTTGCGTGGTGCCCCAACGGTACAATAGACTAAAGTAGGGGTTCTCAACTGTGGTTCGCGACCCCCTATGGGGGTCGATTGACGATTCGCCAGGGGTCGCCTAAGACCATCGAAAATATGATTGTTAATGTCTATTCTTCTTTTGCTGTATGTGTGTGTTTGGAGGGGGGGGTCCCGGCAAAGTGGGGGAATGTAAAAAGGGGTCGCCGAGCTTAAAAGGTTGAGAACCGCTGGACTAAAGGATAGGCGAAGGTTAAGGTGAAATATTAGTAAAATCACTACACTGAATGCACTAATAGACAGAATTAAAAAGTAAGGACAGAGAGGAAGGAAAAAGATGGTAGACAAATCTTACGTGATGCCCCAAAGGTCCAACAGACTAAGGACTAAGGGATAGATGAAGTGGACATATTATTAAAGCACTACTGGTTAGAAGTAAAAAAGTAAAGTAGCGATAGTACTTAAAACACTAAACCGTAGCTTTCAAAGACAAAAACAAAATTTAAATATGATTCCAACTTTGCAGCAGAGATGGTGTACATTCTTTTAAAAATATTTGTCTGCAGCCTGTACTCCCGGTTGGTTTGGTTCCAAATGTCAGTTCATGTGTCACTGCAGCGCAGATGGCACATGTCACAACAGTGGCAGGTGCTTAACGAAATGTGACAACGGATGGTTTGGAGAGTCATGTCAGTATCGTAAGTATCCTGCAAAGGACAGTACATTCTAATGTACATATAGATAGGTAGAAGTATAGACAGCCAAGCAGACAGACAGACAGGTAGACAGAGAGTGAGACAGAAAGCCATTAACATAGAAGGGGAACGGAAAAAAACGATAGAGTATCATAGCGACGTGCTATGTGACAGACAGACAGACATATAGACAGATAGACAGATAGATAGATAGACAGATATATAGATAGACAGATAAATATATAGACATATAAACACATAGACACATAGATAGACAGATATATATACAGACAGATAGATAGACAGATAGATAGACAGACAGATAGACAGACAGATAGATAGACAGAGAGACAGATAGACAGAGAGACAGATAGACAGACAGACAGACAGATAAGGTAAGACAGATAAGATTAGACAGATAGGTTAGACAGATAAGCTTAGACAGATAGGTAAGATAGATAAATTAGATAGATAGATTAGATAGATGGATTAAATAGATGGATTAGATAGATGGATTAGATAGATGGATTAGATAGATGGATTAGATAGATGGATTAGATAGATGGATAGATTAGATGGATTAGATAGATGGATTAGATAGATGGATTAGAAAGATGGATAGATTAGATAGATGAATAGATTAGATAGATGGATAGATTAGATAGATGGATAGATTAGATAGATAGATTAGATAGATAGATTAGATAGATAGATTAGATAGATAGATTAGATAGATGGATTAGATAGATGGATTAGATAGATGGATTAGATAGATGGATTAGATAGATGGATAGATTAGATAGATGAATAGATTAGATAGATGGATAGATTAGATAGATGGATAGATTAGATAGATGGATAGTTTAGATAGATAGATTAGATAGATAGATTAGATAGATAGATTAGATAGATAGATTAGATAGATAGATTAGATAGATAGATTAGATAGATAGATTAGATAGATAGATTAGATAGATAGATTAGATAGATAGATTAGATAGATAGATTAGATAGATAGATTAGATAGATAGATTAGATAGATAGATTAGATAGATAGATTAGATAGATAGATTAGATAGATAGATTAGATAGATAGATTAGATAGATAGATTAGATAGATTAGATAGGTAGATAGATAGATTAGATAGATAGATTAGATAGATAGATTAGATAGATAGATTAGATAGATAGATAAGATAGATTAGATAGATAGATTAGATAGATAGATAGATTAGATAGATAGGTAGATTAGATAGATAGATATATAGATTAGATAGATAGATAGATTAGATAGATAGATAGATTAGATAGATAGGTAGATTAGATAGATAGATATATAGATTAGAGAGATAGATAGATTAGATAGATAGATAGATTAGATAGATAGATAGATTAGATAGATAGATTGATAAATAGATTAGATAGATAGATAGTTAGATTAGATAGATTAGATAGATAGATAGATAGATTAGATAGATTAGATAGATTAGATAGATTAGATAGATTAGATAGATTAGATAGATTAGATAGATAGATAGATAGATTAGATAGCTTGATTAGATAGATTAGATAAATAGATAGATATATTAGATAGATAGATAGATATATTAGATAGATAGATACATAAATTAGATATATAGATATATAGATAGATAAGATAGATAGATAGATAGATAGATAGATTAGATTAGATAGATAGATTAGATAGATAGATTAGATAGATAGATTAGATAGATAGATTAGATAGATAGATTAGATAGATAGATTAGATAGATAGATTAGATAGATGGATTAGATAGATAGATTAGATAGATAGATTAGATAGATAGATTAGATAGATAGATTAGATAGATAGATTAGATAGATAGATTAGATAGATTAGATAGATTAGATAGATAAGATAGATTAGATAGATTAGATAGATTAGATAGAAAGATTAGATAGATAGATAGATTAGATAGATAGGTAGATTAGATAGATAGATTAGATAGATAGATAGATTAGATAGATAGATAGATAGATTAGATAGATAGATAGATAGATAGATTAGATAGATAGATAGATAGATTAGATAGATAGATTGATAAATAGATTAGATAGATAGATAGATAGATTAGATAGATAGATAGATTAGATAGATAGATAGATAGATAGATAGATAGATTAGATAGATTAGATAGATTAGATAGATTAGATTAGATAGATAGATAGATATATTAGATAGATAGATAGATATATTAGATAGATAGATAGATTAGATAGATAGTTAGATAGAAGATAGATAGATAGATAGATAGATAGATTAGATAGATAGATAGATTAGATTAGATAGATAGATAGATTAGATAGATAGATTAGATAGATAGATTAGATAGATAGATTAGATAGATAGATTAGATAGATTAGATAGATAGATTAGATAGATTAGATAGATAGATTAGATAGATAGATTAGATAGATAGATTAGATAGATAGATTAGATAGATAGATTAGATAGATAGATTAGATAGAAAGATTAGATAGATAGATTAGATAGATAGATTAGATAGATAGATTAGATAGATAGATTAGATAGATAGATAGATTAGATAGATAGATTAGATAGATAGATAGATAGATTAGATAGATAGATTAGATAGATAGATTAGATAGATAGATTAGATAGATAGATTAGATAGATAGATTAGATAGATAGATTAGATAGATAGATTAGATAGATAGATTAGATAGATAGATAGATAGATTAGATAGATAGATTAGATAGATAGATTAGATAGATAGATTAGATAGATAGATTAGATAGATAGATTAGATAGATAGATTAGATAGATAGATTAGATAGATAGATTAGATAGGATAGATAGATAGATTAGATAGATAGATTAGATAGATAGATTAGATAGATAGATTAGATAGATAGATTAGATAGATAGATTAGATAGATAGATTAGATAGATAGATTAGATAGATAGATTAGATAGATAGATTAGATAGATAGATTAGATAGATAGATTAGATAGATAGATTAGATAGATAGATTAGATAGATAGATTAGATAGATAGATTAGATAGATAGATTAGATAGATAGATTAGATAGATAGATTAGATAGATAGATTAGATAGATAGATAGATTAGATAGATAGATTAGATAGATAGATTAGATAGATAGATTAGATAGATAGATAGATAGATAGATAGATAGATTAGATAGATAGATTAGATAGATAGATTAGATAGATAGATTAGATAGATAGATAGATAGATAGATTAGATAGATAGATTAGATAGATAGATTAGATAGATAGATTAGATAGATAGATTAGATAGATAGATTAGATAGATAGATTAGATAGATAGATTAGATAGATAGATTAGATAGATAGATTAGATAGATCGATTAGATAGATCGATTAGATAGATAGATTAGATAGATAGATTAGATAGATAGATTAGATAGATAGATTAGATAGATAGATTAGATAGATAGATTAGATAGATAGATTAGATAGATAGATTAGATAGATAGATTAGATAGATAGATAGATTAGATAGATAGATTAGATAGATAGATTAGATAGATAGATTAGATAGATAGATTAGATAGATAGATTAGATAGATAGATTAGATAGATAGATTAGATAGATAGATTAGATAGATAGATTAGATAGATAGATTAGATAGATAGATTAGATAGATAGATTAGATAGATAGATTAGATAGATAGATTAGATAGATAGATTAGATAGATAGATTAGATAGATAGATTAGATAGATAGATTAGATAGATAGATTAGATAGATAATTAGATAGATAGATTAGATAGATAGATTAGATAGATAGATTAGATAGATAGATTAGATAGATAGATTAGATAGATAGATTAGATAGATAGATTAGATAGATAGATTAGATAGATAGATTAGATAGATAGATTAGATAGATAGATTAGATAGATAGATTAGATAGATAGGTTAGATAGATAGATAGATTAGATAGATAGATTAGATAGATAGATTAGATAGATAGATTAGATAGATAGACTAGATAGATAGATTAGATAGATAGATAGATTAGATAGATGGTTTAGATAGATGGATAGATTAGATGGATTAGATATATGGATTAGATAGATGGATAGATTAGAAAGATGAATAGATTAGAGAGATGGATAGATTAGATAGATAGATTAGATAGATAGATTAGATAGATAGATTAGATAGATAGATAGATTAGATAGAAAGATTAGATAGATATATTAGATAGATAGATTAGATAGATAGATTAGATAGATAGATTAGATAGATAGATTAGATAGATAGATAGATTAGATAGATAGTTAGATTAAATATATAGATAGATTAGATAGATAGATAGATTAGATAGATAGATAGATAGATAGATAGATAGATAGATTAGATTGATAGATAGATAGATTAGATAGATAGATTGATAAATAGATTAGATAGATAGATAGATAGATTAGATAGATAGAAAGATAGATAGATAGATAGATTAGATAGATTAGATAGATTGGATAGATTAGATAGATTAGATAGATAGATAGATATATTAGATAGATAGATTAGATAGATTAGATAGATAGATAGATAAATTAGATAGATAGATAGATAGATAGATAGATTAGATAGATAGATAGATTAGATAGATTAGATAGATAGATATATTAGATAGATAGATAGATTAGATAGAAAGTATAGATAGATAGATAGATAGATAGATTAGATAGATGGATAGATTAGATAGATAGATAGATAGATAGATTAGATAGATAGATAGAAAGATAGATTAGATAGATAGATTAGATATAGATAGATTAGATAGATAGATAGATAGATAGATAGATAGATAGATAGATAGAATAGATAGATAGATAGATAGATAGATAGATAGATAGATAGATAGATTAGATTAGATAGATAGATAGATAGATAGATAGATAGATAGATAGATAGATAGACAGATAGATAGATAGATAGATAGATAGATAGATAGATAGATAGATAGATAGATAGATTAGATAGATAGATAGATAGATAGATAGATAGATATGCAATGTTATCCCCTATTGTTTTATTATCAGAGGACCTGGCCACTATACCAGGTTCTACAATAACAACATTGCCAACACAGGCCACATTAACCTGGCTAACAGACAGAGATGAAACAACATGTAATGTGGACGACAGCCTTACATCTATACAAGTCTCATGGAACACGTCATTTCCATTTACCTGGTTAAGACTTAATGTCAACACTCCAGGTAGGGTGGTAATGATTTACTGAACAATTCATACTTATTTGTTTCTGTAGTTACGCACACAGGGCCACCTTAGGCCGATTTTAACGCTTGTTCATAATTGGGTCTCGCGCCTGGCAGGGTCCCCGCAAATTTACATTTAGCTTGCCATCTCTTCACGTGCTCAATTTGGAAACTGGATGGAACCTGGACACTAGACTGGTATTTCGAAAAAGGCTCTCACATTTTTTTAAAAAGAATTTTTACGGTTTAGTTATATTTTTTGGAAAATAAAAGACCTAATTGGTCACACAGTGAAACCTATGGTTTGACTGTTACACATTTTAAAATAAAAATCTTTTTTTTTTTAAATGGCACATGTATGTTTTAATTTCAACACGCTATTAGAGGGAATTCCCACATTTGACTCAAATGTTTTTTGTTTTAGGAATTCAGTTAAAAGTTTGATAAAAAAAAAGATAAATGCTCACACTTCAAAACAGACTGTCAGGCCTAAACGAGCACGTAGGACTTGACAGACTTTTGATGTCTGCGGTAATGAAAATTAGGCAAATAACCAGACCGCAGAAATAAGCAGACATTTTTCGTCCAGGAGCAAACAAATTTTGAAAAACGCAGACCTTGGGTCGGATTCTATACGTTTTTCTTTTTTTTTTTTTAGTATGCCATTATCTACGAGCAGTAGTTTTAAGTGGCAGAGAGTCACGCGGTAGATTTGTTCTTTGGGTCGTAAGTTAAGTCAAACAAGAGGTTGACATAGCTTGGTGTAATGAAATAGCCCCCTTTCATTTTCAGTTCAGAAACTTGGAAGATTCTAGAAAGCAAACTTTCCGTTTACAGTACCTGTGGTAACTTGACGCAACGTGACACATGATACCCCTAGCCAGATTTTTTACAAAGCTTTTATCAATTCACTCTGTCAGTCTGTATGTATAGTTCTTCTTCTTAAACTGTCAGGTAGAGTTGAGACTTCGGATCTTGGAACTCTAGGCCAGCAAAAGTGAACAAGAGCTTCCTCTTACCGGCCTGTATGAAAACAGTGTACACTGTTCTGTCTGGTGGGTGGGTCAGACTCGCGGCAAGAGGCCACGTATAGATCTACTAAGACCCCACCATTTTTCTTTTCTATACCAGGCAAACCGTGTGGGACACGCCATTTATTATGTAACGGCCCCTTGAGGAACAGCGCCTGGATTTTGACAAGTTTGTGGGAGCCTTTTTACAACTCCACGTAGTGCAAAAAAATGGATGCTCTTGCTCCCCCTTAGGCACCGCTACGGCAGTCTTGTTTTGCTATCCTTTAGCCTAATCGTTTCCCCCCTACGATCCTTTCCACCCGGGCGCCACTATGAGGCAGGGTAGCAAGCCCGGGTTCTGTATAGTAAAATGTTTGTACAAGTTATTTTCCCCACACCCAATTTAGTTTCTAGGTGAAATTTTGCACAATTATTTCCTTTACCTAAAAGCACAAGAAAGTATAGAAACAATTAATCAATTAGTTTATGAACAATCGGTAATTAATTATTTAGATTTTATCGAACAATTGAGATAAATTGTACTTGACTGATGTGTTGATTTGTTGATAAGTTGATTTAGTCCTCTTTATACCTTGTACAGAAAAAATAGGTTGCCGCTTTTAAGTTTAAAACTATCAACAGATAACTAAAAAAAAACTTATATTTTCATTAGCACTTTCCTGGCACAGTGACTACTCTATAGTCTCGAGGAGGCTTGAGCCCTGGAGTTCAAATTCAGGTCGTTTAAATTTGTTCATTAATGCATTTGAAAAGCGATCACGGTAACGTTAACTGATACCCTTTCTTTCTCTCCCAGCTCCTGTCAAACTCGTCCAGACAAGTGACAGAATCGTAGCGTATTGAGAAAGCTAAAAGGATCTTATGGCGCTAAACATAACAATTATTAAAATAAATATTAAAAATATTACTAATCGTACAGACTCATAATTATTACTTTACATCAATTGCAAATGTAATTACATGACTGATCAAAACTAATTGATATAAATACGCCAACATTATTTTGTTATTGAAAAAAGTTTTGTTCTAACTTATATATTGTTTCTAGTGCAATAATTATGAATATAAACCACATTTTTAATGAATATTTATTTTCCCAATACGAATAAAAATTAATTAAAACTTTATTCACAGATTCGCTAACTACAATTAATGCAGCATTCAAGCTTTCTACAAACCCCTTAAATTTTGGTTGTAACAATCCGCTAGTGGTCAAGATAGACAGTAAAACAGTGTACTACAGATGTAATTTGAATGACACTATAACACAACTGATATTAACAGGAACTGGCCTCAAGTCGATATGCTCTCTTTACATAAGTGGAGGTAAAATTTATAAGGATACTGTAGTGACCTAGTTTACATTACAGATTATGTTCGTTTTGTAAATAAATAGAATGCGCATTGGTTTTAGCGACGTTAAAAGTAGTGACGTAGTCAGACAGACGAATGACGTTGCAGAACACGGGTACATGATAGGAGAAGAATATGGCTAGGGCTTGTAGAAAGATGGATATTGAATAGACTGCTTATTGAAACGTCGGATAGAGAGACAGACTATCATCCCCATTTGTAAATAAACATCAGTTGAAGTTTTCACAAGTTTTATTAAGTATACCTTGTCTTACAGACGTTACTTCAAAAAAAGAAGATGATTGCGTCCTAAGCGTCATGCACTTAGTAATAAATATTAACCAATGACCTAAATTCTGCTAAGTCACTGGTTTTCCTGGCTAGCTCAGACAACCCATTCTATGCTCTAATAGCACTAGGGAAGGAGCATTTTGTACAAATTTATCCTGGCATATGAAATGAAGAATGTGCATTTATCATTGTGACTTTCTGATTATCTTATTATAGGTTCCTCTTGGATGTGTTCGGAGTCGTGTAAAATAATATCAAATCGAAAACACATAAATTCCAAGCCAGGACAATTCTATTAGAACATAATTCTAAAAAGTCAACTTTATAGAGGTTTATTTATGAGTCTGTGAAACCTAGTCGTATTATAAGGTTCATTTATCTCTAACTCTATCTCTGTCACTCTCTCCATGTTTTTATTATTTTTCTCTTCCTTTCTCCACTCCTCCTCCCCATTTCTCTCTCACTCTCTCACTCTCTCTCTCTCTCTCTCTCTCACTCCCTCTCACTTTTAAAATGTTTTCATTTATGTCGCACATTCATCGGCAAAAACAGATGGAACTTCATGGGTGGACACGGTTCTCGAAAACGGCTCAAACGATTTTCTTAGAAATTTATCAGTTGATGTATGTCTTTTGGGAAAAGAAATACTATCTATTTAGCCACAATGGAAAAACTCTAATTTGACCGTTATACTTTTTTTAAAAATTATATTATACAAAATGATTTAAATTTGGCTAGAGGATTGGACAATCTTTATCTTGAACAAATGTAAGCCCTATTCAGATAATCATTCAAGAGTTTAATACATTAATATTAAGGAGATTTGCGTGCCGTATAATGGATCTAGATCATAAGACACATCACTAGACCCATCACTAGAGTTCTATAATTAAAAAGTTACTCTAATACTATGTTCTTGTCTGTTGTTTTTTTTTCTCTCTTTTTAGCTGTTTTCGCTTGTATTTTAAAAAAATTCTCTCTTCTCCTCTCATTTCTCTTTTTATTCCTCTTTCTCTATTTCCCCTTTTTTATTTCCTATATTTCCCTTCTTTATCTTTTTCTCTCGATCTCACTAATTATCTGTTTTTTTTTGTTTATCTCCCCTTTTCTCCATCTCTTTTCACTCTTTAAAGAGCCAACTTTGTTTCACTTTCTCTTTTTATTGCTCCGTTTTTTGTGTCTCTATTTTCTCTTTCGTTGCCATTACTGTTGTTTTACACCAGTCATTACTAATGTTCTCATCCCAAGCAAACGAACCAGTGATCAAGAACATTAAAGGTCCAGTTAGGATTATAAGGGTCTCTTATGACCAGCACAACAACTAATCTCGACCTGCTCAGGCCAGGTAGCCAGAGAAAGGCTAACTCAGAGATGTTCAAGTTACACCTCAATCCAACAACACTCCATATTTTGTCTTATGGATCTTTAACTGAGCGTTTAATAACCTGATGACCTTGTCTATATTTCTGATATATGTATAAAAACTAAAGCAGCTAAAGTGTATTGTATGCTTCTTCCCAGGTCGTAACGTAGCCTTACGCCAAACAGCTGAACAAACAAGTACATTTCATACATATGGCCCTTCAGTGGCTGTTGATGGAAATACACAATGTTCCATGTACGACTATTCCACATCCCATACTGGTTTTGAAGGGAATCCTGCTTGGACAGTTACTCTAGAAACTTCTAAAGTGGTAAACAGATTTGTCATATACAACAGAGGTAATTATTTTTTACCTTCTATCATTATAACTTTTGTCTGTGTCTGTGGCATTTTACATCTCGGGAGTGGAGATTTCCCCTTTGCAATTTCTTATGTGACTTAAGAGGACAATCTTTGGTGCACAGTTGCGGTCACAAGGTTGGGCATTTGTAATCACCAGGCTTTGTTGCCTTTTCATCCTTCTTTCTACTTTTGGTACAATGCCGGACCCTTCCTTTTTACATTGTTTATTACAATAACTCTATTCAGGTCAGAACTTCATGGAACCTAGATCCAGGAACCTGGTCAACTGATCTCAAAAACTGTTCTATCGAAATCTTAGAAATGTAACAGTTGATGTATATCTCTGAGAACAGAATAACTAGCTCGTATGCCACATGGGGGAAAACTCTAGTTTGACCTTTATAATTTTTCAATTTAAAAATAAATAATGAAAATTTGGCTGGAGACAATATCTAGGTCTAGAGCGAACATGGCGTAGTCAGCCGTATTAACGTTGCTTCAATTGTATTGAAATTTTTTAAGCATTGCTTATATTTCACGAAAATCTAATATAGATTACATCTAGATTCTAGATTTAGAAGTAGATCGTAACTAGATCTTAGAGTTCTTAATCAGAATTTTTTTTCTTATAATTTTTTTGTATTTGAAATTCAATTAAGGAGGTATTGTCTTTTTAAAACATATATTTTTTTAAAATGTTTTACTTGTTAATTTGGTGGAGCACATATTGTGCTATGGTGCTATGGTTCAACCTCTTTTGTGGTCATGTGGATGGGATGTGTATATGTGAGAAATATTTCAGTACTCATTTTAGGCACTCAACAAAACACAACTCGTCTCCAGTAGAGATTCGAACTCAATCCTAAATGCTTTAGCCACTCAACCATACATTTCGAGAACTATATAACGCGGAAATATACAAAAAAAAGATGCATTACAGATATATAGGTGTCGGGATTGTGTGTTTATGCCTTAGCTCATTTGCCCTGGTCCAGTACATTCAACATGCACCTTCGTGCTTACAATAAATAATTGACTAGATGTTCACAATATAATGTTTCAAGAGACGAAAGCAATTTGCAATGGACAACCTGATAAAGCAACATATCAGTGATCTAACAAATATACTAATATAGCTGTTATGTTCATCAAATAACCATTCTGCACATCGCTTTCCCATTGTACCAAAACATATTTATCTTCAACACAACAACGCAAAACTGTGGCTCACTGCTGATTCTACGTCTAGTGTAGCCTCAACCTATAATCCTATTACTAACTCCCTATAGACAAGTGAGAACGACAACTTGAAAGTACTAATCTAATGCACTATGGCAGCGAAACAACTGCGAAATGTAGTAATGCCTTAAATTCTCACCATAAACAGGGGTACACAGACAAACCTCAAAGAAATGTTATATCAGCATAGTAACATAAAAACTCCATCACCTAAAAAGCAATGCGACAAAGAGGGTGCGTTCAAAAATTGTGCACCTAACAAGAATTGGTGCTTGAATAATATAACTTACGCACCGACAATAGGTGGATATATCAATACTAATGCAAATATATAGAGTACGTTTAATTTTACTCAGGAAAGAGATTTAAGTGAAAATAAACGTTTTATCTTCACCTCAGTTGACTGCTGTTTGAATCGTTTGAAGAACTTTATTTTGACTTCGTTTGATATCAACAACAACACTTTGTGGACATATCACGACACAAGTCCAGAGGTTGCCTTAATCTACACATTTACGAGGCTGCAAAGCAATCCTGTCTCCAGGATAAGAATCGTCCCCACATCCAAAGAAATCTTTGACAATCAATATATAGTTTCGTTGTGTGAGGTTTTGATGTATGGAGGTATCTGACACTCTCACTCTATTTTTTTCTCTCTCTCTCTCTTTCTCTTTCTTTTCTTTCTCTCTTCTATCTTCATCTCTCTCTATCTCTGTCTCTCTCTCTCTCTCTCTTTATATATATATATATATATATATATATATATATATGTATAGATAGATAGATAGATAGATAGATAGATAACTGCTGAATCCCAAAGTGTGGTCATTTCGAGACTAATTTAGTAATAATTTCCCCTTTTCAATACTAATCAAAATAGTTAATTAGCAATAATCCGTTGAATGATTCATTTTTTTACAAATTTATTCATGTTTAGTTAGGTACTATAAATAATTGATTAGTGATTCAACTTGGTCAGAGGATGGGTGTAGGAGAAATAGCGTGTACAACTATCAAAAGGGGTACAAAGACCTACCTATTTGTCCTATTTTGAATAATGAACTATTACATTCCCTTGTTGGTATAAAAAACAAGTATCAGTAATTTATTTATTGTCTTCGTCAATCTGAGAATAGGTGTCGGAGAAAAAAAACGTGTTTAAACTATTCACCTGACAGACAGACAGACAGACAGGATAGCAAAGTGTTGCTATAAAAGCTTTGTAAAATAACAAATTGCTGTGTAATACCAAGTGTAATAGGCCTAACTGTTTATCTCTTTGCAAGGATCTATAAGTAAAAAAAAAGGTAAAGTAAAGTTTTTTCCTTTCGGACCTTGTGGTCTGGCAGATGATGTAAAATAGATTCCTTTATATTTCTTTCCTGTTCTTTAGAGAAAAAAAAAACAGGAGTCAAAGAATCTGTTTTTGTGGCCTACGGTTTACGAGGGTGTCAAGTGGCCGACACAATGACCGCCTTTACTTTTCCCCCAACTAATGTCAGGTACCCATTAGAGCTGGGTGGACTCAGAGACGCCCAAATATCCCGAAATAAAAATCCCAGTCTTCACCAGGATTCGAACCCGGAACCTCCGGTTCGGAAGCCGAGCGCTTCACAGCTCCGCCAGCGCGCCTCTGATCTATAAGTAATTAGACAAATTGTGTTTAGTAAGCGAATACAATCATTCAGACACAAGAGGATCCAAAAGCGTTACAGTTTATTGCTCCATTCTCCAACACTACTACCTCCTCCCCCAGGAAATAAAGATGGTGACAGATTTAGCGTTACAACACTACCTTCCCCCTCCCACGCTATCAATATCAAGTGTATTTCTTTTAAAGATTCACATATGAAAAGAATCGACCCTGACCCAATAGTTTTGGATCCGCACTCGCCTTCAAATTGAGTTGTTGTTTTTAATTATTTTCTGTATCACTAATCTATTCCTGGAGGATTCCAGCTACCCGTCGCCTCAACGGTATGAACAGCGCTCCTGGAGGCGCTGATTTCCTACTGGACTTCATCGAAGGTATCACTAATCATTTTTTTAAACAACTTGTATCGTGGGCTCACTTACGTTTAAACGTCTACAGACTGTGTGCCAGAAAACTGGGGTTTGGAATGCAATCAAACTTGCCCCGTGGAATGTCCTGCCTCCTGTCAACCAGATACTGGAAAGTGTTTCGAATGTGTAGGTTACAGTGACCCACCTTTATGTAATACAGGTAAAATATTTGTAAAAGTGAAATTTTAAATTGAAGGCTCCCATCAACCAGAAGATCATGTAATTACTTTTGCTTTTGAGACACAGCTCCTTGAGGCACAGACCAAGCAAGGCCGGATGCCGAAACCATGACACGACACTCCAAATACCTATAATATAATTTTCACTTTTCTTGGGAGGGCAAGCTGTTTATAGTTTTTCAGACACTAATTAAAATTTATAGTATCTGTGTTTTAAAATAATTCCTTTATAAATAAAATATTTAATAAGTTTTCTTATGATTTATTAGCTTGTTCCATTGGTCAGTGGGGTCTCAACTGTATCAACCAGTGCAGTATAAATTGTTACAACAGATCATGTGATAGGACTACTGGTGTTTGTGACAAAGGATGCAATGGATTTACGGATCCTCCTATTTGTAATGAAGGTAAAGAGAGTAACTTAATGGGGACATTCAAATATAAAACTAAGGCCGCCTTTAGATATTACATCAGTTCTTGATTCTGTCCGGTACACATATTTTACACGTTATTTCCCATTCTTTGCTCATATTGAAACTTTACACAATTATTCATTAATCCTAACAATATATGAATCCATCAGAAAAAAAAAAAGTAAAAAAATTATATAATTAAACTGTGGTAGTTAGTTAATTTTGTATGATATAAAAAGGGCAATAAATATTACTGTTTTGAGATACATGAATATAAATATGGAGTTATTCCTACTAACCCCCCCCCCCTTATGTTCTGTTTTTATAAAGTATTTTTTTTTTAAATTATCAGCCTGTTCAAGTGGTCAGTGGGGTCTCAACTGTATCAGCCAGTGCAGTATAAATTGTTACAACAGATCATGTGATCATGTGACTGGTGTTTGTGACAAGGGGTGTAATGGATTTACGGATCCTCCATTTTGTAATACAAATAAGGAGAGTAACTTAATCTTGACCTGTAAAATAAAACTATAGCCTCCTTTATTGAAGTCCCCTTTCAGAACTTGCGTCTATAGGGCAAGATGATATTAAGCTCATCTGTTTCTTTGGCCAACAATGAATAAGGAGGGTGTTATGTGGCCAGTACAACAACCAACTGTCTTTACTTTCCCTGACTAAAGCTAGGTTCCCATTAGAGTTGTGTGGCCTTAGTGGGTGACCTATAAATCCTGAAACTCAAAATCCCAGGACTCACTGAGATTCAAACACATGCCCCCTCCTTTAGTTATTACTTTGATGAATGGTTTTACTCCAATAGTTCTTGGAGAATTTTTTTTCTACAACAAATAATTAGAATATTTACTACATAATAGTCTATATTGTATAGGCCCTAACATCTTAAATATCTGCAACATTTATCTCCACAACCAATTATACATCAAAAACTCATACAATTTGGTAAATTAATGTGATTTTAAGTACATACACATAGTGACGTTTACCAGAATTGTGTCACATATTCACAAAGCTTAATACACATTTTTACACGATATTTCTGTCTAATTAAATTCAATGACTCAATTTAAAAAGTTAGACAATCATTTATTGTTACTAACAAAACATGAATCGATAAGAAAAGTAAACAATTATTAATTAAATGGTGGTAATTCGTTAATTTTGTTGATATAAAAAAAGGGGAAATACTTGACTGTAAAAATGGAGTTCCTCCCAATTACAACCCTTTGTTGTTTTGTATTTTCTGAAGTATTTTTTTTTTCCTTGTTTAAATTTATCAGCCTGTTCAAGTGGTCAGTGGGGTCTCAACTGTATCAACCAGTGCAGTATAAATTGTTACAACGCATCATGTGATAGGACTACTGGGGCTTGCGACAAAGGATGTAACGGATTTAGCAATCCACCCTACTGTAATACAGGTAACGCGAATGCTATATAAACTTACACTTATAACTAACGTCTTTTGTTTTGTTTTAGTTTTGTGTTACTATATAATCGTATTACTCACCCAACTCTAATGGGTACATGACTCAGGTTGAGGAAAGTAAAGGCGGTTGGTCGTTGTGCTGGCCACATATACACCCTGCGCGTTAACCATTGGCCAAATAAACATCATCTGCCCGATAGATCGCAAGATCTAAAAGGGGTACTTTACTAGAGATGATAAGCAATTGTATTGCCTTGCATCTCTTCTACTTAAATTGCAATAGGCTCAACTAACTTCTAAAAGTTCACACCAGCAAGGCATTAACAAGCAGCTGTAGTCTAGTGCCAAAAATACTATACAAAGCATAGTCCTATCAGCTCCGACTTTGCACTTTTTTCAAGCTTTACTTTTATTCACTGTGATCCTCATCCCTAGGGAAAAAGATGCGAAAACTCCCCCAAATATACTATATGTCTCACCTCAAATAAAAAGTAAATATATTACAGATTGCAGTATTGGCACATGGGGACCCAACTGTCAATTTCACTGTCGAACAAATTGTTACAAAATGTCATGTAACCAGGTTACTGGAGTTTGTAACAGCGGATGTTTGGGCTACATGGACCCACCAGACTGTATCGTAGGTAAACATAACAATTAATTTAGACTAAGACCAAGAGGTCTCAAGTTTGAATCCTTGGACTCTGAAATTCGGAACACTAATCTTTATTGAATAAATCATGTAATTAATTTGTAATAGATTTGGAATAACAAATAAAAAAAATAAAAACTATAATAGGAAAAATAAATTAATTTTTTTTTCGTTGAGCGCAATGTCGCGCCTTTTGTTTCTCATTGCTTTTTGTCCCAATCACTTCACTAGACCAGTTGAGGGAGTGGTGGGGAGGAATCTGGGTGAAGGTTTCCGTTACGGCTTTTTAAAAGCAATGTTTAAAAAATAATGTTAGACCTGAGATTGAACTCGAGGGCTCAGCCTCCCCAAGCCGATACACTAGCCACTGTGCCTACCAATTGATAAATTGGAGGTTTTAATGTTATGTATTGTTAGTGCCCGGAGAAAAAGCTAAAAATAAAGCGGATCTTCAAAATGAGGTGGCAAGATAAAATAACCAATGAGGAAGCGCCAGGAAGACACCTTGGCTGGCTTGGCCACGTCCATATGTCAGATGGTCGACTTTCACAAGACATTCTGTATGGTGATCTAACAGAAGGCAGGAAAGCCGCTGGTAGTCCACATTCACGGTATAAGGATGTATGCAAACGTGACATGCAGCTCTTCGAAATCGACACTAGCAGCTGGGAAAAAGTGGCACTGGATAGATCCACATGGGGAGAGAGCATACCGGAAGAGTCCCGGATAACAGATGCCATACACAACATCAGTAGAAAGAAGGGTGAAAATGCAACGGCGGCTGGTGATTACATATGGCCCAACCTGTGACAGCAGCTGCGAATCAAGAATTGGCCTCTTTAGCCACATAAGAAGTTTAGAAGTGAAAAGATCGTTTCTTGAGACGTAAAATGCCACAGTCTGTTGTACAAGTAGTGAGCTCAAAAGACATTCGCGTTAGTATAATATAACACCCAGAAACAGGGGCGTATCTAAAAATGTTCCAATTTTGGGGGGCCCGGGTGGGGACTTTTTGCGTAATATTTAATATGTAAAAAACACTCGTTTGGGGTCCCCCTAAAGTGGGGGCCCGAGGGGATTTTCAAATTATCCCCACTCCCCCCCTTACCATAGCACAGAATTGTTTTTTTAAATTATTCTATGCAAAAACCTACTTTTATATATGAGGCTTATCTGCCTTTAGCTTTGACTGACTTTATATAAAACAAAATGGATAAATTATGACTTTAAACATGTTTGGTTAACTTTTCCACTTTTTTTAGTTTTTGCACTCTTTTAACTTGATCCATCACTGGAGAAATAATGTGTGCAAAACTTATACTAGATGGAGTGAGTTGATGTAAGCTTTTTTATGGTATTTTCTTTTCAGAATGTAAATCTGGCAAATGGGGACGCAACTGTGTTAATAACTGCAGCAGCAAGTGCGAAGGAAAAAGTTGTGACAGAGTTACTGGACTTTGTGACTACGTTTGCGATAGTGTCTTAAACTTATCTTGTCCTGCTGGTAATTTTTTTAAAGATATTTATTGAGATGGATAGAGGCACGATGGCTGAGCAGTGTGTTTCATGGCCTTTATAGAAATCGGGCTCTTTTTTCATATATTAATCTACTCCACTATATGCCTGCTTACACCTATATAGACCGAAAACATACATTCATATTTCATTACATGAGAGTTCAATATCAAAGTTTATAATGAATTTTGTTATTGCATTTCATACAACAGATTGTCCAGCAGGGTTTCATGGTACTAACTGTAGCCTGCAGTGTTCTTCTAACTGTAAAGACAATGTTTGTAATCGTCTTGGTTATTGTATTTCATGTCAATCTGGATATACAGGTCTCTATTGTGAGAAAGGTAAAAACCTGGCCTATATTTGTGTTTCACTTTACTATTGAAGTAAAAAAAAAGACTTTAGTTACTAATATTTTAAATTAAAAAAAAAATGTGAACTCAATTCTTTCTGTAAAAAATATAAATACCAATATTGCATTTTTTTATAAAGAAAAACAAGTTCTTCTTGCAAAATTTTTAATATTCTTGGGATTACTTTTAATGTAACACTAAAAACCTTTTTTTTTGGTCCAATTTTTAGAATGTCCGAGTGGTCAATGGGGCATGAATTGTAGCAGCGCCTGTAGTGATGAGTGCTTGAATAAATCTTGTATTAAAACATCCGGTGTTTGTATTCAAGGTTTGTTTTCTTATTAATATAAGGACATTTTATTTGACAATTATCATTAGCATAAAACTTAATTTAAAAGCGAATAGCTATTAGACGCAGATTATTGCATTGGGTCAATTACGAATCTTGAATCACCAAGCAAGTTTTTATATAGTTTTATATAAGGCGACGGCAGAAATCCGAGCCCTTTTATGAGAAGTGGCTAAAATTTGTGATGTCTACACAACCTTGAGACTGCCAAAGTATTATTGTTGTAGCGGATAAGGGGTAGGGCATTTGACTTAAGAACCGGGATGTCCCGGGTTCATCGGGATTCATCTGCCCCAGAGATCTCAAAGTCTGAAAGGAATCCGTGGTGTCTGGCAGCTTATGCGTTGTCTAGGTCACGACGAACCATGGTGGCGGTTGAGGAGGTCAGACCAGTCAATCATTGCGCAGTGCAACAAGCCCGGTTCCGTCCAAACTATCCACATACTCCCAATGCCATCCTTGTGGAGAAAGCTTCGAAACGGTGTCACCTGTTTCATTCGAGAGTCCCCTGCCCAGGGAGCTAAGGGGGGACGTGTCTGGTCAGGCACTATACTTGTATGGGGGCTACGAGGCATTACGCCGTACGTCCCAGCGTCTTGATTACAGAAATCGAAAATTAAACTTTTTATCATATATCTCAACATATTTAAAGATCAAAGCCTAGTTCTGCTCGTATTGACTATTCACCTATATTAATTTACCCACAAAATAAAGATTTTTAAGTACATTTTATACGTCGGTACACAAACCATGCTTTGACCTACATAATTTTGCGATACGCAAGACAGACAATGCCATTATCTACCCGGTGATAAATATTAAATGTGGATTTCTATTTTTTTTTTTTTTTTGAGAATTAAAAAATAATATTTTAACTTTCACTTTAATTAGGTCAAGCGGGAGACACAACAGATTCCAGTTGTTTGACCTTTTCGTCCGGTGTCGGTGTTGGTGTAGCTGTTGGCGCTGTGGTTGTCGTCTTGATTGTTGTTGTTGCTGTCGCATGTCGTCGGAGACGTAAGCAACCACAACAACAAAGTCATGAGGAACCAAAACGAGGCACACAACTCCATGCTTATGATGGTGTCAAAAAAATTAACGAATACAGTCATTCGTACGAAGAAACTTTTTCACCAGGTAACTTGATTTGTGAAGTATTATAAACAACTATATTTAATATATCAAGCTAACAAACTGAGTTTGTGTTTTCACACAATCTTCAGAGGCAGCCCCTATGGGTCAGCCACATAATTTTCCAAAGAAACGCGTCACTAACCCAAAATTAGCTTTTGCACCCGAACTTAGCAAGCTACAAATTACAGTCGTAGAAAATATATTTTCAATAGCGTTTCTAGTGCTTAAATGTAAATGTAACAGTTTGTCTGTCAGTTTGTCTGTCTGTCTGGTAAAATTTTCGCACACGTTATTTCTCCCACTTTCCGCTCTTGAATCAAGTTGAAACTTTGCACAATTATTTATTGTCGATGACAACACGTGAATCGATCAAAAAATTAACCAGTTAGTCAATTAGTGATAATTAATTAAGGTTGTTGTATATAGAAAAGAGAAGATAAATCTTGCAGTAGGGAGATAACTGCTCTTTACCTTATTTTAGTTTTTATTTAAACATTATTTTATATTTCGCTTGTTTAATTTTCACGACTAACAGATAAATTTCAGCCAGATGAAGATAAGACAGATAACAAGACAGTCAAGACATCTCAAGACCCGTCAAATTCAATTTATGAGAACATCGAAGAATGTACATCATTGGGAGAATAATTTCATAATGTCTCATTATACATCTTGTAACACATTAATTTATCATTTTACAATAATTAATATTATTATTGTTTGTTTGTTTTTTGTGTTTAACAATACTATTTTGTTCCATAATTATAAACATATTTTTTAAAGTCGTTAAATTTTTAATATACCAGCAGACGATTATTAAAGCCGCCATCTTGTGTATTAGAGAGAATTTTTTTTAATGAACTCTGTTGCTGAACAGACATTTTGTGTGCGTCATATGCGAATAGCTCAAATTTTCAGTACAAGAAATTACAAAAGTCATTTTTCTTTAAAAGAAGTTACGATATAATATAAAACCACAGACCTATATATATATATATATATATATATATATATATATATATATATATATAAATATATAAATACAGAGTTGAAGCTAGGGGCTGAAAAAAATGTGATACATACATATATTACACATACATGAAAAGCAGCACTAGGGTCCAAGTTTTTAAGAGAGAGAGAGTAGTGAATTAAAATGCTACGAAAATAAGGGAATGCGCAGACCGAGGCTTGATCCTGTGACTCTGGATTCGACACCACAGCCTAGCGATAACGCACTAAGCGATATTCTCTACCAGGCCTTCTGCTAAACAACACAACACATCTAACACAAGAAATTGACAACAAGAGTTTCAAGTAACAATTTAGCGGCTTAATGACAAATACATCAACAGCCAATAGAACACTATTGGCTACACGTCATATGGTATGCTACACAACAGAACTGACTAAACACTAAAAGTTTCTCTAGCTCGTACAGCTACCTAACCGATGGCATTTATATATATATAATCTCAGTGGCGGACGGAAAGAGTTAATGTGTGTGCGGCCTACTGACACACACGACTCAGGCCAATCACTCAGGTCAACGGCTGTCGTACAGCCACATTCTCGAGGACTAAAATGTTATTTAACCTTGGTTAGGCCAATAATAGAATATGCATCCTCGGTTTGGGACCCCTCAACTCAAGAAAGCATTAAGAAACTGGAACAGACACAAAATAGAGCAGTGAGATTCATAACACCTTTAGTAAAATCACTAAACTTAGAAAGCCTTCATGAAAGAAGACTCAAAAGTAAAGTAGCGAATATGCATAAAACACTGAACCATAATCTTCAAATACAAAAACAAAATTTATTAAAATACTCAGAATGACACAAAGATGATAGTGAACATAATAGTCCCATATGCTAGGACAAATTTGTACAAATACTCCTTCTTCCCTAGTGCTATTAGAGCATGGAATGGGTTGTCTGAGCTAGCCAGGAAAACCAGTGACTTCGAAGAATGTAAGTCATTGGTTAACATGCAAGTCTAGATGCATGACGCGCAGGACGTAATCATCACATGGTATTTTACAGTCCTTACTGCCTTGCTGTTCTGGACTCCACTGTCCTTTCTTACACATTTTCTCGACCCTGCGTGTACTAGCAGTACTGTCCTTTGTCTAACGAATTAGTTTTGAAATAGTGATAATTTATTATTTGTGTTTCAAATAGAAAAGGGGAGCTTATCCCTCAGTATTGAGTTTATGACAGTGACTTTCGTTTGGTTCTTTCCCTTAGCTACGATTTTTTTGAATATTTTTTTTTTAATTTATTTTCTTATTATTCTTTAATTTGCAAAGTTCAAGAGCAGAGAGTTGGTAAGATATATATATACAGAGAGAGAGAGAGAGAGAGAGAATTAGTCATGTCAGACAATAAGTTAATTAGAATTAGTCAAAGTCAGTCGGTTGCTTTGGATTACTTTAACATTAAATGAAGTTAAACTGATTGGAAGATGAACTAAAACATTCCATAACATAGAATAATTGAGTCGATAAAAGGCAAGCTCAAAAGTGTTGTCACATTTTAAATTTAAAGCTGTCACTACGTGCATTTTCTGTTAGTAGACCATGGGCTCAAGTATATTACTTGACGACGAATGTGTAAAGTGTGGTATAGGAAAGTGGGTGATAAAAGTTATGGCGGAAATATTTACTCAATAGAAGCGCCCAGTTTAAGCGGTCAGCCTTTCTTCCAGTACAATTAAAGGACGAGGGAAAAACTGGAGCTAAATTCTATAGTCGAAATTAATAATCAAACTAGTACATTCCCAAAAATTTTCTATCGCCGTTACAACGACAGAACTAAGACAGCCCAACTCATGGAATTTATTTGCGTTAGAAACAACATTTGTGAAATCATAAACGAGCTAGCAGCTAAGAAAATTGTCCGACCTCCACTCTTCAAATAAAAAGTACAAATCTCTTACAATTAAATTTTTTTTTTACATGTTTCAGATGTTCCTATAGAGTTGAAGATAATTACTTCCTAGTCCAAACCTCGTACAGGACGACCGGGGATAGGGGCGGGCGGGGCTTGAACCCTGGACCATCAATAAATCTGAACAACAGTCCAGCGCGCAAACCGCACGACAAGGGAGCCTCTAGTAGACATTTCTCACAAGATATTTCCTACTATATTTAATTAGCTACCCACCTACTAGAATAAAAACTCTGAATTCAAACCTCTGCTGCATTGCAGCTATGCCCAATCATGGTTAAGGCTTCTGGAGTCAGTCCTGAGGAAAAATCATGACCTGGCGACCCCAAGGCAGTTTGCAGCACCCAGAGCCGAGTCAGAAACCCCATTGACAACGAAAAACATGCTGAGAATTACTCCCTTAGAGCACGTGAGAGAAAGCGAGCAGTGAGTCTTAAGGTTGCCTTATCCCCGTACAAGGACAACCTATGTGTCGGCCATGAACCAGTACTCTCTCTATCTAAACCTTGTCCCAATCGTCCTTCGTGCAGAACTCTGCATTCGTAAAGAATGTGTTCTATTGTTTCATCGTCCTCCATGCAATGGCGACACCGTGTGTCGTAATTTTCCTTCCACCGTCCGAAGTAAGCACCAATTGGACAGTGGCCGACCCGGAACTGGGCTAGGAATGCCTGTTCCGCACGATTAAGTTGCCACCATGCATCTCTTTTGTCTGGTCTACTCATTGCTCTGTGAAACTCACGACCCTTATCCGAAGAATCCCAGCCGTCGTGCCAAAGTGTCAACATGCGTTTGTCGACCAGGGATCGTACACTTTGATACGTGCACGGTTCATCATGTTCGAGCGCCGTTGCGACCGCGGTTTTCGCGAGCTGGTCAGCCAAGTCGTGGCTGGCCACCCCACAATGGGCGGGCACCCATTGCAAAGTAAAGTTCACACCGAGTTGTGGGAGACGCCCCACGACCGTTAGGACGTCCCATACCCATCTGACACCTTCATCCAGCCGTTCTAGGGCCTCTAGTGCGGCTACCGAGTCCGTGAAAAGGACTATGTCGTTCGCTGACGCAGTCCCGTTACGTACTATCATAACCGCCCAGTCCAGTGCGTGGAACATTGCTTCGAGTTCAGCCTCGGGGCTGCTTTTCTGCTGACAGGGTCCACTGAGCTCGTCACTTTCGGGATTGCCAGAGAGTCGGACTACCGCCCCGTTTCCAGCTTTCACCGTTCCCTCGAGCGTCTGCACAGAGCCGTCTGTGTAGATGGTGGTTACTCCGGCTGGATATGAAGCTATAGTCTCTCTGGCTGCTTGAAGTAGCCGTGTGGGATGACTCTGCCTAGTCACCACTGGGTCAAGTAGGTTTTTCTGGATCGTCGGCATGCCGAGGGCCTCCATCGGGAAGATAGAACCGGACGGGGATAGAGCAGCCCGCTCCACCGGCAGATTCGTCTCTCTGACCAGCCCACGCGCCACATTCATGAAGCAGGGCCGGTTTTTTGAGGCGTCTCCTGCCCTCCCAGTTGTCGACCAGACTTCTGAGTGGGCATCCATCCTCCAGCCGCATATATCTCTCGTGAGCTAGTATGACGGCTCGCTCTCTGCGCAATTTCAACGGTGGAATGTTTGCCATAATCTCACCAGCGGCAATTGGCGTTGTCCTAAAGGTTCCACAGATTAGTCTTATTGCTTGGTTCTGAACAGAATCTAGGCCTGCTAGAGCAGTTTGCGAAGCCCAGACCTGAACAGGAAGACTGTAGTCCATGTGAGAGCGTACTGCACCCATGTACAGTCCTCTCAGCACATCCGCTCTCGCTCCCCACTTCGTTCCAGCTAGTTTCTTCACGATGTTCAGCTTCTCGAAAGCTGTTTCCTTCACCTGTTGGATATGATCGCACATAGTCAGTTTCTGATCGAGAATTACTCCCAGGTACTTGGGCTTTTTATCCCATTCCAGAATCTTGCCATCCATTCGTAGCTCGACAGGTTCCTTCAATATATCACGGCCCAGCGTAAACCATGAGTAAACCGACTTCGAGTGGTTTACCTCAAGGCTCCACATTCTGGCGTAGCAGGATAGAGTTGTTAATGCCTGCTGGAGAGTGCCAATGAGCTGTTGGCGATCCCTCCCTGACTCCCACAACACGATATCATCTGCAAACAACAGCTTCTGACATTTCAAAAGAGCCGGCAAGTCGTTGATGTAGACCAAAAATAGCGTACAGCTGAGTGCCGATCCCTGCGGCACCCCCTGCTCAAGTGGAAGTTTCCCCGACACGTGCTTACCAACACGAGTCTGTACCGTTCTTTCCGTGAGGAAACTTTGGATCCACCTAAGCATATGTGAACCGACACCTAAGTTCATCAGTTTCAACAACAGACCGGGCCTCCATACTTTGTCATAGGCCTGCTTGAGATCGATAAATACCGCTAGCGTCGACTGACCAGGTCGATTTGTGTTGCCCCACTGGAAGCCATCCGCCACTTTCTGCATGAAGCACCCAGAGCCAAACCCTGGCAGAACCTGCGACGCCGCTGACCCCAAACTGTATCGGCACTTGCCGTTCTTTTGGATTCATCAACTGCGTGGAGAGGGGGGGGGGGGAAACTGCATTGTGGGCGACAACGTTCCGACGACAGCTAATGCCCAGGCATTCATCTCATTTCCATGAGATGATCCTTTGTCGCTCCGCTACTGAAAGAGGCAATAATTTAATTGGAAATTGTTTATTCCAAAATGATAGTAACATTTACAAACCAGCAGAAGGTATGAAGAGAACATCTTGTGTTTTTGAGTGATTGTATTAAACTGACCGAGATAAAAAGTTTGTTAATCATCATACTAGAAACAATAAGAAACCAATTGGGAGAAAAAAAAGGGGGGGGGTGTTGGCTGTGAAAGGTGTTCTCCCATACCATAATCAAAACGCCTGGATCCGCCGATAAGTACACATTCTGACCCTCCCCCTCCCCCCCAAAAAAAAAAAAATTAAAAAAATTAAAATATATTTTTTTCGATGTGAACAGCGGGCAGCCATGTTTAACGCCACTACAGCGACACGAACTAACCTTGCAAGAACTGACCTGTGTGGACGTAAAGCAATTAAACCACCCGTGCACCACCTACATTTACAACATCGCTACCAACATTAAAGATAAGTCAACATTGCGGATTTATCCACGCATGTATGTATCTTCCAAATAAATGTGTTTGCTATTCTGATGTTTTGAGACAAGGTTACTGCAGCGATTGGACCCCCATAATGACCTGCTAACTATCGTAAAAAAAAAACACGCAATTTGAAATCTATGGCCATATTACAAGGTCTTCGGTGCTCGAAAGACCTTCCTTCAAGTTACAGTATCAGGAAAAAGAAGAAGAGGAAGCGATGACAACATAAAAGAATGGACGTGCCTGCCATTGAAAGAGCTTATAACTAAGACAAAAGACAGAGGGGAATGGTGAAAGACTGTCGACAAATCTTTTGCGTGATGCCCCAACGATCCAACAGACTAAGGGATAGGTGAAGCTAAAGGTAAGATTATCTTGATTCCTTCACACATGATTATTGACTGCAATTAATTGACAAACACTAAACACCATTTCGATGCAATGTCTCATGCATTCATCAACAAACAAGTACAGGTAACAAGGTTCTACTCAATCAAACTGACTGAAGACCTCAACTTTAATTTACTACACAATTTGTCTCTAAATTCGTCTTTAGTATAGTAGCAGTAGCGGTTCTACGTTGTTTTTGGTTCATACCTTGCCTATAAAGCATATAAGTACCAGGTGACCGAGCCTCACTCGGTTGAATGTTTCTTATCTTATCTTATATAATACAGACGTTACTTCAAAAAAGAAGATGATGACGTTCTACGCGTCATGCATTTAGTCATGCATATTAACCAATGACTTAAATTCTGTAAAGTCACTGGTTTTTCTGGCTAGCTCAGGCAACCCATTCCATGCTCTAATAGCACTAGGGAAGAAGGAGTATTTGTACAAATTTGTCCTAGCATATGGGACGAGGAATGTTCCTTTATTTTTGTGTCTTTCAGAGTATTTTATTTGATTTTGTTTTTGTATTTGAAGATTATGGTTCAGTGTTTTATGTATAATTGCTACTTTACTTTTGAGTCTTCTGTCTTGAGGGCTTCCTAAATTTAGTGATTTTACTTGTGGTGTTACTCTAGTCAAATGTGAATATTCATTTGTTATGAATCTCACTGCTCTATTTTGTGTTTGTTCCAGTTTCTTAATGTTTTCTTGAGTTGAGGGGTCCCAAACGGTGGATGCATATTCTATTATTGGCCTAACCAAGGTTAAATAACATTTTAGTTTTATGTTCTTATTTGATTTATAGAAATTTCTTTTAATAAATCCTAATGCTTTGTTTGATTTTTTTATAGTTTCATCAATATGTGGATTCCATGACAGTTTTTCATTTATTATAACACCTAGATATTTTGCGCTTATAGTCTGTGTTACTGGTTTGTCATGAATAAGATAAGTGGAATTAATTTGTTTTAGTTTTTTTGTTACTCTTAACAACTGACATTTTTCTGGGTGGAAAGACATGCTCCAATTTGATTCCCATTTCTGTAATTCATCTAATTCTCTTTGTAAAATATATGTGTCTTGTATTGTTTTTATTGTTCTATATATTATGCAATCGTCTGCAAATAATCTGACTTTTGTTCCTGAACTAATGCAATTTGGTAAATCATTTATGTAAATTAAAAATAGTAGTGGACCCAAGACTGTTCCTTGAGGAACACCTGAGTTTACTGATACTGGAGTTGATTTAGAGCCATTTATTATTACAGTTTGTTCTCTCCCTATCAGAAAATATGTAATCCACTGATGCAGTGGACCATTAATGCCGAAATATTTTAATTTTTTAAGCAAACTATGGTGGTGAACTTTGTCAAAAGCCTTGGAAAAATCTAGTAAGATAGCATCTATTTGTTCACTATTATCTAAACCTTTTGAAAAATCATCAATTAGTCCTATTAGTTGTGTTTCACATGATCTATATTTCCTAAAGCCATGTTGGTATGGGGAGAGTACATTATGTTTGTCTAAGTTGTTTATGATGTTGCTACATATTATGTGTTATAGGATTTTACATGTGATGCTGGTAAGTGATGCTGGTCTGTAGTTTCCTGGATCAGATTTTTCTCCTTTTTTAAATAGGGGGTGACATTAGCTTCTTTCCAGTCATTTGGTACTCTGCCCTGGTTAAGCGATGCCTGAAAGAGTATTTTGAACAATGGGGCTAGCTCATTGCTTAGTTCTTTGAGTAATCTAGTTGGAATACCATCAGGTCCAGACGCTTTACATGGTTTGGTGTTGGCTAATAGTTTTTGAATTCTATTTTCTTGTACTACTAAATCTTCTATGTTTTTTACTTGGTTCAAATTAAGAATTATGTCTTTGTCTCATGGGGCTGAGAATGCTGAGGCAAAGTATTTGTTTAGGATGTTTGCTTTAGTTTCTATATTATTATGTATTATGTTATGTTCATCTTTTAATGGCGCTATGCCATGTTTCGTTTCCCCGATCTCATTTCGGAAACGATCGTGTGTGTCTTTTTGGATGAGAATGAGAATTCCCTTTTTAGAAATTTTAAGCAAAAATTAATTGTACGAAAATGAAACAATTTAAAATATATTTAACGGTCGACGTTGAATTTTTGCGCAGTGGCCAAGGAATCAAGATTTGTTTTTTTTTCATGTTTATGCATATACCTTGAAATTTTAAAGGAAATCGGTAGAGTCGTTTTTAAAATACAATATATATATCAAGATACGTGCAAACATACATACATACATACACACATACATACATACATACATACATACATACATACATACATACATTCAAGTTTAGATCCAGAATCTTGGTATAGATCTAGACAGATCTATTTTAATGTACAATCTTAACTCTTTCTCTCCTAATCGACGATACCATTGTTGATTTTGACCTCATTAAATTTTATTAACTTTTACATTTTTTAAACTTGACATTGAATTATATAAAAAGAGCTTGCATTTCCCTTTACTTCTATACCATATACAATATTTTCTGATATCAAACAACAACGCTATTAAAGGCCAATCACAACAGGAAGTGAAATAGTAATGAGCAAAATGAAGAATTCCTTCAAAACGTGGAAAAAGAATAACGGAGAGAAAGAGTTAAACCATAAGATTAGATCTAAGATTGTCGAAACGCCACATATTTTGTTATCTCCGTGGAAACTAAAAACAAAAAAGCTTTATCTCACACAGTTGCATGAATATATATTTCTGTCATTGATAGTTTTTTTTTCTTTCTAAAATCCGTGAAATAGAATTGTATTATTTCTAAACTTCAAAAATTAAAGATCATAACATTTCTAAGATTGAACAGCGTTTTTTTTTAATATTCATAAGGCGAATTCCCTCATTACTGTAAAAGATCTACGTTTATAACTATCTGATACGAAATTTGAAAATAGGTCTGTGACATACACCTTATTTTCTTGTGTACTCCTATTCTGCAACGTAATAATATTTGCGGTAACGTGACTGCTTCTCGTACTGCTAAATTCAGTGCATATATTTGATGTACAGACTTAAATACTCTCCAAACTAAACTAAACCCCTACAGTATACATGTGTATGTATGTGAATGTGTGTGTGTGTGCACCATCAAATCACAAGGTATATAATGTCGCTTTGAAAAACAAGCTTTCGTTTCAGTCTGTCAGCTCTTCGAGCTATTTAAATGAAGAAAAAAAAGGCTAACCAGTACTTACAGAGTACATTTATTCATTTCGCTTTGACATCTCGTGACGGACGTGTTCCACCAAACTGTTGGAGTGTCAACTTTTTTTTTTGTTACTCCTTGGTTATTTATGCCCAGCAGACAAGTCTAGTATACAAAAGTAGAATACTCCTTTCAGAACTTAAGACACATAGGATAGAAAAAGCATAGAATATGAATAGTTATTTAATGTGCTTACTTTTTTCTCCTTTCTTAAAATGAACAGTGATATTTATATGGGACTTTCAAGACAAATTTTTCTTTTTTTATTATGTGTTTTGGTGACAACAAAAGGTATGCTATTTTAGTTTTGTAATTTCATGAACCTGTCTAATAATATCAAGTCTTTGAAATAATAACATCATCAGCTAGAATCAAAATTAAATAAAATAAACACTAAATAGGCTTGATAGATTCGATGTTGTTCTCTATCGAGGCAGACAAGAAATGAGCTGCGCTGGTGTAAAAGCGCGGGAAATCTGAAGGGGCGGGGATGTCTGATACATATAAATGGGAGAAAAGAGTTAGCCTTAATCCTTTTTTGTGTTAAGTAAATATCTTTATCTCATGTTAATTAGTGACCTAATTTCTGCAAGGTCATTCGTTTTCCTTACGTATTTAGGCAAGCAGTTGTTCCTGGCTGATTCAGACAACCAATTCTATTCTTTAATAGCACTAGAGAATAAAGGGCACTTGTACAATTTGTTCTGGCGTATGGAATAAGAAATGTGCCTCTATCTTTGTGTCATTCTGAGTATTTCATTATAGTTTTTTTTTAATCCAAATTATAGTTTAGTGTTTTATGTATTATCCTAACTAAATTTTATGTTTCTTATAAATAATGGCAGATATATTGCAGGTAAAGAAATCTACGAAGAAATAGAGAAGAGAGGGTACTTGATCTAGCAGTACCACTTACTAACATTTCTACCACCCCATCTAAAGATTTTCATTTTGAAGTGGTAAAATTTTATGAAAAATCTGCTTACATATTACATTTTAAAAATCAAAGTTTGTTCACTTTCGAAAACAAAAAAGTAGCTATTGCATCAGAGATTTGAGTCATCTAAAATATTATGATGTCCAATTAGCATTTTTTTTTCTAGTTTCTGAGATGTAAACGGGACAGACGGACAGACAGGCCACACAAAAGTGACAAAACTAGTAGCTGTCATTCCCCTTACGGGGGTCGCTAGTAAAGCAGTTGCTGTGGTGTCCACAGCGCAATATCCTACTATTCTAACAAAACATGTGGTGCACGGTGGCTTAGTGGTCAAGCGCTTGTCTTCCGAAACTGGGGTCCTGGGTTCGAATATCGGCGAAGACGAGGATTTTAAATTTCTTGATTTTGAAGGTGCCAACTCTGTACCTGACTTAAGTTGGTGAAAGTAAAAGAGGTTAGTCGTTGTGCTGACCACATGACACCCTGCTGAAAGAAGACCTTAACTTTAGTTACAAAACATTTAAGTCTATAATTAGCTCTGATAATCACTGGACTTTCTATATTTTGTATTGGAGGCGTGTTTTTTACCCAAAGTGAACAAACTTTGATTTTTAAAATGTTCTATGTAAGCAGATTTTTCAAAAAAAAGACAAAACGCTCGGGATAGACGAAGTCGAATGCCTTTGGCTATGTTGATAAAATTAGAACAGCTATTATTTTTATTTATATATTTTTTTAGCGTAGGATGTTTGAACTTTGTACCATACAACCAACCTGGGCTACACTAGTGAAATTATGTCATCGTATTCCGGATTTATTTGTAGAAAACAGGGGGGGGGAATAACGTCAAAATTCTCTAAAAAATAAAGCACAACTACTGCGCGTTTGTAGCCAAACGACCAACGGCAAAATGAATTGGCATCAAAACTTTATACACAGGTTCTCATTCCCTCATAATAAGATCCGATTCTAACAAATGTTTTCAACAAAATATATTACAAACAAATATGCACAAAATTAGGATAAAAAAAACTACATAGACTACTTTAGAGACAACTTCATATCATATCATATGTCTACAGCATGCACTTTGGGTTGGTTCGGATCTAAGTGTCAGTTCATGTGCCACTGCAACGCTTTTGGGATTTGTGACGACACTGGCAGGTGCTTAACAAAATGTGACAACGAATGGTTTGGACAGTCATGTCAGTACCGTACGTATTCTAGAACTCCATTGTACTCTAGTGTACATATCGATAAACATATATTTAAGCAAATAGATGGAGATATGGAGAGATCAAATGCTTGATGGATGGATGGATGGATGGATGGATGGATGGATGGATGGATGGATGGATGGATAGATAGATAGATGATAGATAGATAGATAGATGATAGATGGACAGATGGATAATGGATGGATTGATGGATGGATGGATAGATAGATAGATGATAGATGGTAGATGGATAGATGGATAATGGAAGGATGGATGGATGGATGGATAGATAGATAGATGATAGATGGTAGATGGATGGATGGATGGATGGATAGATAGATAGATGATAGATGGTAGATGGATGGATGGATGGATGGATGAATGGATAGATAGATAGATAGATAGATAGATAGATGATAGATGGATAGATGGATATATAGATAGACAGACAGACATAAGCGTGGTCGAGAGGCTAGGTGCGTTTGAACTTGTCTTGTCTTGGCTACCTAGAAGGGGGCTCGAAGTTCGACACCCTCGGGTAAAGTTGTGTTTACTGAGCGCCTAAAGGCAGCAGGGAAAAACCAACCCCTAGATACCCCCTTCCCTCCCCCCACTGGTTCACAAATGAGATTGGACTAAAGCGCTCTGAGCATGCTATAAGCATGAAAGTAGCGCTATATAAAAGCTATAATAATAATAATAACAGACAGACAGAAAGAAAGATGGATGAATGGATGGATGGATAGATAGATAAAAATACTAAAAACATGTTTTATCACTAGAGGACCTGGCCACAATACCCGGTGTTACAATAACAGCAGTGCCACAACAGAAAACACTAACCTGGCTGACAGATAGAGATGAAACAACATGCAATCAATCTGCCAATCTTACTACTATACAAATATCATGGGACACGTCATTTCCATTTACCTGGCTAAGACTCAATATCAATTCTCCAGGTATGACAGCATTAAATTAATATCTACTCTAGTATTTTTATATGTGCATACAATGAAATAAATCTGGTTAAAATTATATTTTTTTACTCCCAAATTCCTTTCACTAATAAGATGTAAATTTGTTGCAACCACTTTAAAAATGTCTCGAATGACAAAACGCTTGGGCTAGAAACGAGGCCGAATGCCAAGCACACCGGGGAATACCTTCCATATCACTTCTCAATACTATATCACTCGTTCAGGTGTCAGCCACAAAAACGTCCCCTTCAAGCGAATATTTCTGCTTCAAGTCAGATTATTCCAGCTTCTTCGTAGTCATTAATATAAATGTCGTCAGCTCTGCGATAAATTTAATTTTGATAACTATAGGGCCTAGATCAAGAAGGTAACTTGGTTAACTTGAGAAAAATGGCAAAAACTGTGTTTTTGGATTGGGCAAACCCCGCAGCTATTACATTTTTAATGCCACTATGTACTCATATCTATACTAAAACAGATGTGAAGTTAGTCAGAAGGTGCCCACTAACTCTGTAACTAAATTTTCATCAAAATTTGACTTAAGCCCCTTCTTGCTCTAGTGCCTTGAAACACAATAATTTCTGGAAGCGTGTTTTTTTTTATTAATTTTTGTTTCCGCTAGTTAAAAAAAAACACTTTTATTTACAGCTTTGACAACTGTATTTACTGTAACATTGAAGACTACAAACCATCTTGATATAATGTGTAACAAGCTTGCAATGACTATTGTAGACAGCACAACAGTAGACTTGAGATGTGATATGGGCCTAAATGAAACTGTAACACAGATAATATTAACAGGACCTGGTGTCAAGTCGATATGCTCTCTTTATATAAATGGAGGTAATTTATCTATTATTTAAAATATTATTTAGAAAAGATAATTTATTGCTGAATTTCGCTGTGGTTTAATTATTGAACTATTAAACCTAATAAGCATTAACATGCTCATTCAGAGCCGTGAGCTTTGAGCCAAGGCAAAAAAAAAAAAAAAGCTAAATATCTTCAATATCAGGTGACAAGATAAAATAACCAATGTGGAAGTGCTGCAAAGTGCAGGGTGCAGGAAATCTGCTGTGTTATCAGCAGCGGATGCTTTGGCTGGCTCGGTCACATTCATAGATTGCCACAAAGTCGACATTCTGTATGGTAATGTAACAGAAGGCAGGAGAGCCGTTGGTCGCGATATGAAGCTCTTCAAAATCGACACTAGCAGCTGGGAAAAAGTGGCACTGGGTGGATCCATGTGGAGAGCAAGCATAAAAGGTCCTGGATTTCAGATAGCATACACACCAGAAGTAGAATGAAGAGTGAAAGTGCGACAGCACCTGGTGATTACAGATGCCCAACCTGTGACCGCTGAAGTGTATCAATGATTGGCCTCTCTAGTTACACAAGAAGTTGCAAAGGGCAAAGAACATATAATGAGACGTAAAATGCCACAGAGGAACAGTGGCGTAATATTTTAGAAATATCCTTTTTATAATAATAATCTGTATTATCCGTGAGGATATTGTTTTACAGGGGTGTATTTCTAAAAAAAAAAGATTCATAATTAACTTAAGCTTTTATATAGCGCTACTTTCATGTTAATAGCATACTCAGAGCGCTTTGGTCGAATCACCTTTGTGGACCAGTGGGGGGAGTAGGTATCTGGGAGAAGGTTTTCCGTGCTGCCTTTAGGTGCTAAGTAAACACAACTCTGCTCGAGTCGGGTGCCGAGCCTGGAGCCCAATTTAAAGCTTAATTGAGTTACCACTTCCCGATCTTCGGTTCAGTACAACGGCTCAGTACAAGTCCGAGACAAGACGAAGAGATCAGTGCAAGAGTTGATACGGCGGTACGGCTACTAATGGAGATATATATGTACAGTCTTGTGTTACGTGCTGCCAATTGTACAGTATTAGCTGTGATTTATTGGACATTCAACTTTTACGTTATTTGAAGCCCTGAGTTGTCAAGTTCTTTAAGTTGGTGGTGTCGTGTGGAGCAGTTTGCAGAGAGCCCAGATAGGTACTTTCGTTACAATATATTAGATTTATAATTTCCTTGTCTGTTCATCTTTTTTCATATTTTCTTTCTTTCTCTTTTCGTCTCTAACTTTTCTCTGTTTTTTTTTTTAGGTCGTAATGTGGCCTTACATCAATCTGCTGAACAAACGAGTACATATACTGAAAATTCCAAAAGCTACTTCGCATCACTAGCTGTGGACGGGAATACGAATTGTTACTTTTACAACAATGGTTCCGCAACCCATACTGGCACTGATCTGAGTCCCAGCTGGACTCTTACACTGGACACACCTAGAATAGTCAACAGATTTGTCATATACAACAGAGGTATAATTTTTTTTTAAATTGTATTTTCATCATCTTAATATTATTACTTGTACGTAATCCATTTTCCTATTTCCCACAGAGGGGTACGCGTACCCCCAGGGGTACGGGAAGAGTTTGAAGGGGGTACACGTTGCACCTAGTTAACTATGCTCATTTTTAGAAAATACCCATTTAGTTTGAAAATTATAATAAAATATCATAAGTTTTAAATCCTTTTTATTATTAAAGTTTTTTCAAACTCTAATGCGGCTCTATTTTTACATTTTAAGACGAATTTCTACAACGATCAGTAAACGGTTAGGGATGTTACAACTTCCGTCGACATGCTCACTTTTTTAATTTAATAACCATATTTCCATTTTTTTTCATGACATCCGTTGTGTCTATGAAGCATATACAAACTAAACTTACTAATTGAATACTCAAATGTAATAGAGTTATTATTATTTTGTGTATATAGGCGTACAAAAAAAAATTATGTTATTGAAAAGAAAATCCTTTTTTTTTAAGGGGAAGGGGGGATTGAAGGGTACTCAGCTTTACGAAAATTCTAGCCAAGGGACATTACAATTTAAAATGCTATACGTAACCAAGACTTCTGAATACTTCAAATGGGATGCTCGTCTTGTCTCCCCTATCCGTCGATTTCCTATCCGTCCCTAGCACTAGTCAACTTTCTCTAAGCCCTAGCCATCTTGTTCTTCATGTACGCATATTATATGACACATCATTCGTCTGTCTGACTACGTCACTACTTTTACCGGCCCCTAAGAAAACAATACACAATATTTTTATCTAAGGTAAACTAGGTCACTAAACTTCACTTAATGCTGGGACAAACTTACTTACGGTCTTGACTAATGGTCAACTAAACTTGGTGACTTCTGCATTAGGGCATATTAATCGATTTCCTCAGTGCATTTAACTAACGACGCTTACTCTGCTTTAGCAAAATTTAAAAAAAAGATGATTGGGACTGATATTCTTAATACAGATGATTGCGTTCTTCTTGCACTGACAGAACTGGAGCCTCAACTTGCCTTGAATTTGTAGAATATGATGCAATGCTGAATAAGTCCCCAACTGGAGTTTCAACTTGCCTTGGTATGCGTAATTCTGTTTGTCAGAGAAAATGTCTCTAAAGCCTCATGCGACACTCTGTCACAACCTCAATAAGTGGTCGATCCTCAGTTCGGCTTAGGATTTCATTGATTGAGACCCGATCTCTATAACTGACTTTTAAAATCCGTCTTAGCCATCTTTGTTGAGCCACAGTTAGTCCTTTCTCAATTTCGCCAAATGACTTCCATACTGCACTTTATTAATGGAGCCCAGCGACTGGTAGAAATGTGTAACCTCTCTTGGCTAAGCTCTTGGAATTTGGTGACTGTAGTTTATAGGGTACAAAAAAAAACGTTTGTAAAAATAAAAGGTCAGTATGTAATGAGGATTAATCCCCCCCCCCCCCCAACCGAAAAGATCCTGGCTACAATACATGACATACTATATGAGAATATTTTGGTCGGTTTATATGAAAATACCCGGGCCGATTTTGATACCCAGTCCGCCCCTATATATATATATATATATATATATATATATATCCTCATGTATCGTATAGTAGTTTAACTTAACAAAAAAGTTTAAATTATATACAGACATTTTTTCTCTATAGCTGACAGTGCTTTAATCCGTTTGAAGAACTTTAACTTGACCGCATTTGATATAAATAACAAAGCTTTGTGGAGCTATCAAGATCAGAATCCGGAGACAGCTTTAATCTACACATTTACAAGATTTGAAAGCGATCCTGTCTTGAAGATAAGAATTGTTCCAACATCCAAGGAAAGCTATGACATTCAATATATACTTACATTGTGCGAGGTTTTCATGTACGGAGGTATTTGACATTCTTCTCTTAAATGCTACTTATCAAATTATAGACAAATAAAAACTTAAATAGAAGCAAAACAGAGCACAAAGTTTATCACAGAGAAATACTTATCTCTTATTCCATAAGCTAGGGCAAATTTATGTAAGTTCTCTCACTTCCTTAGTGATGTAGCTAGGAATTTGCCATTATTTTGGTGCCCGGGGGGCTTAACCACTTTAATGCCCTTGCAATTTGAATAGCATTTAATATTCAATGTAAAAAAAAACACTCAATTGGGAACCCCCCAAAAGTGGGGGGTACCCAAATTCTCCCTCCCTCACCCACCCTAGCTACACCACTGTCTTTATTGTAATTAAGTAAGGTTACAAAGACAGTTTACGTGGAAACAAACTCAAAATCAAAATTACGTCTAACTTATAATACATACTAATTAGCTTTTTCTCTTTAAAAAACTGCTTGCATAACTGATTTTAAAAATTAGATTTTTCGCTTTGAGAAAAAAAAAGTAACGGTTGCATCGGAACTTTGAATGGTCTAAAATTTTGTGATGTGTGATTTTCAATATCTTTTCTAGTTTACGAGATCTAAAAGGGACGGACGAACAGACATTTCCCACAAAACTAATAGAGCCTTTTTCCCTTTCGGGGGCCGCTAAAAACGGAACAAGTGCCCAATGATACAGTAAAGCTCAGCGAAGTAAAGGTTAGGTCTCTAAATGAAATACACGACTACATTGAAACAATGTCAGGCGTAGGAAGTAATTAGATGTCTTGATAGCACTAGAAGATCCAGAGGTGGGAGAGAAGATCGCTATCCCACAACTCGCCCCAGGGCCAGCACTAACTATTGCTGGGGCCCAATGCGAAACGGATTACGCGGGGCCCAGTCTAGGCAGGGATACGGATAATAAGTGAACATTTTTATTAGACAATAAATATATCTTTGCATTACACTTTTATTAAATGAAAGTTGACAATGCCTTTTTTTTTCTTATCGCGCTAAGGAATGGCGTTTTTCATATTTAAAAAAACGCCAAAATGACAATTTTGTCTTTTTTTTTTGTCAGAAAATTTTTATAAGTTTTCATTAAATTTCCAGGGCTTTTTCGTATATTTTGCAATTTCAGTTAATTTCCCGGAGTTATAAGTTATAATGGTTTGTTTAGTTTAATAATTTTCACCTAGAATTAGCGCGGGGCCTATGACAGTGAGGGGCCCACAGCGACCGCTTAGCTGTCTACCACCTTTCTACAATCGATAGAGCAGTAGATATACGATTCAGCGTTACAACCCTAGAACCTTCATCTCTTCACAATAAACTCGGGTTTAATCATCTTTTAGATCATTGCAATCCGGCTGTAAACACTAAACTGACTCTCTTCTCGATCAGTGTTTCCCAAACTGTTTCTTTAACGGAACACTTTGCACATTCTGTGTACTTAGCAGAAAAATTGGCTTTTTTTTTTCAGAAAGATTAATTCAAGAGGTAGCCAACTAGTTAATTATTTTAGAGGCTCGCAGAACACTTATCCAGGACTCGCGAAACAGTAGAGTTCCGCGGAACACAGTTTTGGAAACACTGCTCAAGATTATAGATGTATATAGAATAGAAGGCAATAAGTTATACGAGCTAACAGTAAACTAAATAGTTTCATGTAACAAACTGGATATGTGCCTTGGTTCTTGCACTTTATAATGAATGTATTCTTAAAGAATATCTGGGAAGGTCTTCACCTTCCATCCTTCGATGTATATCCTTACTAACATAACAGTCCACAGTAATTACAATCAAACTCTTTTGAAATAATGCATGTATATCTAATATCTATGTATATACATATATTTATTTATACATTTATATTACAAAAATTTAATACTCCTTGAGATAGGATGTATGAATATTCAATGAGCTATATTTTACATAATATCAACACTTTATCAAAATGTTATCTCATTTAAATATTCCTCATTACAAAAAACAACAACACAATAACAGTTTCTTTGTTAGATGAGACTCTGCCTACTCAACCACAATGCAACACTCTTCTCTTTTCTGGGACTTCCAGTCATCAAACTCCATTTTTATCAGCCCCGAAAGGGGAAAAGACGATATTTTAGTTTAGTGTGGCCTGTCGGTCCGTCTGTCCATCCGTCGCGTTTAGATCTCGGAAACTAGAAGAGAAAATGAAAATCGGACATCACGATATTTTAGATCATTCAAAGTTCTGATACAACGGCTACTTTTTTTCTTTTCCGAAAGTGAACCATCTAATTTTTTAAATTATATAAGCAAGCAGATTTTTTAAAAAAATTACACCGCTTTTTAATAAAAAACTTTAGGAGTAGTATATCTTATTAAAAAATTCACAAGCTTCTTCATTAATAAATCAAGCTTCACTCATAGATTCGCGCATTGGTACAAAAAATGCATCTGATATCACGATTGAAAAAGTTTCAATGGATCATTTTAAAATTGATTTTCCATTTATTAACTAACTCATGGAATAGAGTATTGATTCGAATGTTGTTTTTAAAAAGAATTTTAATACGAACTTTGTTTCAATTGCAAGTATAAAAAAAAACTTTACCGCGCAGTTTTCACACATCCTCATTAGGCTATACATTTGACAACAATCTGAATTTAAATTACAATAAATAGAGGCCAGATCTACGTAGATCTGTATACGAGTTCTAGTCTAGATATAGTAGATTCTATATTATGATTCTATACCTAGATCTAGACTTAGATATAGACTTAAAATGACCAAAAGTATAAGGAAAGATTTTAGCAATCCATATTTCATTTCGATATGTGTTTCCGTAGTGTAGTGGTTATCACATCTGCCTAAAACGCTAAAGGTCCCGGGATCGAAACCAATCTGAAATATTGATTAATGTCATTTTAGTTAATAAATATTTCTACATTTTTTGTGAGTCACATCCTGTAAAATACATATGCATTTTTGATGATTTTTTAAAAGTATTTTTTTACAAACTTATATGTTCTATCCTCTACCAATGTCTAGATCTGTCCATCTCTCTCTCTAGGTGGACAACTTCGGGAGCCGATTTTGAGTTTGTTTGTCCACACAAACTGTCTTTGTAACATTGTTACATATTAAGTTAAACTCGCGGATACCTGATTACTTAAATAATGTAATCAGAGTTATACCCCTTTGTACCATTAATACCATCATATTGCCTGCCGAGCTACTATGGTCCACTGAGCTGTGTTACACATCATTACAATAACTTAATAGATTAAGGTAGTTTAAAAAAATAGGAATGTTTGGCTCGGTGGCAGAGACGGTAGATACGATTGATAAATAACGCGGGACTAAGTTCGAATGTCGACTTTTATAAATGCAGCACGGAAACCTTCTCCCAGATACCACATACCTACAATGATCGATAACAAAAAATAGGGTTAGGGTTTTGTTTAGTGCACCTCATCCAACTCATTAATTTTTTAAATCGCCCATGGCTTCAAATTGATTTATTAATGATTATTTTCTGCATCGCTAATCATTACTTAATCGTGTAAAACATAAATTCATCTACATTCATGTGCCAACAGACTGTGTGCCAGGAAATTGGGGTTTAGAATGCAATAACACTTGTCCCGTGGAGTGTCCAGGTTCGTGTCATCAAGGAACTGGAACGTGTTTTACATGTCAAGGTCGCAGTGATCCACCTTTATGTAACACAGGTAAATATATGTGTCTAGTTTGTAGCAGAGGTCAATTCAAAACATGTTATGCTTTTTAGAAGAGTTAAAATTAATTTTTTTGGGGGGAGAGGGGTTAAATCTTTTTTTTTTTCAAGTTTTGAAAAAAAAAATTATATGCAGTTACAATACTTTTATAATAATCTTGTCGTATATAAATTTGAGTCTAAAATAGAAATGGTATACTTGTTTATATACAAATGTAATTACATAGTTTTTATTCAAATTCTTAAGCATGTACAAGTGGTCAATGGGGTCCCAACTGTATCAACCAGTGCGGTCTTAATTGTTTCGGTAGATTATGTGACATGACAACGGATGTGACAATGGATGTAGTGGGTTTACAAAACCACCATTGTGTACTGCTGGTAGTTTTTCGTTATTGTCTGGTAATCTAATATATATATGTATATATCTATATAACTGAATGTACAGGTAGTCCTCGGGTTACGACGGTCTCGACTTAAGTTGATTGCATGGTTACGACGCTGTTCACGACGGCTCAGTCCAACTTAGGCAGGGCTTGGCAAGAGGTTTGGCCCTGATAGAGGAAGGGTTGTAGAGGTTTGAGGCTGAGGATCCCAACATGGAGAGGTACAGTAGGTTTTACAAGGAGATATTGGAGGATAAGAAGATGGTCTCCTTCCGAATAACCTGCAGCAGTACTTCAAGAAGGAATTCAGGCCTGCGACAGAGCCTGCAGCAGTACTTCAAGAAGGACGACAGGCCTGCAACAGAGTCTGCAGCAGTACTTCAAGAAGGAAAACAGGCCTGCAACAAAGCCTGCTACAGGTCCTGTACGTGTACCCTCTACCTCACCTGCCTCAGTATCTCCAGCAAGTTCTGTAGCTTCCTCCCAATAAGCTTGTTCTCTCTTTGGCATTGTTATTTGTGTTTATTACAGTACACAGTTTATTACTGTATAGTACAGTATAGCATTTCAATATTAAAATTACTTTTCTGCACAATATTTTACTTTTTATTGATAATTATGTATAATTATGAATAGGTGTATGGATAGGCTAAGAGTTTGCAGTACAGCACAGTACTGTTATTATGCTACAGTACTCTGTATGAATGTATGATCCGACTTACGTCGAAATTCGGTTTACGACGCCGCATAGGAACGGAACACCGTCGTAAGTCGATGACTACCTGTCTAAGAGTATAATTGTATGTATGTATGAATGTATGATGTCCCGAATAAAAATAAAAACCGTTTGACCATTCTTGATAAAACTTGACAGAAATGTACCTTAGATCATTGCGAAGACCGTAGTGTATGTTTAATGTCCCTCCCACAGTCGGAGGACCCTAAAAATAAACAAAAATGTACCTAAATATATACCTATATATATTAAAGAACGAAACTTTCTAACAAATCGGGTAAACCCGTTTTATTATATTTTAAATTGGATATGAATATGTCGACTGAACGGGTAAACTGAGTTTGACACTCTAGTTTTATTTTCGATGAAAAAAAAAAAAAAAAAAAAAAGTATAAGGAACATTTTCCACGTCTGACATAGATGTAAATTAAAACCAGTAGATCAGTCATACACAAACTAAGGCCCGCAGGCTGCGAGTCACATCCAGCTAGCATGAAATAAAAATCCACTTATTTATTCGTTTATAAGCTTAGTAAGGCAACAATCGTATGTTTGTTTAGATTTATTTTAAAAAAAATGATATACGATTCCTACAACAGACAATGAATGTGTTTTTTTTTTTAATTATTCATTTTATAGAGTCAAGTGTTTTACGCCCTTAAAATGTTTTTATTAAGTACTAGTCATGACATTAAAATGTTATACATAACACAAGTAACAAAATGATATGAATACTGCCTTCTCCCTGCTGAGTGTATTTCAAAGTATCAGATGAAAGTGCAGAGCGAGATCTCAAGGGGCTCGGTGTTTGAGGGTGACGCTGTTACACGACCCATGCAAAAAAAAATATGGCTATCAATAAACTATGAAATAATATAATGAAAGGTCATGTGCTTGTCTACATTAATGTGTTAAAGATAGAAAATTATCCAATTATTTTTAACTGTCTCACTATTTTTTTTCATTAGCCTGTCCAGGTGGTCAGTGGGGTCCTAACTGTACCAACCAGTGCAGTATAAGCTGCTACGATGGATCATGTGATAGGATAACCGGTCAGTGTGACAAAGGATGTAATGGATTTATCAATCCACCCTTTTGTAACACAGGTAATTTGTATCTGGATATACAGTATATTTTATATAAATTAATAAGTATGTTTAAAACTATATGTATTTGATATTTGTATGTATCATATACATCTGTCTGACTATTTTTAATTATAAGTATTTTAACTTTATGATTATTTTATAGGTTTTGCTTTTATGTATATGTTTGATATGATTTAGTATTTTATTAACATATCTACAGTAAAAAGAGTATAGTGCCCCTCCAAACCTTGCAAATCTTTTAAAGCAGCTGATTATTTTAAAATGTTTTACATATTTTGGATGTTTCTTCAGAGTTCAAGATAATTTACTTCCTAATTTAACCCCCCCCCCCACCCCATAGTGCGACGGAGGATGGGAGCGGGCAGAGTTTGAACCTTCCTTGTTCCATATGTTAGGACAAAATGTGTACAAATTCTTCCCTAGTGCTACTAGAGCATGGAATGGGTTGCCTGAGCTAGCCAGAAAAACCAGTGGCTTGGCAGAATTGAGATCATTGGTCAATATGCATGACTAAATGCATGACGCGTAGGACGTAGTCATCTTTTTTTTTTTGAAGTAACGACTGTATTATATAAAATTAGATAAAGAGGCCGGCAATTATTATCGATATGTCCGAACGACAGTCCAGCGCGCAAACTACACGACCAGTCAGTCATCCTGATGATGTTAAGATCATTTCTTTTTATTGCCAATATTTAACGAGAGTACCCATTTGCGTTACATAACTATTGGCGTCCTAAAAAATCCCGAAATTTCAAGTCCCAGCCTTTTATTGAAATTACAACTCTCGAACCCTCGAATCGGATGCCTTGTTCTTTATCATTCAACCATCACACCTGATAATAAGATGCAGCATTACAGATTTGATAGTGTCATAAATTTTAGAATAATACACGATAAAAATAATAAATTTTAAACTGACAAAAAAAAACTTTTACAGTATGCGGCATTAACACCTGGGGACCAAACTGTCAATTTTACTGTCGAACAAATTGTTACAACATGTCATGCAATAAGGTTACTGGAGTTTGTAACAGTGGATGCATTGGCTACATGGACCCACCGGACTGTATCGTAGGTAACCATTTGAAACATATAAAAACTAACATGTCAATAATTTTAAAATAAAAATATGCCACTTTTTTACCTGTCGTGAAAACCCAGGTTTCCAAGTATTTTTTTTTATATTCAACATGCTGGCTTTTCAAAATGTTTAATTTTGATTCTCACATCTAATTTGAGGACCTTCCTAATTACCCTTCATCTATCCTTTAGTCTGTTTTCCTTTATTACTCAATGCCAGTGTTTCCTAAACTGTGTTCTGCAGAATCCTAATGTTCCGTGAGGCCTGAAGATTATCTCTCGAACTACTGGGATAATTAACTATTTCTCAATAAAATTATTTATAAAACTAAAAGTGAGTGACCTGAATTCGAACCAATACGGTAACCAATGTGCCATGGATCTGCTTATGAAAATAGGTTTTTAGCTATTTATGGCTATTTACAACATTTTTTTCTCCTAAAAAATAAAGGAAAGGGTCTAATTAAACTTATACCACTTTATCAGTCAAGGAGAATGTCTTTCCTTTGTTCGAAATACCAAACAAAATAATTATTTACCACCAGTTAATGAACTAATTGGTTAATTTTTTTAAATTGATTCTTGTGTCGGCATGTAAAAGAAATAAATGTGCGAAATTTCAGCTTGATCCGAGATTGGGTGTGGGAGAAATAACGTGTACAAACTTTTTACAAGACAGACAGACAGTAGAAACTCAATTTTTTTAATTAACCAGTTCTATTAGTTTATTCAGCGTTTTGGTTTATACGACTATATTATTCGGTAGCTGAGTTAAATGTATTGCTCACTTAATTCTTAATTTTTAACTATCAGTCAACTACACTTTGGAGGTGAGTAGATAACTATTAAATAAACAATATATTTGATCAGGTACTGCATTCTCTCAATAACAAATGGTTGTTAGATTAAAATACAATGGAGCATTTGTTACTCCAAATCCTCCTTGGCTCTTCGCTCCCCCCCCCCCAAAAAAAAAAAAGAATCCTGGTTAAGCGAATGTTTAGATCCTCTAAACTGTATAGTATTCTAATGATAAGTCTTTCATTATAGACTTAGAGGACGAAGCGTAAAATGTCCATGAACATTAATTTATTAAAATGTTAAATCAATAATGCCTTACGTTCGGAAATTCCTGAACGCGATAATCCTTTCAAAACCGATGTTGGATCAAGACCTAGATCTAGTTTTCTAGCCAATTTTAAATTTATTTTATTTTTTAATTTAAACATTGAGATCGGTCAAGCAAATTGTTTCCCAGTGTGGCCAACGACCTAGTAATTCTTTTCTGGACTGTTTTTTGAGATCAGCGTTTAAGTTGCAGTTTCCAACCTTCGCCCTCCATGAAGTTCTGACTTGAATAGAGGTACCGATATTATAAAAAGGTAAAACTGCTTCCTATCGGTAACGGAGAATTAGCCAAAGTATTTAATATTTAAGAAATATTGTCTTTTGACGATATAAAACGGATTCAATTTTTTGATAAAATAAATTGCAAGTCGAAAAATTATTAAGTAGATGTATATTAACATTACAATGATGTATATATATATATATATATATATATATATATATATATATATATATATATATATATATATATATATATATATATATATATATATATATATAAAATACACACAGAATGCGCATTGGGAAAATGGGGACGTAACTGTGTCAATAACTGCAGCAGAAACTGTAAAGGACAAAGTTGTGACCGAGTTACAGGACGTTGTGACTACGTTTGCGGTAGCGCCTCAGACTTATCCTGCCCTTCCGGTAAATATTTTATGCGTATCTATTGAAATGGAAATAAAAGAAGATGTTTAGAATTTAGGAAGCATCATATACATGTCATCATTTACAAATTCAAACGCCAAATTTACGTAATAAATGTTGTTATTCTCTATCAATAACAGATTGTCCAGCAGGTTTTCACGGTGCTAACTGCAGCCTCTTGTGTTCTTCCAACTGTAAAGATAAAGTTTGTAACACACTTGGTTACTGCCTCTTATGTAAAGCTGGATATACAGGTCTCTACTGTGAGAATGGTAAAACATTTCCCTAAACTGTGTGTGTTATTTTACTGCCTAAACTAATAATATTGTAGTTTTGAAAAAATACATATTTATAAAATTTACAATAACAAAAAACTATTATGGCATATCCGTATAAACCAAACAAGATCGTATTAGCCATTTTGGTATACAACATAATAATATTGTTATGATATTGCTTTTAGTTTAACGCTAAACACATTGTCCAATTTTTAGATTGTCCGACTGGTCAATGGGGCATGAATTGTAGTACCGCCTGTAGTGACGAGTGCTTCAATAAATCATGTGATAAAACATCCGGTGTTTGTATTCAAGGTTTGTTTTGTTATTGATATCAATACATTATTATTATAGCTTTCATATAGAGCTATTTTCATGCTTGTAACATGCTCAGAGCGCTTTTGGTCCAATCTCATTTGTGGACTAATGGGGGGGGGGGGAGGGGGTATCTAGGAGTTGGTTTTTCGAGATGCCTTTAGGCGCTCAGTAAACACAACTTTGCCCGAGTCGAACCTCGAGCCTACTTCTAGGTAGCCAAGCCAAGTTCAAGCGCAGTTGGCCTCTCGACCACGCTTCCCACATTCTATTTGGCAATCATCATTTGCATAAAAATTAGTTTAAAATTGTATGGCTTTTAGCCTTAGGTCCACTCGCGCAGTTTACTGCATTGGATCAGCTACGAATTTCGAAGCACCAAGCACGTCTTTGTCTAAGGCAACGGCAGAAATCCGAGCCCTTTTATGAGAAGTAGCTAAAATCTTGGGAGGAATCCGTAGTGTCTTGCAGCTTATACGTCAGGTAAATCACAACGATTCATGGTGGCAGTTAAGGTTCAGACCAGTTTAATAATTGCGCAGTGCAGAACGGAATACTGTCCTGTTGGTTCCGTCAGAACTATGGCTCTCGATGCCGTCACTGTGGAGAGAGCGTGGAAATAGTGTCGCATGTTTTTTACGAGTGTCCCCATCTCCGGGATCCAAAGGGGGGGGGGGGGGGGGAACGTGTCTGGACAGTCACTCGTCATGTATGGTAGCTACATTACACAGGACGACCAAGTTTCTTGCCAGAGCACTACGTGAGGACAAGTCGTTCCTACTGTGTTTCCTATTGGAGTTTATCTCAGCTGCAATAGGCAGTTAGCTGTCTCCAAAGAAATCATTCTCAAGCATTATTTTGCAGCTTTTTACCAGCTGGTGTCTACTGCCCTGAGATGTTCCTTTAAGGTTCGTCGCCAAGTTATGAGGATACTTCCTTGTTTACATTTTCTTTGGCATAGACCTCCAGGTGATTGCTATCCATGAGATGCGTGATTCATTCTGTTGCCCTATAAATCTTTTAAGTAGCATGGTGAAAATGCGGTCGAGTGACCTTTTGGCATACTAAAAATGTACAAGGTATTTCTCTTATTCGATATCAAACGAAAATAATTTATTACTAAAAGTTGACTTTTGTTTATTGATTTATGCGTGAGGGAGAAATAGCGTTAACAATAATCTTAGCTGATTAAACCCAACAAATGAAGCCATATGTGTAAATACTGGAGTATTAGTTTAACTTGTTGCTGATACACAAACTTAATAATTACCAGTAATTAATTGTCTGATTGTTTGTTTTTTTTTGTCGTCCAAAAATAAGTGAGTGTACTATTTTATACGTCGTAACACTAACCAAACTTTGACCTACATAATTTTGCGATATGCAAGACAGGCAAGGCCATTATGTACCCGGTAATAGATATAAAATGAGAATTTCTAATTTATTTATTTTTTTATTTGAGAATTTAAAAACTAATATTAGTAACTTTCACTTTAATTAGGTCAAGCGGGAGACACAACAGAGTCCAGTGGTTTGACCTTTTCGTCCGGTGTCGGTGTTGGTGTAGGTGTTGGCGCTGTGGTTGTCGTCTTGATTGTTGTTGTTGCTGTCGCATGTCGACGGAGACGTAAGCAACTACAACCACAAAGTTATGAGGAACCAAACCGAGGCACACAACTCCATGATTATGATGGTTTTAAAAAATTTTAACGAATACAGTCATTCGTACGAAGAAACTTTTTCACCAGGTAACTAGATTAGTGAAGTATTATATACACTTATATTTAATAAAACAAGCTAACAAACTGACTTTGTGTTTTCAAACAATCTTCAGAGGCAGCCACATCATTTTCCAAACAAACGCTTCACTAACCCAAAATTAGCATTTGAACCCGAATTTAGCAAGCTACAAATTACAGTCATGGAAAATGTTTTTTCAATAACGCTTCTAGTATTTGAAATGTACATGAAACAGATGGACGGACGAACAGACTAACCACACAAAACTAATAATGGCTTTTACGGTGGCCACCAAAAAGGCTATTGTCACATTAAGTAGACTTTACGAGTACAAAGCAACTGTAGCTTAAAGGTAATTTTCATTCTTCAAATCTCACTTTCTGTCTGTTTGTCTGGTTCAAAATTCGCGCACGTTATTCGTCCCACTTTTCCATCATTTTGGGGCCCGGGGTGGGGTGGGGGGCTTGAACTCTTTGGATGTCCCTGCATTTTGAGTAATATTTAATATTTAATGTAAAAAAAAAAACTAATTTGGGAGCCCCCTCAAGTGGGGGCCCGAGTTTTTTTTTTTCAAATTCTCACCCCCCTTCTCCCCCACCCTAGCTACGCCACTGCAACTAGTGGTAATTCATTAAGGATGTTGTAAATAGAAAAGAGAAGATAAAATTTGCAGTAGTGAGAGAGCAGCTCTTTACCTTATTTTAGTTTTTTTTTTAAGCATTATTTTATATTTTGCTTGTTTAATTTTCCTAACAGATAAATTCCAGCCAGATGAAGTTAAAACAGATAACAAGACAGTCAAGACATCTCAAGACCCGCCTTATTCAATTGATGATAACATTGAAGAATGTACATAACTGGGAGAATAATTTCATAATGTCTCATTATTCACCTTGTAGCATATTAATTTATAATTTTACAATAATTATTATTATTATTGTTTATTTTGTGTATAACAATATTTTTTTGTTTCATAATTATCAATACATTTTCAAAAGTCGTTACATTTTTAATAAAACCAACAGACGATTATAAAAGCCGCCATCTTATGTTTGAGGGAGAAATTTTGTAAGGGGCATGGTTGCTGAACGTAAAAATTATGTGTATATGTCAGACAAAAATAGCTCAAATTTTCAGTAAAAGAAATTACAAAAGTCATTCCTCTGTAAAACAAGTTACGAAATTTATATATTACAAAACCACAGACCTATATATACTACAATAAATATGGATATTCGATTTCCATTTACGATTTATTTAGGTAGGCGCTTTAATACTATTACACAACAGGTATCATAATTTAGAAAAACCCAGGTTAGTTTCCTATGTAACGCTATTTGCTAACACCGCATAGATTGCCATTGATCTATATCTTTGTTGGTGTATTTAGATCTATTGATCTAGTTCATATATACAAATCTGATATAATATATAGGTCTATAGCATTTATGAAAGCGTTGGTAATAATATTACAGTAGGTCATGAATTACGTATTACAGACGAGATTACTTATAAACTTACAAAAGCCGTGAAGTCGCAACAGGCACAGACTATGCCATTCACGTTTCTGCGTATACTTTCAAACCTATAACAAAACATTGGGATATTTGCGACTGACAAATACATATAGGCATACAGATTACTTTCAGCCGACATACCGTATTATTAACAAGACCTCTATGTGAAAGACTTAATCATCTAGCATTTAATACAATCTTTTTTTTTTTAGGGATTATTGCTACTTAATACGTTGACGAATTCATAAATCGAGCTCATGTGTCAAGCCTCTTCAAACCGTCATTCTAACCGCTTTGCTAGTGAGGTATGTATGAAAATAGAAGATTATCTTCCGTTTGTTTCAAACAAGCGGCGAGCTATAAAGGGAACTAATTCAGCTTATGTTACCACCTCACTCAAGTACACCTTCTTTCGCTTGTTTGAGATACCAAGCAAAATAATTATTTACCAAATCTTTATTAACTACTTGTTTAATTTTTTTTTAGAATTCTTGTGTTGTCAGGCAAAAGAAATATCTGTGCAAAATTTCAGTTTGATCCGATATTGGTTGTGTGAGAAATAATGTGTAGTAACTTATTTACCAGACAGACAGAGTTAGTTGATATAAAGTTTGTAATAAACAAAAAGCACATCACTACAATAATGAAACGAACTTTCTAAACACTAATGTCACACCAAAGTTGGTAAAGTCTTAGAAGACAACCTCCACACACAATGTTTCTTGATTCTGAGTTAGAATAGTGTTGACGACATCGCAAGTAACCTTGGCCTACACTCCTACAGTCACCATTCTGCACTGAACGTGACCTGCAGCCTTTTAGCTACATAAACAGAGAGTTAAGTGTCCTTAACTACTTATCAATTAGATGTTCCAACCGAAAGAAAGAGAAGATAATTATGACCTTCATGGGTATTAATGTGTTAATCTAGACACTCATGCGAATAACGAGACTAGGGCTATTCCTTTGTGATCATTCTATATGGATTTGAGACAAACAGCGATGTCCTTGCGAACGCAGGTATGGACAGTATTAGGGACTTCGTATGGTCTGCTGCCGAAGACAGACGCAGACAGCAAAAAGAATATCTTAATCGACCACCGGCGGGCAGTGGCTATACTTGCCCTGGATGTGTCAATGTATGTAGGTCACAGCTGGAGCTGCGTAGACACGGAAAATACTGCACTCCTCAATAATGTTTAGACTCGATAACAAGCTTTATTATTATTAATCATGTTGCATGCAGCCATTTTAATAAGAAATATAGACAAGACAATAGTTAAAAAGTAAAGTTCCCCTTACAGACATTGCAATCTAGAAAGCAGATGATATTAAGGTCAACCGTTTCTTTAGCCAATGGTGTCATGTGGCCAGCAATAACTTAAGTGAGGCAACTCAACGAGACATAGACGTTTATTCACACGACATCACAGGTACACAAAACAACATCTATCTTAGGCACAATCTCTCCATATTGGCTCTTTACTTGGGCGGAAATCGTTCTCCTCTTCTAATGTTGACATCCTTTCCAGTCTAGTTTATCACAGTGCGCACCTTCTAGCTTAGATGGCGTTGCGAATGGCAGAGTTATAACAATACGGTTTGGGAAAGTTAGTCGGGGTCCTCACCTTGTAACGGTCCTTGCAGTGGAACGGCCTTGTGTTATAATAAGTTTAAACATTTGTGGGTCCATTAGCTACAGTTATACCAGTTGAAGTTGTTATATTTTTAAGTTGTTTAAATGATTAGTTATATCCGTTGAGGTTATGCTAGTAAAAAAATTTATCAAGAGATTAAATTGATCGAATTGAAAGTCTAAGTAAATGTTTTGTTTTTGAAGAGGTTTAATAAAGAAGCAGAAGAGAACACAGATATTTCTTCAGTGTGTTATCAAGTCAATTATATAATCTCCGGCTAAATGATTCTTTTTTAACCATAACTAAAGTTAAAAGAAATCACAAGTAATAAATAAACATAAATCATGACCAGATGTCATTTCTTTGCTTCAGAATGACAATAAATCTGTTACATAGGAAACGGTATTTACTAAGGTTAAAAAAAAATAAATTCAAATTTTAAAGTGTCTTATAGCTGAAGAGAAAAACTTAAATGTAATCAGACAACAAATAGTCGATACGCCTGTGATACTTCTCCATCCACATTATAATAGCTTCAACTTTCTCAACAGCCTGAGTAATGGCGCCCGCTCCAGCTCCGAAGTTCCCTTCATGGCTTGCTTTAAACCTTTTCAGCTGAAATTTAAAAAGTTATAAAAATGTTAAATATCCATCCATCCCAGTGGCGTCGCAGCCAGTGGCGTAGCAAAGTACATGTGGGCCCGGGTTCAAGAATATTATGGTGGGCCCTCCTCCCGTATTTGGAGTGAAATAAAAACCTATCTAACTATGGAGTATAGATCAGTACTTTTTTTAAAAGGCATTATTTCCTTTTAGAAGTAATGCAGTAATACCATTCCATTCACTTCGTAGCGCAGAAATCAGTGTCGAGCAGAAATTGGTCTAAATAATAATCATCGTGTTTATATTCCTTTGTTTCACTGCATTTTTTAAAATATCTAGATCTCTAGTTTGATATATTAACACTAAGTAAATTATTTGATAGATTTAAATTGTCATTTTGAGCCCCTTTTATTTATGGCCCCGGGTTCATTGAACCCTTTCGCGCCATGGATGCTACGTCACTGGTTACAGCCCATGAAAGGCTCTAGCCTGCTTCAACACATCCCTCTATTAAGATCTCTCCTGGGCCTTTCGTCTCCGCGCCCTAACCCCTCCGCTGTTGCAGATCTGATGAAATGTTCAATCTCAGATTAAAAATACTTTAAGTAACCGGTACCCAGCTTGAACAATAGGACTGGATGACCAAATTGCCTTGGGATATGTGCTCTCAACCTCTGTACAGTGGTCTAAATGAAAAGCGTGGGGTTCCTTGTCGTTCAGCGGGAGATTTGGGCTACGATCTAATTACGTTTCAACATCCGAAACAAGAAACATTTTACAAAATACTCTTGCCACTTAATTACTATATAATCTAGTTTTCAGACTCTATGATACGACAAACCCTATTCTTTAAAGTTTCTGGAAATCAATGATTCAGGCGATATATTTCCGTTTAAATATTTCGGATATATATAAAAGTTTTAATGTTTTGGGCGCATATCTGAATAAGATAATATCTATAAGATATTCGGATTTTGATGATTCGGGCGGATATCAAAGTTAGATAATATCTAGGCCTATAGTATATTTGGGTTTCAATGTTTCTGGTGGATATATGAATAAGATTATATTTATAGGATATTCGGGTTTCAATGTTTTGGACGTCATCTGAGTTAGATAATATCTAAAGGATATTCAGGTTTTCTTTGTTTCGAAATCATATTTGTGTTTTTTAAAATGTTTTTTGGCTGATATCTGGGCTTAAATATGTTTCGGGCAGATATGTGGGTTTAAATGTTTCAGGCGGATATTGAAGTTTAAATGCTTTGGGCAAATAACTTTTATTTTTTTTTATTTATTTATTTTTTATTTTTTTTTTGGGGGGGGCATATTTCTAGTGGATATTTTAATATTAATGCTTCGAGAGCATATTTGAGTTTTAATTTGTTGGGCAGATTTCAGGGTTTAAATATGTTGGCCAGATATCTTGGTTTAAAGGTTGGCCATATATATATATACATATAGGTTTGAATATTTCGTGCATGTAGTTATATTCATTCGATCGTATATTCGGGTTTAGCTTAGTATTGTGAATTAACATGCATTTGTTAATGACTAGTCCAATTCATATAAGTTTGTAATTATTATAATATAATATAATATAATATAATATTTATTTTGATAGTTCATAATAATAATAATAATATATTTATGATTATACTCTAAAAAACAAGTTATATGTTCATTACTGCGTTGGACAGTAACTGAGCTCTGTTAATTTGGGTCAAACAAGTTGCTTTTAAAAAAAACTTCTATTACAATGTCGGGGGCCCTGGCACGCAAGTTTAAAACAACAACCTGCACTTACATCTTCCAGTTCAATTTTTGTGTTAAACGAGCTCGGGATACCCTTTATGATATTTTCAAAATGAAAAGGTGAGCTGCCAAATCTGAAATGGAGAGCGCGAAAAAAGTTTGGTCTATTTTGTCATTTTCTTTTTTAAAAATGCACTTATTAATTGAGCTGCAAAAATTCCAAATAAAAAACTTAATAATAACAAAAACATAATAAATAATAAATGTAAGTTTTAAAGAGTTCAACTATGTTGTTTTTTTTTACCTGCCCCATACTTTCTCCCCCCCCTTGTTTTTTATTTTGTTCTGTTAAAGGGAATGTTAAGTCTATCTATACTATTGTAATAACTTAAGGGGAGGCAACTCAACGAGACATAGATGTTTATTTACAAGAGGACATGACAAACACATAGGACATCTGCCTTGAGCACAGCATCTTCATCTCGGCTCTAGACTTGGGAGAAAATCGTTCCCTTTTTCCTAATGTAAACATCCTTCCTCTGCACTAGCCTGGATGGCGGTGCGCATGGCAGGGCTATAACATTGCCCCCTTCTTAGAGCTTTTCGTCCCGAAAAGAAACAGTGCGGTGGAGGTCGATCGGTGGGAGCCACAGAAGGTAGGGCGCCTGTTGCCTGTTATCAACACACCGATCCTCATGGATCCTGAACGAATGATGTCGTGTTGAAAAGTGATAAGGAAGAATATAAGAATGTGGCCATGACAGTGACGACGTGCCACTCTTGTCAGAAGACAACTATAAGAAATTAAGAATTTCGACATGACAGTGACAACTTTCCACATGAGCAATTTTACTTCCGATCCCCTCTTAGATACTACAAAACGAGCACACCTCTGAATATGTCAATGGAAAACTTAAGGATTATCAATTTAAAAAAACAACAACTATCTTTTGGGTCCGATACCTGTGTATGTCTAACATAGAAGTTAAGCTTTTGGTTCGATCAATATAAGCAGGGAGTAAAATTCAAATAATTGCTAAGACCCGCCAAAAAATGTTCTTTATTGAAAAGGCGAAGCTAAGTCCTAACTTCTATTTTCACTAGTCGCATGTACATACCCCTTACATTCTACTTTATATAGTTGATAAATATTTATCATAACCAAAAACAAACAAACAAACAAATAGAAATTTGATATCTATAGTACCTTACATGCACTCAAAAGATTAACACTTATCTATAAATTTAATGTAGTTTCAACTTCTTAAGATATGCATAATTTGCATATAATATTATAAAGAGTCTTACTGATTTAGTATCTCTTCAAAACGGGACCTAAAGAAATCCCAAGCCAAATATCTTCCTATTACAGAGCTGCGAGCCACTAAGGACAAAGCATCGGCAGCATCTTGTTTACGAATGCAGGAGTTGTTAGCCAATATAAGATTCAGATAACTGGGGAAAAAAAATTTTGTTATTACTTTTCTTACTTCTATTAATCTTAGTAGTTAAAATGAAAAATGTAAAACCAAACTTGTGAGTATTAAGTTTTTATCAGTAGTATCAAAGAAACTATCCTGCTGTCACAATAGGATAAAATGGATGGCTGCCTGGTCGTGTGGTTTGCGCGCTGGACTGTCGTTTTTGATATATCGATGGTCCCGGGTTCAAACCCTGCCCGCTCTCATCCCCGTCGTCCTGCGGGAGGTTTGGTCTAGGAAGTAAACTATCTTCAACTCTGAAGGAACATCCGAAACATGTGAAACAGTTTACAAACATAAAATATCTTAATTTATTTCAATACTTGTGACATGTGTGGTTGAGGGACAGATACCACTTAACTACAAAATCAGTCACTTAACTACATAATCATGTCACTTAACTACATTATCATGCCACTTAACTGCATAATCATGCCACTTAACTGCATAATCATGCAACTAAACTGCATAATCATGTCACTTAACTACATATTCATGTCACTTAACTACATAATCATGTCACTTAACAACATAATCATGTCACTTAACTGCATAATCATGCCACTTAACAACATAATCATGTCTCATAACTACATAATTATGTCACTTTACTACATAATCATGTCACTTAACTAAATAATCATGTCGTTAACTACATAACCATGTCACTTAACAATATAATCATGTCACTTTACTACATAATCATGTCACTTTACTACATAATCATGTCACTTAACTACATAATCATGTCACTTAACTACATAATCATGTCACTTAACTACATAATCATGTCACTTAACTAAATAATCATGTCACTTAACTACATAATCATGTCACTTAACTAAATAATCATGTCACTTAACTAAATAATCATTTCACTTAACTGCATAATCATGTCACTTAACTGCATAATCATGTCACTTAACAACATAATCATGTCACTTAACTAAATAATCATGTCACTTAACTACATAATCATGTCACTTAACTACATAATCATGTCACATAACTGCATATTCATGTCGTTTAAGTACATAATCATGTCACTTAACTACATAATCATGTCACTTAACTACATAATCATGTCACTTAACTACATAATCATGTAACTTAACTGCATAATCATGCCACTTAACTACATAACCATTTCACTAAAACAGAAACTTGCTGTAATATGAAATAGACAATTTCATAATTTAAAAAAAAATCCATTTATTTCTAATGTATTTATAGCGTTTAACTTCAATACAAATATTTACTTTTGGAGAATAGAAGGTCTGTTAGAACATGACAGTCCAGCAAGAAGATTTAATTTTTCTGAGGCCACATCTGATTCATTGTACATCTAACAAGCAAAAAAACAACAACAAATTTCTTTGAGTTTTTTTCAAAGTAATTTGAGTTTAATTTAAGTGATTCATGATGCTGCTACAAGGCACATGTAATATGAAAAGAAATAATATGCTCAATTAGTTAATGTGACAAAACCCAACATATTTAGCCGTATCTGTGAATACCAAAGGTTTAATTTCACTTATTCGCATCTAACAAAATAATAAATTACCTGTAATTTTTTTAGTAACTGATTATTTTATTTTTATTTATGCCTGGTCTATACCATTTGTGCAAATGAACCACTTGATCCGAGAACGGGCGCGGAGAAAATAACGTCTGCACACTTTTTACCAGACAAAGAGGAGCGAGTGAGTTGATCATAAGCTTTGTTAAAAGAGTTTAAACTTCTATGCACTACTCATGTCTTTGAGTGGGGGGGGGTCATATTTCTATGTAATTGATTAATGATTTGTTTAATAGACCCGCCTTTTGTGTTAACAAAAAACTGATATTAAATTTCAAAATGGATTCATTGTTATGGTAACAAAATAAAAAAATAAAAAATAACGTATTATTTTAAAAAATGCAGACTACAAAATATAAAAATACCTTGGTATTATAATAGATTTTAAAACAACTATTTAGGAATCCACATACTAAGTTGTGACTTGTTATTCAACCATATTAACGTAAGGATATTACTACCACAGTATTACGTTTTGTAAGTACATGTGTAGCTTATAAGAGAAGAAGAGAAGAAATACATTTTTACTTTCCTATTAAACTGACCTTAAGAGCAAACTCCCATTCTTTAACTCCCCCATTCCAAATGGCTGAGCAATATACACTTATTCTAATGTTGGGGTCAATTCTGGTAAAAAAAAAAGTGATATTATAAGTGGCTAGTTGCAATGAATGCCACAAACGTCTCTTTTACATTTACCTATTCCTAAGTCTATTGGACCACGGAGGCACCACCAATGCACGGCACGATTTGGAATGAATTATTTGTTTCGGAAATATGTAAAGTTTTGACTATCACGTGACTAGTAAAACTAGGTTTTAGGCTGAAAGAAATATCAGCCGATGTAAACAGACTATTCCAGGACGCTTTAGAGATAGGAAGCTTTCTTATGAACGTAGAGCGTTACCTGACATTCGACGGTTCCCTTTATTTCTATTAAACTTCTTGTTCAGTATCAGCGTCGCCTACCTCATATTGATTGTTCAGCCTTTCGCCGGTGTAATTGGATTTCGTTGAGTGTTACCCCCGTTCAGAGGCGTAGCTAAGAATTTTCTATCTTTTGTGGCAGAGGGAAGGGGGGCTGAACTCTTTGGGGCACTGCATTTTGCATAATATTTAATTTAATTTTTTATGTAAAAAAAAAACTTGGGAGACCCCCCTCAATCGGGGGCCCTGGGAGATCTTAAACTTCTCCGCCCTCCTCCCTCCACCCTAGCCACGCCCTAGCTCCCCCTGTTTAGTTTATCTGCATTAGACACCGCGGAAGCGCCTAACAAGACCCTTTCCCCCATTACTCGCCGTTGAAGGTTGTGAGGTCCTTTACGCTTTTTAGTGTCGTTTATGTGTAGCCCATCTTCAAATTATGTCCAAATGTTTCTCTACCCACCTAGCTACTTTCATTCCCTTCCTGATTCGCAAGGGGACACTTGATGAGTAACAATATTAGGCCTCTGTTTACCACGAATATCTATGAAGTTACATCTACGGTAATTGTTTTCAGGCAAAAAGATATAGAGCTAGCATTAATCATAAAAATATCTATGAAGTTACATCTATGGTAATTGTTTTCAGGCAAATAGATATAGAGCTAGCATTAATCATAAAAATATCTATGAAGTTACATCTATGGTAATTGTTTTCAGGCAAATAGATATGGAGCTAGCATTAATCATAAAAATATCTATGAAGTTACATCTATGGTAATTGTTTTCAGGCAAATAAATATAGAGCTAGCATTAATCATAAAAATATCTATAAAGTTACATCTATGGTAAATGTTTTCAGGCAAATAGATATAGAGCTAGCATTAATCATAAAAATATCTATGAAGTTACATCTATGGTAATTGTTTTCAGGCAAATAGATATGGAGCTAGCATTAATCATAAAAATATCTATGAAGTTACATCTATGGTAATTGTTTTCAGGCAAATAGATATAGAGCTAGCATTAATCATAAAAATATCTATGAAGTTACATCTATGGTAATTGTTTTCAGGTAAATAGATATAGAGCTAGCATTAATCATAAAATTATCTATGAAGCTACATCTATGGTAATTGTTTTCAGGCAAATATATATAGAGCTAGCATTAATCATAAAGAAATCTTAAAATTAGCCTTAACCAACTATTGGCTTTGTCAATCATCTGTATTGTGCCATACGGACAATGGCCGGCTCCACTACCACCAAAGCGAAGGCCACTTTGACCTGCAATACATGTGGACGGAAGTGACTCTCCAATATAGGGCTTCACAGCCATATGAAAAAGTGTTCGAGATGAGCCATAATCATTTAACGACTCAAGGAGGCCAATAAAGATATTGTTTCATACTGAAGCTGTTTAGCAATGGGAGATTCTGCATTCCTCATGATTACCCGGTCTCGAAGAATAGCCGTATTATATATATATATATATATATATATATATATATATATGGTTTCAAGGTTGTCATGGCCAGGGGTGACAATGGGGATAAGCTCCCACTGTCTATAAAATACTATTAAAGGCATGCGTCTCAGATAGCCTCTGACAACTAAGTCCAGCACCTGGCCTGCTCGTGTGGCTTAGGTATTAAGCCCGGCGAAACTGCTCTTACTAACAGGTGAAGGGGTGAAGGCGGATACCTGGCGCCACAAAACCAGGAGCTTCGGGCAGGTGGAGCTCGTCAGCCTAGTAGGGCAATTCATCTAGAAGAGGGGTACTCTGACTTCAAACCCCCGCTGCCATGCGGTTTTAAGGCTTCAGGAGACAACCTCGAGGATAAATCAGGAATGAAGCCCCTTTATAACCCCTTTATCTAAGGCCCAGGAAGGAAACTCTGGTGCTGCTGCAAAGCGGCTAAAACAACACGGGAGACTACAGTTACGGGTTATAAGTCCAACTTGATTGGCGTAATGTATGGACGCCACGGGTTGTCTCTGTCGGTGGGAGAGGTCTTCGCGCCTCACTGATCAGCTACCGCCTGCCTCAACCTGGGCAGCCCCCGGAAAGTTAGGTGCTGATCCGCCACAGCCTGCCTGCTCTAATGGGTGCTTAGAGCTTAGTTTAAAACGACAAGTAGGCTGTAAACCTGCACCAAGCAACAAAAGAAGAAAAATGAAAAAGAAAATTCCCATTATGCGACTGGCCACATGGAACGTCAGGACAATGTGTCCTGGTCTTACAGATGACCTACAGAAGGTTGACGATGCAAGGAAGACGGCAGTCATAAACAACGAACTGAAAAGACTACGCATTGACATTGCAGCTCTCCAAGAAACCCGACTAGCCGAAGACGGCATGCTCCGCGAGGCTGATTACACTTTCTTTTGGAAAGGAAAAGCACAGGAACAGACGAGAATGCATGGTGTGGGCTTTGCAGTCAAGAACAGTCTACTTCCCACAATAGTCCCTCCAGTTTGTGGCTCGGAAAGGCTACTAAGCATAAGTATGATGACTACATCTGGAAAAGTCACTATAATTAGTGCCTATGCCCCTACACTATGTTCACTCCAAGAGGACAAAGACAAGTTCTACGAAGACCTAAGGGAAGCCATTGAGACTATTCCTCAAAAAGAGCACATGGTTATTCTAGGTGACTTCAATGCACTACCTGGCCAGACTGCCTCGGGCTTTTTGGAATCGGTAGGATGAATGAGAACGGACAAAGACTTCTTGAATTCTGCGCATACCATAAGCTCTGCATTACGAACACATACTTCAAGACAAAACCACAGCATTGTGTCTCATGTAGACATCCTAGGTCTGGACACTGGCACCAGCTGGATATGATACTGACACGGAAAAGGGACATTGGAAACATACTGCTCACACGTAGCTTTCAAAGTGCAGACTGTGATACTGATCACACTTTAGTGTCCTGCCGGACAAGACTGCTGCCTACTAAGATCCACTCATCACAGGGAAAAAGAAAAGCACGCCTAAATACTGCAAACACTAACAATGCTGATCTTAGCATCGAATTTACAAAGAAATTAGAAGAAGCTTTCAAAAACTTCTCAGTGACTGAGATAGAAAAAACATGGACGCTCATACGTGATACTATGTACCAAAACATCATCACTGGTCTTTGGTAACAAAACAAAGAAAAACTGGTTTGAATGCAAGAAATGGAAACTGCCACTAAAAGCAAGAGAGTAGCCATGCTAAACTACAAGAAGGAGTCCACCTCTAGCAACTTACAAGCTCTCAAATCTACTCGAAATGATGCCCAAAGAATAGCAAGACAGTGCGCAAACAAATACTGGCAGGACCTATGTGAAAACATCCAATCTTGTGCCGACTGCGGTAACATCAGAGGACTATACGAGGGCATGAAAAAAGCCTTTGGACCTTCCACCAGCAAGTGTGCCTCACTTAAGTCAAAAGATGGCTCAATCATCACTGATCGTGCACTGCAAATGGAACGATGGGTAGAACACTATGCAGAACTTTACCAGATTGAAAATGCCATCTCGACAACTGCTTTGTCTAACTTCCCACCACTTTCAGTTTTGAGCGAATTAGATGAAACACCTTCTGTAAAGGAACTGAGCACAGCCATTTACATGCTTGCACACGGGAAAGCACCCGGAGGAGATGGTATTCCTGCTGAAGTCATTCAGGCTGGAAAGCATGGCCTAATCAAGCCACTCCATGAACTGCTAAGTCTATGCTGGGAGCAAGGAATAGTCACCCAAGAATTAAAGGATGCCAACATAGTTACGATTTACAAAAATAAGGGTGACCGCACGGATTGTAACAGCTAGAGGCATTTCACTTCTTAGCATAGTTGGGAAGGCTTATGCCAGAGTAGTACTGAAGCGACTACAGATCTTGGCAGAACGAGTTTACCCAGAATCGCAGTGTGGCTTTAGGGCCGGTAGATCCACAACAGATATGATCTTCTCCCTGCGACGGCTACAGGAGAAAAGCAGAGAACAAAGGCAGCCCCTCTTTATAGCTTTAATTGACTTGACCAAGGCGTTTGACATTGTCAGCAGAACCGGCTTGTTTACAGAGAATCGGCTGTCCAAACAAGCTACGGAAACTAGTGCAGAAGCTAAGATTATACACTTATCTCTTAGTTCCCTTTCAGACCTTGCGATCTACGGGGCAGATGATGTAAAGGTCATCTGTTTATGATTAACGTTTACTGAGCGTGTCATGTGGCCATTACAGTGAGAACTGCCTTTACAGCTGGGTGAACTCAGAGGCGCCCTAAAGATCCCGAAATTTAAAATCCCAGTCTTCACCAGGATTAGAATCCTGGATCCCGGGTTTAAAAGCAAAGCGATTTACCACTCAGCCACAGCGCCTCCAACTTGTCATGCGATTTTCTTTCTTAATGTCATTACATTTTTGTTTCTTGACATCTTGAGATATTCTGTCTGAACTGCAGACTATAGTCTGTTTTTACGTAATGACATTTGTCTTAACAACGTCATAAGGTTTTCGATCTTAACGTGATAATTTTGTCTGTCATGAGATTATTGAAACGTCGTTGAGACTTTCGTTTTAACGTCATAAGTTTTGGTCGTTAACTCTTTCTCTCCGTAATTATTTATCCCATTGTAGTGGAATCAACGTTGGTATCGTCAGTTAGGAGAGAAAGAGTTAAATACAGCAGTTCGACTTATCAGGTCAAAGAACATATGGAATAGAGCTAGAGTATCTTTGTGTTACTAGTTACAAAATCTCATTTTTTCTCGTTGTCTGCTTCCAGTCCTCCACCGTTTTTTCCTCAACTCATTCCCCACGTCTCTCTCTCTCTCCCTCCCTCTCTCTCTTCCTCCCTCTCTCTTCCCCTCTCTCTCAGTCTCTCCCTCCCTCTCTCTCTCCCTCCCTCTCTCTTGTTATCAGCCTCGCCCTCTCCCAGTGTCGGTGTGCATGTGTCAGTCAGTCTTTATGGCTCCATACAAATCAAGTGGCCGTTCTTTCTTTCTCTACCCTTTAAAAAAAAATGATACCAAATATCTCTGTCGTATATATTCGGACTATTAGTGCTTGTAAAACTTAGTTCATCTATTTCAGCTTTTCACTTGAAACGGAGAGATGTCGCCGGTGTGATGTGAAAGACTATCTGTTTCAAGATACGATTCTCGCCTATGTGTGAGATGTTCTGTTTGTGTATCTTTCGCCTATCAGTATATCTATTACTTATCCTGGCTGTTACCTTTTGGGCTGAGCATCTTCAGGTATCTCCATTCTCGGATTGAATGCAAAGTGTAATCTTAAAGAAAGGGGGGAATCTCGTTTAATCAGTTTAAAACAACGTTTGCTTTACACTACATCATTTTATGCAGATAATCTTAACCAAAAATGATTCTTATTTCAAAACTTTTAAATCGGTTTTGTCAGCTAAAAAATGCACGCAAACATACAGACACAAATAGATATTATTATGTTTTAAATCACTCCCTACGTCATGTTACAATCATAGGATAAACTAAACCTTCATATTTATTTTTTCCTGATTTTGTAACACTAGATTAAAATCGAAACTGCTACTTGTCCTTAAAGTTTAAATTTTCCAATTACTGAAACGTAAACGAAAACTAGGTCAAAATGGAGGTTGAACCCTTTATATTTGCACTATGAGCACGATGCTCCATCAACTTAGTTAACCGGCCATCTAACAAATAGTCCAAGATAAATATATAGTTCTTAATTTACTAATAACATCTTAATGGATCAATATATAATGTCCGATTTTTTTTTTTTACATCTATCGACATAAAACATTTTTTTAAATGAAATAAATAATTAATGAAGTGATCTTTCTGAAATTTTACGCTCTACTAGTTCATCATCATCATCATCATCTGTCCCTTGATTTTCATCGTTGGGGTGCTGTGGCAGTTCCACGTAAAGGGTGCTGTGACAGTTCATCGTAGGGCTGCTGTGACAGTTCGTCGTAGGGCTGCTGTGTCAGTTCATCCTAGGTTTGCTGTGACAGTTCGTCGTAAGGGCTGCTGTGACGGTTCATCGTAAGAAGTGCTGTGACAATTCGCATAACCAAATTCTATCACCTTTTCATGCCAACAGCAGCAGCACGATGTTAAGAGAGAGGCCGGTCCATTCTATTTACGTAACGCTACCTAGATTAAAGGCAAAATGAAATTCCATCTCAATAAGATAATGTGGCAATAAATTTTTCGAATTTTTGCATTTTATAAGAGTACTAGCTGTGCGCCCCGGCTACGCCCGTTGATTTGTTCCCAGGCTTTTATTTTCTATAATGGCCTAATCACCGCTATTTCATAAGGGCCTCATTATAATGATTAACCTAACTTATGTTTTAGCTCTTGAATTGGCTGTTACACTGACATTTCACGACACGTTCTATTTTTCTGTTTCATTCTCTGGAAACTCCTATTTGTTTGTTGTTGTTTTTTTTAATTACGCATCTTAATTTCTCTCACATAAACCTTTGACTCGATTAGGAAAGACCCGCCTCATAATTAACCACTGACACTTTAAAGCTCATTGGTTTGGTTGTATTAATTGTGATCGTTTAATTGATCTAATTTTAATGTAGCGAAATGACAATATCTATTATCATTCGGGTTTACCTTTCAATGCTATTAGAATTAGATCTTGCTTTTTTTGACAATGTTACAAAGTACCATTACTTGCTCTCTCTCTCTCTCTCTCTCTCTCTCTCTCTCTCTCTCTCTCTCTCTCTCAAAAAAAAAACGAAAAAGACTCTGGGTCTCTAGATCTTTCTCCATTATTCTCTGTCTTTTGCCTTAGAACTTCTTTCAATGGCAGGGCGGTCCATTCTTTTATGTTGTCCTTTTATCGCTTTCTTTGTCTGCCTGTTGTTGTTTTTTTCTAGATACTGTTCCCTAAAGGAAGATTTTTGCGAGCAATCTCTTTCCGTCCCGCTAAATTTCTCCCCCGCTCATTTAATGGTCTGGAATTAACTCGCCTCGGTTTAAAGAAACTCCGCAGGCGCTGCAGAAATATGAAATTAAACTCAATGTAGCATCTGCTTTATGCTACGGGACGGCTTTAAGCGAAGAAATTATTTTAATTATAAACAATGTCCTTCTTTCTACATACCCGATACCGGTCATCTCGTGGATCTCTTGGGATGCGCGCACCACAGTTTGAGAACCACTGTCTTATATGACCTTCAATACACATTCTTTCTTTTGTGTTGTTGAAGTAGGTTACTACATGTATTTACAGAAGCTCAAGAGACGGAACGATGAATGGCGGCACATGTGTAAGAATTTCGAGAAATATGTGACACCGCATTGTGTAAAGGAGCACAGTCTATAGAAAACAAATAGTTTAATATGCCTGCATAAAAGAATGAGAAAGAGGAGAGAGAAAGAGAAAGAGAGTTAGCAGCGGGGGTACTGAAAAAGAGAGGGAGTGAGAGAAAGAGAGATGGAGAGAGAAAACGAAATAGATAGACAGACAGACAGAAAGACAGACAGACAGACAGACTGACAGGCAGACAGGCAGATTGATAGATAGATAGATAGACAAACAGTAAAACAGTTTTGTAAAATGTTTTTACATGTTTCGAATGTTCCTTCACAGTCGAAGATAATTACTTCCTAGTCCAAACATCTCGCAGGACGACGGGGGATGGGAGCGGGCTGGTTTGAACCCTCGACCATCGATAAATCTGAACGACAGTCCAGCGCGCAAACCGCATGACCAGGCAGCCATCCGACAGACAGACAGACAGATAGACAGACAGATAGATAGATAGATAGAAAGATAGATAGACAGATAGATAGATAGATAGATAGATTGATTGATTAATTGTTAGTGAGAGAGAGAGAAACAATAAGAATAGAGAAAGAGATGAGATATGGAGATATGAGAGTAAGGAACATGAGAAGATAGAAAGATAGAGAGGAGAGAGAAAGAGAGAGATATATGAGAGAGATTAGAGAGAGAAGAAAAGAAACAGAAAAAAAAATACTGAAGGAAAAGAGAGAAGAAGCTTTGATAGAAAGATGATAAAGAGCCAGAGAGAGATAAAGTGTATCTATATTTATCAATATTTATTTGTTCACACATATAAAGGACTACTAGAGTGTTGCGTTTGTAAATATGTTGTTCATAAATTTTGATCGCCATAGATGTGTAATATTTCCCCCCCTCTACAATTTACTTCCTCGTTCATAAATGATACCTAGATCTATTTTCTATATTGCCTGTGTGCCCATTAAAACGCGGGGGGGGGGGGGGGGGGGGGGGGGCGTTTAGTGATCTGTATTTTCAACGTACCGTTACATTAGGCTACCAGCACAGAGTGTGTATGGCTTTATACTTGTGTGTGTAAGACTTACACACCAAAACATAGCGCTGGACACTATAAGCAATGGCTTTACTCAAGTCGGCGTTCTTAGTGTGTTTTATGTGTTTTCACATGGCTAAATCACAAGGTATGATCATAAGGAAATAGTGTAGTAAAATCTAAGCATTAATTCCTGTGTTTTAGGGTTAGTTTGTTTTGTTTATTTTACATGGTTTATTAAAGCTTAGGTTGTAAGAAGCTTTTAATAATATCGAACAGAAACCTTTGCAGTCAAGAAGACTACTTTTCTTCTGTATTATAAAATATCAGATACACGGGGGCAATGTAGAAACCATAATAAATGTATTTTGTAATAATATCAAAGTTTATCATTATAAGAGCATTTTAAGATGATCAAACAGAAACCTTTTGTCCAGAAGAATTCTAGTCTTATGATAAGCTGACTCCATGGAGGCAATGTATTGACAACATAAGAAATCTATATTGTATTAAATCAAGTTTTCATTATAAGAATCTTTTAATTAAATTGTAAACTTTTTCAATCCATACCATAGTCTTATGTAACATATGTATATGTATAACTTATGTATATAAAAAAAATAAAGTTCCCCTTTCAGACTTTGCGATCTATAGTGCAGATAATGTAAAGGTCATCCATCTGTTTCTGTGGTCCACTGTTGACCAGGGTGTCACGTGGCCAGCAGAACGGCCAATCGCCTTTTCTTTTTCCCCAACTAACGTCAGTGTTACGTACAGATGAGACTTTTACTTTTAATGATACAATAATAGACTCATATATGGTAGATTAAGATGACTTTAATCTTGAGTTACAATTAATAATGTGTCAACAATAACTTTGATTACATTCCTTCATTTTCGGATTCCATCTTTTCCCTTTCAACACGCATTCGCACCATTCCACATTTACACTAACATGCGCACGTAACCCCCCCCCCCTTGTTCAACAAGTTCGATGTACATCGAACGTCGAAAAATCAAATCACTGAATATATATATATTATCAGACTATTCCAAGTTTTAAAAAAGTCTAAATTCTCTGTAACATAGAGAACCATAAAGTAATAAACAAAAAAATCATACACAATGTCATGTTAATACCAATACAATTCTAACGTTCAATAACAATTATATTCATCACAATAATAACTGTTATTATGAGCAATTGAAACAACTTCTGTTAACATATATCCATAAGTAATCATATTTTTATCAATGATTTGCTAAATGGAATTGTATCACTTTTCATTCATACAACTCTCCATTCCTAATTTTATGCCTGCACAAAACACCCTTATTCCAGCCGCAATCAAATAGTAACAAACCAAGTCTATCTTGCTCCATGCCTATTCTACCCCCAACAACATGACCCGGCGTATAGCTAACTCACCACAATCCTAATACCATTGATTTAAACACAATGCCTATTAGCTTCTTAGTATCATCAGGCCTATATAATGATTATATTCTTGGCGTTTCTTTTTAGGTATTTTCATAGAAAAATTATAATCAAACAAAATCAAAACAAAATAAAATATATTGTGCAAAATCTACTTTCTACAACTTTCTATGTAGGTTTTAATTCGCTTTCGACGCAAGACGAATTGGCATCTTCACCACGTGCTTTGACTATGACGTATTGTTTCAAGTAAATGAGTTAGAAACGATTATCTTCTAAAAAATTTAAAGCAATCTACAAGTAAAAGTAACCTGGCAACCTTTGCGGTACCAATAGAAATTGCAAAAAAAGGCAAACCATTTACAAATGTTGAGTATGTCAAAAATGCTTCCAACCTGCAACTGAAGAACTGTTACTGATTTAAAAAACGTACCAGAAATCTTAAAAAAGAAAATCAAGGATTTGTCACTTGCCTCTAAAACAGTACAAGATAGATTTGCTAAAATGTCTTCAAATATAACATATTTGCAGGTGGAAGAAGTTAATTTTTTTTGTCTTATCACTTGCTATAGATGAGTGTTCCGACATAGAGACACTGCACAAGATGCCGATTTTTCAGTTATATGTCTTCCAAAGGTCAAAAAGAAGAACTTCTACGATTGCTATCGTTCTCGTGACAATCTATAGGGGAAGATAGAGCGAACGCCGTGCAAAAATATCTTATAGACAATAAGATTGAGATAAAATCGTTTCAATAGCAAGGCCAAGAGTATGACAGGAAACAATAAAAGGTTACCTACGATTCTTCGGAGCTAAATAAACCTTACGTTTCACTGCATAATGCCGAAATAGTTGAGGTCATGAATTTGGTAATCAAGATTGTTAACAGCATCTTGTCAAAAAGCACCATCGTCAGTTTAAAGAATTCTTAAACTAAATGGAGACTCAGTATTCCGACACCTTCTTCCCAACAAAAAGCAATGGCTTTCCAAAGACTAAAACGTTTTGCATTGTGCTTGAATGAAAAACACAAATGTGTGACAAATTCCTAAATGATTAAGACATTAATCTCCTGAATAAGATAAAATGGCTGCAAACATTTTACTTCATGGTGTAAATAACAATGAAATGAAATGAGCTGAATCTAAAACTGCTAGGAAAGGAAAACTCAGCCTATAATTTGGTAGTAGAATTTTTTTTGTTTTGAAGAAAGATTAATTCTCTTTGCAGAAGATATTCAGAGCGGTAAGTTACTTCATTTTCAATGTCTAACGCAGTATTGCGATAAAATCAGTGCAACTTTTGACACGAATTACTTCAGCACAGTTATAACAAAATACCAAAGATGAATTTGTTGATAGATTTGAGTACTTCAAAACCAACAAAACCTTTCTAGCCTTCAGAGTAAGTCCTCTCAACATAAAAATTAACGAAGTCCACATTGATCCATTGAATTGATACTGGATCTCTAGAAGTACAATTGATCGATTTAAAAAGTAAAGTTTTAGTGGGGTGGACAAGTTACAGAAATGAAAATCAAGTTGGAACAGTTGGAGGTCCCCCTGTGATGAACTCCTATTGAAAAATCAGAGCAGGAAGGACTAGTCCTCCCGTAGTGCTCTGGCAAGAAACTTAGCCGCATATAAGTTTCCTGCAGGGCAGGAGTGGGGTGGCACGCGTTTCTCGACATTTCCAGTGTCAGAGTTACCATTGGCTGCGGCGAATTCCTCCACTAGCGCGCCAGGGAACGGGCTAGATAGAGCCCTGCTCGTGGGCACCGACCGGTCCGCCCGATGCAGCCCGCTAAGGCCGCACAAGTCAGTCCAGTCTTTCCTCAAAGAGAGACCCGCGAATCAGCCTAGTCCCAGGAGAACCCGAACAACCCTCGAGTTGGTGTCCAGCGCTATCCACTTTTCGGAGAACCCGTGGGTCTCTTACTAACCGTTGCCCCGGGGCCCCACAGGGGGGGGGGGGCTGAACATAACCCCTTTGATTTCCTTTTACACTTGCCGGCTGCTCATCCATCAGCGGCAAGCAACCAGTACTCTTGGCCACTCCAGGAGAGCAGAGTGTTCACCCGACAACCACGATGAGGTGGTACTGGAATGCCGAGAGAGTTGGAGGTCCAGAAATTTATGCACGTAGCAAAACAAAAAGTGGACAGCTTTAAAAGGAATGCCGCGAGTTGATTCGGCGCACGAAATAATTTTCCAGATTGCTAAAGTGAGGTGAAGTTGGCATCCGAAGTACTGACTATCTTTGGATCGACATGTTCGTGCAAGCAAGCGTTTACTTGCAGGAATATAATTAAAATTAAAGTAAGAAGCCAACTAACAAATGAAATGTAGAGTCGTGTTTGAAGCTAAAAACAAAGTTATCAGCCAAATGTATCCACACTTTCTAAAACCCTTGCAAAGCGATCGTTCTCTTTGAATGTTTTTTGCTCAATTGTTTGTTATTGAAGTTCAAGTTAGTGTTGTAAGTCAATGTTTAACTTCTTTAGCTGTTACCGAAATAAAAAATTATCTAATAATGCCATAAATATATATATATATTATCTAATTTGTTGTGAAAAACACTACTTATTTATGTTTAAATAGATTGGCTTGTTTTTTCATTTAAAAATTAATTATTTGAGTACTATAAATAAATGGCCTCCTTCAGTCGCGAGGCTACTATGGATCATTTCCATCTGAGCATTAGCTGTGGTCGGAACTATGTCGCCCACACATCAGTTCCCCCCTCTCCACGCAGCTGATGTATCCAAAGGAACGGCAGTGCCGATACAGTTTGGGGTCAGCGGCGTTGCGGACACATACGCGCTCTCATATTTTGTGCCCGTTGGTTTAAGTAGCACTTTTACACATTCCGATCCACCTTTCTACATTAATTTAGACATTTTGTTCTCTAAATAAAAAGAAATATCGATTTGGTTTAATTAATTTTTATTTTTTTTTCCAATGCTATTAGGATTCAGTTGTTTTTTTTTTTGTTTTTTTTTGACAGTGGTACAACGTACCAATCCTGCTCTCCCCCCTCTCTATTAATAAAAACAACAACAAAACAACACAACTCTAGATCTACCGAAGTAAACCGAATACAATCTCTGAGGCCATTTTTTTTTAGCGTTATCAAAACAAAAATTAAAATTATTTAGCTGTTATATAGCTCTATGAGAAGTTAAATAAACAGTTTCTTGGTAAGCACTTCCTAAGAGGTAAGACAAACCTTTCTACAAAATTGACGAGTTAATACTTTACTTTGGTACACCCAAAACACATCAAAGAGTTATTAACAAAAAAGAAAAAAAAAGTGTATGTATTTGCATTAGATCTAGGTCAATAAGAAAATCATGCAGTGTTTTTTAGTCTATTTTGAAGACAAGTGAAAATGACACAGCCATTATTATTATTATTATTATTATAGCTTTTATATACCGCTACTTTCATGCTTATAGCATGCTCAGAGCGCTTTTGGTCCAATCTTATTTTTGGTCCAGTGGGAGGGAAGGGGGTATCTGCCTTTATTTGCTCAATAAACACAACTCTGCCCGAGTCGGGTGTCGAACCTCGAGCCACCTTCTAGGTAGCCAAGCCAAGCCAAGTTCAAGCGCACTTGGCATCTCGACCACGCTTTTTTTTTGTTAAAGTAGACTTAGTGAAAAAGAAAAAAAAATGCTTTACAATAAGGTTTGATATCTTGCTGTTTTTTTTTTTTTTGTTTTTTTTTTCGAATATCTGTCCAAAAGCTGCTATTCAGCAAAAAAACCGTTCTTAGTAAGCGTCTAGGAGATAAAAGGATAAAGTGTACAACATTTCATGCGGATCCGTAAGACAGTTTCAGAGATCTCGTGATCAATGAATCAATCAGTGAATGAGTTGTATTTTCGCAAACATATAGTAGATTAGGTAAATAATTATTTGTTTCCTTTACATTCAACAGATGGTTGGTTCGGACCAAAGAAAGAGTTCAGATGTCACTGTGAGTTAAGTTGTGACTCCAATGGTACTTGTCAGGGTAATGGAAAGTGTGCCAGAGGCTGGTTTGGTCTGAAATGCCAACATCGTAAGTATTGCTTATTTTTTGTTGTTTCGTTGTTAGTATCATCTTAGTTGTAAATAAATTTATTTTAATATTTACAGTCGGAGGAGGTTAATCGGACCACACTGGGGAACGATTATTTTGGTCTTAATAACCGGATGATCTGATTATACGAACATGTTCACTGTTACAAGGCGAGAAGCGGTATAATTCATGCAATTTATTTAATGTTTATTTAACTTTTACTGTGCGACATAGATTTACCATTCGACAGATGCGCTAGATTGAGTAGTGGATTGAGGAAGGGGGTGGTGTAAGGTCGATCGCCCCTCCCCGCTCACACTCATATTTGTGTACAGATTCATACATTTTTCTTCTGAATATATATTGAATGCATCTACCGCCCCCACTTCCAGTCATAACCCTTCGAATGGAGAGGAGGCGATTAAATTTTTTTTTGCTAAAATCACAGTTTTTGAACAAAAATTACTCAAATATCTGTATAATATATGATACCTATTCATATTTTAATCTATTTTTTTAAAATTGTTACTCCTCCCCTATGGTATGTTGGCAGATTCTTTATTCGGGTTGGGGTCGGTTTGATTTGCGAGAAGAAATCACACATTTCGAACAAAAATTAGTTAGATATATAAGTCGGATTGTCGCTATCAGGTTTGACACTTCACTCGCCAACGTCCTTTTCTGGTTTAGGGGATTTACATAATTTATGTACTAAAAATTGTCATTAAAATAGTTTACATTTTCTATAGGTGTTACCATCTTCTATCGAGCACGTATCTGGTTATTCGTTTACATTCTCCCACCTACTCCCCATTTCCAAAGAAAACATGACTTTTAAAAAGAAAAGGATAGCTAGATATGGCGACATTTTTATGTTATTCCTCATGTTCTCAAACTTTTATATTCTGGAATTAGGCAATTATTTTACAGATTTAAAAATTTTGTATAAATAACTGGGACTATTACTCTCTATAACATGCAATGTTTTGTTTAAACTGCTTAAAAGATGCCTACATGCCAAAATGGAAATGTGTATTCCCAGACCTAGTTGATATTTTAATTTTAAATATTTAAATCTTCGCGCGACAGAGCGCGCGAAAAAAAAAAGCGATACTAGATCTATCTCGTGGTAGATGTAATAGGAATAGTCCATTTCCAGGCCTTGACGCACTGATCTATATATGATTAGCAAGAACTATTTGTTTTTTTTTTATTGTTTTTTTTTTAATTAATTTCTTTTTTTTTGGTTTAGAGGAGGAAATGCGTATTTTCAGTCAAATTTTTAAGAGCTATGGTGATGTTTGGCACGGCCCTTAAGTTCGCTCTTCACATGCTAGGCTCGACAGAATCACAATGTTTATCTTATCTTATCTTATATAATACAGACGTTACTTCAAAAAAGAAGATGATTACGTCCTACGCGTCATGCATTTAGTCATGCATATTAACCAATGACTTAAATTCTGCCAAGTCACTGGTTTTTCTGGCTAGCTCAGGCAACCCATTCCATGCTCCAATAGCACTAGGGAAGAAGGAGTATTTGTACAAATTTGTCCTAGCATATGGGACGAGGAATGTGCCTTTATCTTTGTGTCTTTCAGAGTATTTTATTAAATTTTGTTTTTCTATTTGAAGATTATGGTTCAGTGTTTTATGTATAATTGCTACTTTACTTTTGAGTCTTCTGTCCTGAAGGCTTTCTAAATTTAGTGATTTTACTAATGGTGTTACCCTAGTCAAATGTGAATATTCGTTTGTTATGAATCTCACTGCTCTATTTTGTGTTTTATAGAGTTTCGTAGACACTAATCATGGTTCTGAATCTTACAAAATTAATCATTTAATTTTAAAAATTTTTTTTAAAATTTCAAAACAATTATTTTTAGGGTGCAACACCTCAACTCCCATTTATTAAAATCAGGTTTTTCTCAAACGTGGGGCATATTTTGCTAAAGAGGATTGAAGATATGTTGTTTTTTTTCTATGAAAAAAAATCGATTGTTATTGAAATGTAGTTATGGCATAAAATCAATCCCAACCAAACTGGCTTTGAATATTTAATGGGACCATATGACTCTGCAGAAAACATCAGTGATAAGGGCGAGCGCTTGATTTCTCTCTGCGCATCCAACAGCCTTTCAATTGGAAACACATATTTTAAGCACAAACAAATACACAAAAAACATGGCGATCACCAAATAGAGAAACCTTCAACGAGATGGATTACATTTGCATCTCCAAAACGATGGAGGTCATCTCTGTTAGACGTGCGGACCCGCAGAGGAGTGGATATTGGCTCAGACCACTACCTTGTCAGTGGCTAATGTAAGCTCCGACGGAAACGCCAACCAAAACGAGCCACACGACCCCGCCCATTTAATGTAGAGAAGCTTAAAGACGGCAATACTGCAGCAGTGTTCCAATTGAAACTAACGAACCGCTTTGAGGCTCTTGCTGGTATATTGACCCTTGAAGAAGAGTGTGCCAACTTCAAAGATACCACTATTGGGTGCGCGGAAGAAGTTATCGGAAGGAGGCGAGGTTCATACAAAGAACGGTGGATACAAGACAGAACATGGAAATTGATAGATGAAAGGAAAGAGGCCAAACGTAGACGAAATCAGAAAAATGAAACACAGGATCGCAGCCTAGCGGAAGAAGCCTATAGGGAAGCAGATCTGAAAGTAAAGAGAAGTTGTCGGCGAGATAAACGGGACTGGGTTAAACACAAGGGTCAAGAGGCACAAGTAGCTGAAATGACTCAAAAACTTTCCATCGCATTGTTCGAGATTTCACTCGAGCAAATAGTGGACATAGGGCACCGATAAAAGACAAGCAAGGCAAAACTTTGTTAACGAAAGAAGAATAGGATGCAAAATGGGTAGAACACTTTCAAGAGACCCTTAACTAACCGTCGCCAGACCTAGCTTACACATTCAAGGACCCCTCTCCGGACAATGATCTCAAGGGCAAGACAGACCCAATAACTGCTGAGGAAGTTACCATGGCCATTGCAGTGCTAAAGAACAACAAAGCACAAGGGCTAGACATGGTGTCAGCAGAAATGCTAAAATATTATGGAGGACAGTGCATTGTTAACAGAATGACTGATCTCTTAAATCTCTGTTGGCGAACTTTAAAAGTCCTCGAGGACTGGCAAAAAAGGAGTGATTGTAAAGCTTCCAAAAAAAGCAACTTGGCAGACTGCAACAACTGGAGGGGCATTACTCTCCTCTCTTTCCCGGGCAAAGTTTTCAGCACTGTTCTGTTGAGACGGCTTCAACAGTCTGTAGATGAAATGCTCAGAGAAGAACAAGCAGGTTTTCGAAAAGACTGATCATGTACAGAGCAGATTTTCGTTCTACGAAATATCATAGAACAAAGTCTTTAGTACCAACAACGACTACCAATCAGATTCGTGGACTTCAAAAAAGCCTTTGAAAGTGTCCACCGAGAATCACTATGGAAAATAGTTAGAGAATACTGCATCCCAGAAAAATTCTTCCAGATCCTACGACACATATAGAGTCAGTCTAGTTGCTACATTAAAACAGAAGAGGGAACAACAGAGTTTTTTACCATCGTGAAAGGCGTGAGAAAGGGGTGCATCTTATCTCCCTTCCATTTCCTCCTAGCCATCGACTACATAATGAGGAGAGCAATACTGCTTTTGGTATTACATGGCATGAACAGCTCCGATTGACGGACTTGCACCTTGCTGATGATGTTGCACTACTCGGGGCTACAAATAAATGCATTCAAGAAATGACGGAGAGCCTAGACAGAGAGGCACCCAAAATTGGCCTTCGCATAAACGTGGATAAGACTAAAATTATGCGAGTGGGATATAAGGCAAAGGGTGCCCCCGTCAGACTTGGCGAGTCAAAGCTTGTAGAGCTGGACAAGTTCATGTACTTTGGCAGCATCATAACAAATGATGGGGATGCCTACCATGATGTAGCGTGCCGAATAGGAAAGGCAGGGAGCATTTTCCAAAGGCTTCAGCCTATTTGGACTAGCCAAGCCATTGGTCTCGAGACAAAAATACCAAGTTAGTTAAAGAATTATTCAAAAGTTTCTCATGAAAGAGACATTGCAATATGCATTCGACGAACCAATTTCCAAAGAGCGTTTATCATTGGTTCTGGAACTCCTATTGACGTTTTCAGAAGAACAACAACAGGACTAGTACATGAGGTTTTGCTATATAGGCTATAAAGATAATGTTAAGATAATTATAACAAAAAAAGACTTACTTACGTCACATGTGCCTCGATTGTCACTCACATTTCCAACAGACTGCCTCGTTATTTTAACAGAATCCTTTTTAAAAAAAACAAACCATCATTCCACATTTTCTCATTAGAATCACGCAAATACTTCATAACATATTGAAAAATAATGGTGGATTTTGTTGTTGCTACACCAACTTACTTATGGTATTCTTATCCTTTTCGTTTGGATGTTGTTAAGTGATTCTCTGCGATTCATTTTTCCGTCGTGGAGAACTCGCTGAGTTGCTTTTTTTTTCTAATTGGCTCTAACGTTCTTTGGTCCAAAGAAACGGAAGATTGGCCCAAATAAACGGATATGTTAGGTTAAAAAGCGACTGGTTTAATGAGCCTGTCCTCTCTCTCTACACGCACACACACACACACACAAGCGCACTAACACACACACAAGTGCATAAACACACACACATATATGTTTATATATATATCTATGCATATTAAAAATATAAATGCATAATGCTATTGTCTATAATATTTTGGTGTTGGTTTCACAGAAGATCTGACAGTGCTGGAAAACACAAACCTATCACCTAATGATAATATACTGACAGACAGAAATGATGCTACATGTTTGAGCGAATCTGTTCAATCTATAACTGTCAGTTTTAGCAGAACTTATGTTTTTTCTTGGCTGAGACTCAAAGTCAAAGATCCTGGTAAGTTGAATTTGTAATGTGTGAAAAAAAATGTAAAAAAAAATCAACAAGAAGTAATACAGAAAAGAATACTTTTAAAAAATAAACTTATTCAATAAAAGGAACCTCTAAGTACCGCCATTTATCTAAAAATTATAGGGTTTATCTTCCTTTTTTTTGTTATAAAAAACAAAATTAATTAATAAGTACTAAATAATTAACTAATTGGTTAATTTTTTGATAGATAGGTGTATTGGTATTGACTATTCATATTCTCTCATTAAGTAGTATTTATTCTACTTATTTTGAAATCAAACAAAGTAATTAATCACTCACCAACACTCAATTAATTTCAGTAATAGAGTATTTATAAAATGTATAAAATACACTCTATTAAATCTGTTTGGAATAAAGAATGTCCGAAGTTAAGTACATTTTAGTTTAATTTTACTGACAAAACATTTAAACTTTCAGCTTTATTTCCTGGATTTACTGTACAGTTTAGTAAAACTACATCAACCACATCAAAATTAGATTGTCAGAACCAGAAAAATTTCCTCGTGGACAATTCTACACTAGACATACAATGTGATCTGTCAGAAGCCTTTCAGACTGTTATCATCACTTGGACAGGTCAAACATCGCTTTGTTCTCTGTATATAAATGGAGGTAAGGTCAAATGTTAATTATATCTATTTTTATATTCTTAAATGATTCTCTGAAGTCGTACTTTAAACGCGGAAAGAAAAGTGAAAATTGGTTTGTCAGATACCTAATGAAATGTCTCTTTTTTGAGAATCTTTTGAATAAGGACTTCACTAATAAAAATTAAAATTTAAATTTATATTGAAAATACAACCGATTTTGTATTCAGTCTTAAGAATATAAATACACAATAATTCCTATATTCTTTTAGTTTTCTTCGGATATATTGATAAATGATCACTGTATGATATTAGTTCTCGCGTCAATTGTGATGTTGTGTGGAATCAAACTTTTGAAAAATCAAGATATAACTTTAAAGAAAAACCATCGAAAGAAAGGAATCTAAATTCAGAGCTAAACATATAGATTTAATAGTAAATTGATTTTCTTTATATACGATAGATCTAAATAAAAAAAAAAAAACAAATAATAAAATATATAAAACTCAAGTTCAGAATAGCCGACAATGTACGACAAACATTTTCTGGTTTATGTTTAGGTCTGTGGTTAGTCAGCATAAGGTCACTCACATACGGGCGCATACATTTTTGTGCTATTTTAGACAACATTAGTATATTGCGTTCTTTAGTCACGAAGCGACTATGGATCATCTTATGAAAATTATATACATGACTGGGATAAGCATTGGTTTAAAATCAGCGGTTCTCAACCTGTTAAGCTGAGCGACCCCTTTTTACAACTCCCACTCTGCCGCGACCCCCCCCCCCCGACACACAGATACAGCTATAGAAGAGTAGACAATAACAATCCATATTTTCGATGGTCTTAAGCGACCCCTGGCAAATGGTCAATCGACCCCCAAGGGGGTCGCGACCCACAGGTTGAGAACCCCTGGTTTAAATGATGTCGCCCACACATCAATCCCCCCCTCTTCACGCAGCTAATGTATCCAAAGAAATGGCTAGTGCCAATACAGTTTGGTGTCAGCGGCACTGCATGCTCTGCCAGTATGTATCACTAAATGCTGCAAACTGCCTAAAGGATCGCCGCCTCCTATATTTTAGAATCAGGTCCGGAGGCTTTCTCGTGATTGGGTAAAGCTAAAAGCAAAGGTTTGAATTCAGAGTTTTCCTTCTTCTACATTGGTAACCAGCCATGGCTAACTAGCGCCCTTCTGCCAGAAGCTTTCTGTTTTAGGCGCTAGTTACTCAATTTCGCCCCTTCTTCTGTCAGTGAAAACAGTTCCTGTGGACTGAGCCACAGGTAAGGCCAGGAGTTAGACTACTTGTCAGAGGTTATCTAACACGCATGCCATCAGGAAGTATTTTATAGGTAGTGGAGGGCTTATATCCATTACCACTTCCGGCAATGACAACCTTGCAGAACCACAGCAAGAATAATAGTAATGCAAGAAATATTCTGTGTAAGGAATGTATTGCTCATGAGTAAGACGAAGCTTTTTTTTTTTTTACAAAATGTTTAATTCTATAAAACCTCATCAGACACCGTGTGGTGGGACGGTAGGGACCTATTGTATTTGGGCAGATCTATCGTGACCCAATGTCACTATTTTCTTGGAAAGTCTTTTGGCAATTCTATCATTATATTTTAATTGTACTTAGATCTTTGACAAAATACAGTTTTATTACCATGTCTTTTTATGTTATTTTACAAAGTGAACATCAAATCAACCTGTCTGTCTGTCTGTCTGGTAAAAAGATTTAAACATTTTTTTTCTTCCATTTCCCATTCTCGGATTAAGTTAAAACTTTGCACATTATTCGTTGTACCTGACAAGACATGAATCAATAATGTAAAAAAAAATAATTAAAAACTAAAAGCTTAATTTTGTATTTTTCAATGTTATAACTAATATATTTTATCTTAAAGATTTAAAAAAAAATTTATCTCACGGGGCCACATCCTGCCACCGTACACTGCCAATGTACATCTAAACTGTACTATGTGGAAATTTTCTAAATTCTTTTACAATGTCTCTGCTTCACGATTAGAAATGAATATATATTAGAGAAACTATATTTAATGCAGTAATAAAATTTTGGGGGGGTGTTATGGGTTAAGTATAATTGTATCAATTAGTTTTTGTTTTGTTTATAAAGTTCTATCAGGTTTATTCTTTAACAGCAAACTTCCTAATGTCATCTCTGTTTTCTGGCTTGTTTCTTACTAATACATTTTGAAGTTCCTCAAGTTATTTCAGGAGCTCGTCCTTCTTATGGGCTTAAGTTCTTTAGCATTTTACTTTAGCCATTTTAAATGCATCTCTTACAAGAAAGGATTCTAGTCAGTTAGTTTGGATCAGTCATGTAATAATATGTAATAATCTAAACATAAACAATCTTTGAGATTTAAAAAAAATGTTTACCCTTTGTTTTTGTTTAGCTTTCTATGATCCTGTCACTTGCCTGGACCAGTTGGTAAAGGGAGGAGGAAGGAGGGAGGTATCTTTTTGAATGTTTGAATTTCCAACACTCGCGTCGCGGGCGACATGACCGAATGAAATTGACCTGAAACAATTTAATTAGAAACTTGTGGATCTAGCGCTTACATTAATTTATGGGATTTTTTTACGCGTCGTAAACTTGATTCCTTTGTCCCTTAAAATGTAAACAACAGTGTAGCTATCTTTACCAAGGACTCATTTTATAGTCTCTTGTTGGTAAATATTCCCATTGATCCTCCAATCTCTGGACGCAGTTTAACAGCCGCGGTGCAAACCAAGAATGCCGTCATATTTCTTTTATAGTGCTTAGGGTTAGGGTTAGGTATTTTTTAAACAGCCAGAATTTACAAAACATATAAATGGCTAGTTATGATGTTTGCACAAAAGGAAAGATACGTTCAACTTATCCAGGCAGGTTCTAAATTCAGAGTCCACTTGAAGTTTCTTTGGCTCTCCCAATTCATAAATGTACACATGTTCACTGTCTTGGTACGGGTCCATCAGAGAAAACGTGTGGACTCTAACTTAGATAAAGCTACATTTTTCAACCTTTTTTATTGGTTTTGGAGGAAAGGGGGGATTTTTTACACTTCGTATCGATGTTTCGGTGGGCCCGTATTTTGCCCGCGGGTCGTATTTTGGGCATTACTGGATTACGTGATTGTTTTTTTTTAAACGCACAAGAAGGGTTCATTTAGGGCTCAATATTCTTCATGGGACAAAGTCAACTTATACCACCACATCTGTCAAATCAATTTCTTTCCATTGCTTCCTTCTTCCCAATGTTTAAGATTCAGAAAAAAAGTATTTAATTACCAATAGTTAATTAACTATATATTTTTATTTAAATTCTTGTATTGTCAGGAGAAACAATAATTTTGCAAAAATTCAGCTTAATCCGAAATTGGATGTGTGAGAAAAAACGACAGAGTTGATATAAGCTTTAAAAAAAAACAATTAGTTAATTAAATTATTGGTGATTCTTTATTTTGTTTGATATAGAAATAAGGGAAATGTTTCTACTTAATAAAAGATGTGGATTTATATCTAGATTTAATTCCCTTATTATGTTTTGACACGTTTTCTATTCTACTTCTTATTCTCGGATCAAGTTGAAATTTTTCTTAACTATTTATTATAGAAGAGTGAACGGCATAGCCTAAATTGTTACAATTTCCACAAAAAAAAAAAATATTAACATTGTCGATGACAATGCACAAATCAATCAAAAAATCAATCAGTTAGTTAATCAGTTAGTACTAATTATTTTTTTGTTGTTTTGCGAAAAAAAGCTTAACCCTGCAATTTTAAGTAAATATCAGTAATTATTGGTTCTTTCCCTTAGATAAGATCTATCTTTTTTTAAAGTAATTTTTTGACTAGTGCTAGTTTACAAATTACAAAGAAAGTCACTTTACTGTCCAGATGTATTATATTACAGGTCGAAACGTTGCTTTGAAACAAAACACTTGGCAAACAACTACTTACCAAACAGATAGTTCTTCTAGAGCTGTAGATGGAAACACAAACTCTGATTTTAATAACGGGAGCTGCACGCACACAAATGTTGGAGATTCAAACCCAATGTGGACAGTCACATTTCCACTGTCCGAGATAACTAGATATGTTTTATACAACAGAAATGGTAAGTTTATTTGCACTCTTATAATAATAATAATAATACGATTTTTTTTAGAACAATTAGAATCAAAATAACGGACTGTGATAGCCACACACGACTCTTATGTTTGAAATATACGCTGTGACAGAAAGTTAAACGAAAGGGAGCTAGGCTAATGGGCTACAACAAAACCACAAAAAGGCAAAAGCACAATGCTCTATGTCAACACAAAAGAAAAGAGTTCTTCCGTAAAATATCTGATAATGATGCTGACGAAATTCAAAACATTGATATCACTAACTACGACGCGTTCATGTACTACTGGACAGCGCTTTGGTCCGACCCCCTACATTACAATGTGTAGGCTGACTGTGTAGGCTATCAACGAAATCCAAACTACAAACAACATGATACCAGAAACACCTGATGTGGATTTCAGAGCTAAGGAAGTCTCAGCATATATATCAATAACTCACAACTGGACTGCTCCTGGGCCGGACAATATACTCAACTTTTGGTTGAAAAAACGTACAGCCATACATGTACCATTAACATCAAGTCTTAACTAGTTAATATCAGAAACGTCTTCAATGCTGATATAACTCACTGAAGGGAGAACATCTCTCCTCCAAAAAAAAAAAAGGTGATCCGAACCAACCATCAAACTATCGCCCTATCACTCGTCTGTCAGTTGTGTAGAAACTATAAACTTCACTATTAAAAAGTAAAATGCATAAATTATGTTCTGCCCATAAGCTACTAGCAGAGGAAAAACAAGGTTGCATTGAGGAGTGGATGGGCTGTAATTTACAACTAACTATAGATGGTATTATATTGCACCAAGCTAATAGAAGAAAAAGAAACTTACACATGTGCTACTTCAACCACAAAAAAGCACTCCATTCAGCTCTGCATGATTGGCTGTCAAAAACCCTAGAAATTCATAGAATCAAACCAAAATACTATGGAAAATCTGTATGGTAATTAGGAGAGAAATCTGCACCTTAATCGTGATAAACTAGGTTTTGTCCACATAAGAAGGGGTTACTAGGGTTACTCTATATCTCCGCTCTGGTTCTGCCTAGCTATTAACCCATTATCTAAACTACTCCATGGCACTACAAACGAATTGAGGGTTGACACTAAATGTACAAAAAATATGTCTCACCTTTTATACATGGATGATCTGAAGCTATATGCAGAAACCGACCAAACGTTGCACACCTTAATTAAAACGGTAAAACGCTTCAGTGACGATATATGTATGTCCTTTGCTCTGGATAAGTGTGGCATCATAAGCATTAAAAATGGGCAAGGCAGCCAACACAAACATTGCATTTGAAGGCATCGAGTAATTGAACTCTGCCTCTATAAATATCTTGAAATAAACCAGAATGCCAAGATAAACCATACAAAATTAAAAGAGGACTTTCTTGGTAACTATAAGCAAAGAGAAAGTAAAATCATTAAAACCAAACTGTCTGGCAGTAACGTTATCACTGCAATAAATAGCCGGGCCGTCCCATTTCTCTTATACATTCGATGTCATAAAATAGACTGACACCAACCTATATAATATTGACAGACTCACGAGAAAACTACTAATCGAATTTCGACGTTTACACCCAAATCCTCCAACATAAGGTTATACCCGCAAGGGAGGCCGTGGACTGCAGATTATCTTTAAATTGTGTAAGAGGCAAGTCTTAACAAGGTTACAAAAACAGTTTGTGTGGAAACACAAACTCAAAATCGGCCCTCGAAGTGGTCCGGGCAGGCTTCAATATTTTCAGAAAGAGCATCCGAATGAAATTATATCAAAGACAAATGACAAATAAGAATGGAGAAAGAAGGTTGACAGATCTTGTGTAGTGTCCCAATGGTCCAGCAGATCAAAGGATAGGTGAAAGTGAATGTAAAGTTAGATGTGAACCTGGCCTAACTAGTTCCCCTTTCAGACCATGTGGTCTATAGGGCAGATGATGTAAAGTTCATCTGTTTTTGTGGCCTACGGTTAACAAGGGTGTCATGTAGCCAGCACAACGACCAACCGCCTTTACTTTTCCCCATCTAATGTCAGGAATCCAATACAGCTGGGTGGACTCAGAGGCTTTCAAAGATTCCGAAGTTGAAAATCCCAGTCTTCACCAGGATTCGAACCTGGGATCCCCGGTTCGGAAGCCAAGCTATTTACAGCTCAGCTACCGCGCCTCCCCTGGCCTAACTGAAGTCTTATAATTGATGTAATTGTTTTGAGAAGGCTCAATCTCTTAATTCGAATCTTGAAGAAAAATTTTTTTTTCCGCGATATAAGTGATGGTTATTTTAAAAAAGTTAAGAAAATGCAATTGACAAGATTACCATTCGTTTACAATTATGTCTATTTTAAAATGCATACTAAATAGATTTTTTTCTCTTTAAAAAATAGTAAACATTTGTGTGTGTGTAAATATAGTACTTAGTATAACAGATCTTACGAAACTTAACAATACTAATATAAAAACAAATCATTTCTTATAGTATCGTAACCTTTCTGTTTTTTTTTGTTTTTTTTCAAACTTAAAATATAACAGTACATTTTTTATTCCTTTTTAAAAATCCTTTTTAGCTATCATGGATCGACTCGCTGGATTTGTTTTAATTGGAGAAAATTCTGGATCTCAAAAATTTAGCTACACAGACCCCTCTATTCCTACAACAGGGTTGCCTGTTTATATTATTGTTGATCCTGCTAGAAATAACTTAACACAAGTAAAGATAAGCACACTGTCGTTTGTCTCATTATGCGAAGTGGAAATTTTTGGAGGTAATAAAAACTTAAAAATCACTATAGTGAATGTAACAATGGAATTAAGAGGTTTATAAGTCACTTGTATTTTCAAAGATTATATCTTATAACTCAAGCCCAATTGTAGCAGCAGATATTTGTTTATATGAGGAAAAAATACATTTCCTACATGAAATATAATAATAATGATTATCAGGTTGATATAATGAAAATATTAAATGCACGCTATATATAAATAGTAAACATTATAGTTCAAAACCGATACTAAAGTGTGGGTCGCACCGGGTGACACCTACCAGGCGGTGACACCCAAGTTGGAAAAAATGCACTTTTCCAAAATGCAACTTAAAAAAAAAAAAATACTTTCTCAAATTTCTCTCACAATTGAGTATCAACATGTTCCAACCCTTTTTAATTAACATTCTATTTGACTTTATTATGTGTTGTAGACACGAGGAGAAAGAGTTTCTGAAGCTCAGAAATTTAGAAAAACGCTTGGCATCCGAGGTTTCGCCCCGGACAACTTTGTGTGAAATTAAAGCACTCCCCAAACATCTTATCTGACCAGATGAGTGGTGAACGTGTGAATTTAAGGCACTCCCCCTAACATCTTATCTGACCAGATGAGTGGTGAACGTAACATTTTTTGTTGCAATGTGTTGAAAAACACACAGGCGTAAGTCTCTCACACGCTATTTGACGCACAAGGCTGCAAGCTTTCTCCACGGAAATCAGTCTGAGGCAACTTTCAAACCCACTTCTCAGCAGATGCCCACGAAATTCAGGACTTCTACAAAGGTGTGACGCCAGGTTAAATGTGGACGGCCATGTTTTTATTTCATCTTTTCGGCTTTCGTGTTAAGTCTGACTTAAGTAAACGTGTTTCATCTTGTATAATGATATGTCTCACAAATTTTTATTGACGTTCTTCCCTTAGACAACGAATGCCTGTGTGCGAACAGATTTCTCTATTGGTAACATTATCTCGGGAGGATTCGTAGGATCCTTCTCAGCCATCCCTACTCAGTCTTTTTTCAACCTGCCACGCCTCGAAGCGTAGATGGGTGTTGGGACAATGATTGTATTAAGTAGGTAGATTTTAATCTTCAGGCTAATTGATTTTTTGTTCAAATAGGCCCTACTTATTGAAAGACGGCTCCTGCTTTTCCAATCCGACATGCAACATCATGAGATATATCCCCATCACCGCCTAAATAGATTAACTCTACTATTTGTTCAAGATCTGTATGACCAATGTTGAATATGGGAATATGGTAACCTGCACCCTATATGTATAAATTTGAGGGCGTCTTTATCCGTCAGCTCGTGTACACATTTAATTGTATTTTAAAGTAATGCTATGTTATCTGCGTAATCCATCTCGGTTTGATTTACGCCATGGCTACTCTAATGCAACCTGTTTAATGACATCGTCGATGGCTACAAGAAAGATAAATGTGGATAAGATACACCCTAATCTCATATCCGTATCGATGTTGAAGATTTCCAGCGTCTGTTATGAGACAACAGCTTGATTTGCTTTAGACATGTCGCTAAATCTGGACAAATTGTTGCAAGATACCTTACTCTTTTGCTATTCTCCAGAGTGATTCCACTGGACGCTATCAAACTAATTTTTTGTTTAAATCTACAAAACTGAATTTTTGTCCTGTGTTGGTATTCCAGGCCTTTTTTGACAACGTTTTGCAGGACGTAAACCTGTTCAGTCCTTGATTTGCCTTTTCGGAAGTAGCTGAGAAACACTGGTGTAATTTAAGGCCTTTTCCTTAATGAGCTCTTGAATGATCTCTAGTAAAATATATGTTCAAATCAAGGATTCTCAATTCTATGATTGCACATTTTTAATTTATACAATAATATTTTATAAAATGTGAAAAACAATGACATTTTAAAATAGAATCGAAAACCAATTTTCGAGTATAACCAATTCATTAATTAGCTTACAGTTTTATTGTTCAACATAAAGAAATCTGTTTGTTTTTTAGGGGAAAATTATTTTTTCTTAGGAGGGTTGACATTCTCATTATTTATTATATACTTTTATTACAATTTATATATATATAGGTACAGAGTTTTCATTAATATAATTCAAATGACTAGATCTATCACGAACTATTAGGCTTACATTATACCACCAAAATCCCTACGCTACCTTGTGAACAGATGACATTAAGGATAGACAGCGCGCTGCCACGTGCGTAACATTCTTTCAAAGGGGCTTTCAATTGGAAGTATTACCGTATGTATATTTATTCGGGTGGCCACTTTTATTGTAACTTTTTTTTCTCCAGAATGTCCAGCTGGTACGTATACTTCACTAGATCTTCAATGTACCAATTGTCCAGTAAAATGTGCCAACATTTGCCATCAGGATAGTGGGTTTTGTTACGATTGTAATGGTTACAGCGACCCACCGAATTGTATTAAAGGTAAGGACATACACTTTATCCTATGGTCTTTCAAAATTTGAATGCAATAGCTAACCGATTCCGCTTAGATTATATACATTGTATATAGATACAGATCAGAATAGTGCTGTGTGTGTTTTTAGCTCACGCAAATCGCCCCAGGCCAGCGCTACACGAGCGGTCAACTGTGACGAGTGACAGTGTACGCCAGTGTGACAAGGTGGAATAAAATTTGGCCGTTTTGGGTGTTAAGGTTTTTTTTTATAGATTGAGAACCCACACTTGCACAACGTTTAACATGCAGGCAACAAATACTATGATTAATTGTAAAATTGTGTAAAATTATGTACAGGCTTATAACATAAGCTAGTTTCATAAATAGCAAAGGGAGCTAACAAATAAATATTATACCCCGTCAAGGGAGGTAACAATAATAATGAGATCCTATAAAGGGAAGTAACAAGTAGTAATAAGGGATGAGGAAATACAAGTAAGGTTCACCAGTTAAGGTGAATAGCAATTATACACATTGCTTAGATAAATGAGATAAAAGGGAAAGGGAGATCAACGACTGATTTTCACCCATGCTTTCACATAAGTAAACAGAGAGTATAAACAAATAGACATGGTTTACTAACGTAGCATGTGTTGGCCAACATGGCCGGTAAATATAGTACATAAACACGTGGTAAAATGATATACTCACAGAAATATTGTGATAACTCCTTGCCAAGGAATAATTCAATAATAATATAAAAAGCTAAAGAGCTAAATACATATAAGAATTATTAATAAATTCTAGTCTAGATACAGGGGATGACTGACTATTTAGCCACAGAAGTCATGACATAAAATATAAAACATAAAGTACCCTACTTACATTATCCATGAGAAAAAATACACAAATATGTACACAAATAATGCAGTAAATAAATGGACAAATACATGTATACACGACTAAGTAAATTGGTTCTCAAGCACTTTACTAAGTGTAATAAGAAATAAAGGAACGCTGAAGAGTAACCTAAAACAAGGCTTTATTAAACTAGAACGACACATGAACTGACGAAAGAAACTTGGATAGTAGCACACTAAATCAATGTTGTGAACACATTCTCACGACGTTACACAAACATAAACAAATACTATTTCACCACATTCACCCAGCCTAGAATTAAAATAGCAAGTATAGTAATATAGTAGGCCATAGCATAAATAAAAAGAGAATGCCAGTGCCTGCAATACAATAGATCAATAAATAGTGTCGAAATATTAGTTTCTCTTGTAAACAATAATGAGGAGTGATACAAAGAAACCTAAAAACCAGTATCTGTAGCAGGACGTATAAACAATTACTAGTTTCTGTTTTAAGCAATAGCAAATAGTGTATTAAGTAAACATGTATGTAAGTAAGTGAACAAATAAATTCTTGTATCAGTAGCAAGGGATAAACAATGCCAGTTTATGTAGTCAGTATAAGTAGAGTAATAGAGAAACAACTCTAGACTCTATAGTTCGGTCTGGTTCTTCTCTCTCTTAAGTTGTAACGGGGTTGACTATCATGCTTTACAGTTTGGGAGTCACTAATGAGTTCCTGAGCGTCAAGTGTGGTATGATGGTTCTGTGTATTTTCAAGAGGAAGCGCTCGGAGATCGTCAGAGCCTTCCATGGGTTCTTTCCTTTCTTGTATCACCGTAGGGGTGTTGACTGGTACCTCCATGTTTTGAGCTTCTGGAGGATATTCATTATCCTCACCCTGAGCGAAGAACGAAGGTTCACTTGTTGTTGTGGATGGGGAGGGGTTGGGAGCCAAGCGTCTTAGAGAGACCGTCTCCTCTTTACCGCTGGGCAACCGTACCACGGCATATTGGGGGTTACACATCAGTAATTCGACTTCTTCCGTGAGAGGATCATACTTTGAAGATCTGTTCTCTCTTCTCAGCAACACTCGACCTGGGCTGGATAGCCAAGTGGGGATAGATATCCCGAAGGAGGATTTCCGGTTGAACCGGAAAACTCTCTCATGTGGAGTTTCGTTTGTTGCCGTAGATAGTAATGATCTAATCGAGTATAGGGCCTGGTTTAAGACAAGTTCCCATCTTGAGATCGGGAGATCGAGGTCTTTCAGTGCTAAAGTAACAGCGTTCCATAGAGTTTTGTTTAGTCGTTAAATTTGCCCGTTGCCTGAAGGATTAAAAGCGGTTGTTCTACTTGTAGCTATTCCCCTCTCGTGCGTTGATCTGTAAACAATGTGAAGGGTCTACTGATGAGGTAATGATGCCATTTTCTTAGGGCTTCTACGATAGCGTATGCTTCCTTTTCAACTGCAGAGTGTTTGCGTTCACTATTAGTGAGTGTTCTTGAAAAGAAGGCGATAGGACGGCCGTCTTGATTAAGAGTGGCGGCGATCGCGATGTCAGAGGCATCTGTTTCGACTATTAGTGGTCGATTATAATCTATCGTCGACACAACAGCGTTTTCAAGTTCATGTTTTAGCTGTTTTAAAGCTTCCTGTACTTGTTCAGGGAGAGGAAAGGTTTTGTTGTTCACCAATAAATGGACCTTGTTGGAGAAATTAGGGATCCATTGAGAATAATAGGACAGTAGTCCAATCACCCGCTTTTGTGATTTATAGTCTTGTGGTGGAGGTAGATTTCTCAACGCTTGAAATCTTTCGGGATCTGGTCTTAATTGCCCTTGTGAGAATTTGTAGCCTAGGAGGCATACTTTATCAGTTGCAATAGCACTTTTATCATCGTTGAATGTGATACCGTACTTTTTGGCGGCGTTGAGAAATCTCTGTAGATTCTGGTCGTGGCTACTGGAGTCACGTCCGCAGATGGTAACGTTATCCACGTAAGCGAACGTATCCTGTAGCCCTTCCTCCTCAATTATTGTGTTGATCGTCTTTTGAAATGCAGCAACTCCGTTTGTCACTCCAAAAGGAATGCGGCAAAACTGATAAAGCTTTCCGCAAGCCTCGAACGCCGTGTACTTCTTTTCATCATCCCTGATAGGTATCTGGTGGTAAGCGCTTTTGAGGTCAAATGTACTGTATATTGAGTATTTAGATATTTCCTGCACCAGTTCATCAACTTTTGGCACGGGTTACGCGTCAAGGTAAGTGAATCGATTGATGGTTTGACTATAGTCGATAACCATTCTCTTTTTGTGCCTTTCATTCGTTGTTACAATTATTTGAGCTCTCCACGGGGACGTGGAAGGTTCAATAATTTTGTGAGATAGTAGTCTCTTGATTTCAGTTTGAATGAATTAGGAGTCAGGCATAGAATATTTTCTAGATTTAGTGGCTATGGGGTGGCAGTTAGGAGCAAGATTAGCGAAGAGGTGAGGGGCTTCAACTCGTGCAGCTTTCAGCGTACTGACCTGAAGAAAGCTTCGTTTTCCCTCAAATGGGATCATCAGTTTTTCGTGCTGGCTGATGAAATCTAGTCCTAAGATTACATCAGATACTAGTCCGTCTAGTAGTGAGAGCTTCACACTTTCGTATTGTTCGTCTTTGTACTTTATTTTGGCGAAAATATGTCCGTGAGTAGTGCGAGAAAGATGTGTAGAGGCCATGTAGATTCTGTTTCTGGACATTTCTAATTTCCATTTGTACCTTTTAGCAATTGAAGAAGATATATTGCTTTCACTGCTCCCCGTATCTACGAGAGCCTTCAATGGTACTTCATTGACCAGTATTGAAATTGTAGATTTAGTAAGGCCGGACGCTGGTTTCGATGCCCAGGAAGATCCAACGGTTGTAGTCCGTGACGTCTCATCATCTGCTTTCACTATGGCTGAGGTTATAGATTTGAGTGTCTGTCTGGTCGATCTACAGACTTTCTAAAAATGACCCCTCTTTCCGCACAAGCTGCATGTAGCTTCACGGGCTGGACATTTAAAGCGTTGATGTGGGCTTTATCCACAAAAGAAGCATCTTTTACTAGTCGCCGCACTCACCTCGTGTTCTAGTTTTGTTGTTGGAGAAAGGCTCTCCACGTCGGCGCTGGCTCCACATGGAGTTTCAGAGTAGATGTTATACGCCATGGCATGGTTATGGGCATATTCAAGTTGTCTTGCCTCTTCATAGGCAAACTGTAGAGTTAGAGTAGATTTCTCTAAGAGTCGCAGCCTTATGCTGTTTGAAACTAGTCGAGTAATGAAGGCGTCTCTTACGAAGATATCTCTGTGTTCTTCAGCGGTGACAGCTTTGAAGTCACATTCTTTTGCCATACTTTTAAGCTTAAGTAGGAAGGAGTCAACAGTTTGTCCGTTCTCTTGTCGACATAGAGTTATCATGTGCCGTGCAAAAATTTCGCTTTTAGGTTTCACGTAGACATTTTGAAGAACTTTGATTGATTCTTCGAACGTTGTACACTCACTTATGTACTGAAATACGCTCGAAGAAACGTAGTTTTCAAGTAATTTCTTTTTATCAATCTCGCAATGAGAGACTGAGGAGATGAAATTCTCAAATGTTCTGAGCCAGTGCAGCCACTTCTCGGCAGCCGATGGCGTGCTAGGCTCTATGCCTAGCTCTTTTGGCCTAAATAGACGCTCCATTTGTATTACAATTTTTACTTACAGACTGAGATTAGTGTTGAACGAAAATCCAAATAAGATACACGAGACACATAGATCCATAGAATTGAAAATTTCTAGTTTAATCAATTGTAATAAGAAATAAAGGAACACTAAAGAGTAACCTAAACCAAGGCTTTATTTAACTAGAACGACACATGAACTGACGAAAGAGACTTGGATAGTAGCACACTAAATCAATGTTGTGAACACATTCTCACGACGTTACACAAACATAAACAAATACTAACTATTTCACCACACTAAGTTACATACCACCAATCCAAAGTAAGAAAAAGGAATGAAATGTGTAGAGCTAAAGCAAGACTCCGATGCGCTCCCCAGCAGGCCTTGAGCGTGAATGAAATCTCTTATCTTATATAATACAGACTTTACTTCAAAAAAGAAGACGATTACGTCCTACGCGTCATTCATTTAGTCATTCATATTAACCAATGACTTAAATTCTACCAAGTCACTGGTTTTCCTGGCTGGCCCAGTCAACCCATTCCATACTCTAATAGCACTAGGGAAGAAAGAGCATTTGTACAAATTTGTCCTAGCATATGGAACGAGAAATGTGCCTTTATCGGACAGAGAGGTTTGTCCATTTAAAGATGGGTAGGAAGTGGAACAAGGGCTTTTTGGCGATAAGCGCAAATGTGATGTAGACTATCTGGCGTCTTCGATAAAGAATTCTCCTCTTGACCGAGACGAGAGTTATTGGGGATAGAAGTTGCGTGAAGGCCCGGAAACCAGTCGGCTCGCGTCCCTCCTGTCTTCCTGCCCAGACGGTCAGAGGATGTGAAGGGGAGATTATCAGAGCTCGGCCAGATCAAGGGGGATTACAACTTGACACTAAATAGCGTTTGACTATCAGCGTTGCCCGAGGCCTTGCGTTGAATGGGCTATTTGAAGTGACCAGCAGCTCCCGAGGGGGGGGTCAACGGAGGTCCGCCAAGATAGGTAAATGGAGTGTACTCTTGCCAAGAGTCTAGTGCGGCTCGTGTCAAGTTATGGAGGGTAAAATGTGACATCAGTGCCAAAAGGGATAGGATTGGAGGGGTGGTTGTTGTTTTTTTTTAGCGCTTGATGAGCTAGATTAGTAAAATTGATGATTAAAGTGGTTAAATAAATTAAATGCTTGGCACTGAGTGATACCTTTAGTGAGCTAAAACGGGTCGTTAAGGATCTGTGTTGTAAATAGTGACATTGAACGTAGTCATGTGATCAACTGGTCAAGCGACGTTCCATCCGGTTTTAGAAGGCCACCACCAAACGCCACCCACCGAGAAGGCTGCGAGTCTTCATCATACTCTAGCTAGAATTCAAAAAATAGAAATGGAAAAGTGGTTTAAGTGCTGGGACAAGTCCCAAAAAGGTTGTGGAGTCAGTGAGCGCGTGAGGCACCCTGACCGCTCTTCCCGTGGTAGAGGTTTCTTACGGTTATGGCCAAATTTTGATTCACGGTGCCCGCGCTGCGGGAAGAAGAGGAAACTGTGTCTTAAACTCTTTTTGACTGCCTCAGACTTGCTGATATCCGTCTCGACAGGTCTGGGAAACCAAAAAATCTCGACCTGTAAGGAGACATGTATACACTACGCAAAACAGCAGGGTTTCTATCCAGGGCTATTGTAGGAGAGGATTTGAGCCTCTAAAGCCAACACTCAAATGGAGTTTGATGATGAGAATGAAGAAGGCCCATAGAAACCCTAGATAAGAGCAAATGTGTCAGAGTCAAGTTACTTGACTTAACTTCGCAATTCACAAGTAGGAGGCGAAGTCAGAGTCAAGAACCTGCACTGTGTGATGTCGGTCTGGATTAGAGAATTGAGTACAAGGCAAGAGGAAGAGGCTACGTTTTTGTACAGTCGATGTTGCCATTATACAGTATTGGCTGTGATTTATTGGGCATTAAATTTTTATGTTACTTTGGGGCCCTGAGTTGTCAAGTTCTTTGAATTGGTTGTGTCATGCGGTGAAGTTTGCAGAAAGCCTGGGTAGTTCGATATAAATATATATGCTCTAAACAAAACACCAATTAGTAAAAGAATCTCTTATAGCACAGATTTATAATTGTTAGTCTACTCTAGATCAATTACAAATTAAATACATGAATGATTCAAACTAATTGTTACAATTACATTTAATATACGCTTTGTTTTTGTTTTTTAAAAGTATTCTTTATGTTTTTCTGGTTCAGAATGTGTATCTGGTCGATTTGGTATAAACTGTATGCAGACATGTGAAAATTGTGTCAATGGTAATTGTGATCGTTTATCTGGATTTTGTCCACTATGTAAACCTGGATATTATGGAAACTCCTGTGATAAAGGTAAGAATTTTTTTAAATTCTCTTTATTTGTAAGACCACATAATATCTCACTATATACACAAAAGACGCTCATTCAAAAGAGACGATAATTAAGTCCTATCATAACCATGTAGGTTTCTAGTCGTGCTTTTAATTGGAGACCTTTTGTATGCTAAATCATTGGTTTTCTTGTCTGATCTAGACAACTCGTTTCATTCTCTAATGGCAAAAGGAATAATAAATTATATATTGCATTAATATTTTGTCTCTATGGATATTTTATTGGTTGCGTCTTTCTTTTTTTTTTTAATATTTTTCACAGATTAATAAAAAAATATTTCTGTTTGACTGAATAAGTCATGTGATATTTGAACAGTTTTTACAAATCGTTGTTATAGATAAAGACGTTAAAATGATGGATTTGGCCTACTAGCCTGATATGACCCGCAGCCTGCGGGTCTTAGTTCGGATATTAGTGATGTACTTAATTGAATTTAGATCTATTTTCAAACATGGAGAATGTCTCCTTCAATTATTTTTTTTACGTTTAATGAAAGAAGAGTGTGAAAATAGGTTTAAGCGTTCAGCATACATGACTAGATGCATGACGGGAAGGACGTAACCATCTTCTTTTTTTTTTGAAGATACGCCTGTGTTATGTAAGATAAAAAGATAAGAAATATAAAATACTGTGAAAACGGGTTTACCCGATTTGTTAAAAGGTTTCGTACTTTTAACTCTTTCTCTCCTAACCGACGACACCAGAATGTGGTAAATAATTACGGAGAGAAAGAGTTAACAGAGATACAATTTCTTGTCTGTTTTTAGGACCCTGTGCGTCCGGTAAGGACATTAAACATACATTAAAGAATACGCCATAATCTACGAAACATTAATGCCAAGTTTTATCAAAATTGGTCAAACGGTTTTGGTTTTTGCTCGGGACATACGTACATGCATACATACATTCAAACATACATACGCCTTACTTTGTGCTTTATATTATATATTGATATATAACGTTCGCCAGATGAAAGACAATCGCATCCCGAAAATCATAATCTACGGGCATCTCGCGTTTGTCTTAAGAAAAACTGGTCGTCCCCACCTCCGTGACGTGGATGTGATAAAACCGGATTTAAAATCAGTGAACATTGATGCTGACGGTTGGGAAGACCTTAGACCGCCGCACTAGTTGGAGACCAAGAAAGCTGTGGTCAGCGAAAAAACAAGGGCCTCCATTCTTGAAGGAAAGCGTGCCATACGAAAAATGGCCAGCTCCTCTACCACCAAAGCGAAAGCCACCTTGACCTGCAAAAAAATATTTGTGGACGGGAGTGTCTCTCCAAAATAGAGTTCCACAGCCATATTAAAAGGTGTTAAAGATGAACCATAGTCGTTCTACGACTGAAGAAGGCCAATGATATGTATATATACACACACACACTTATCTCGCATCTGCTCCCCACCCCCACATATTGCTGTGTTTGTATAAAACAATTTTAAATCTTTTTTCAGTTTGCAATGAAACAACATATGGACAAAACTGTTCTAAAACGTGCTCCACCAACTGTACTAATAAGAAATGTGATCCAGTTAGTGGAAAGTGCAATTTGTGTTTTCCAGGTTTTATTGGAGACCTCTGCGATCAAAGTAAGTTTTATTCTAAGTGTATTTTTCTTTTATGAAGTTAAAATTCCGTCCTCTTTACTCTATAATAATAATAATTGTATGTATAAAGCGCTGTTAACAAACAAAATGTAAGCTCAAGGCGCTGTGATAACATTACAAACACAAGAGCTAAAATGATAAACTAATCTAAAAATAAGTATTAATCAGGTAGGTCTTAATGTTCTTGAATGTGATGTAGCATGTTGTCTGTCTGAGAAGGAAATTATATGCCAAACTGGGAGTCGACCCCTAAGTAAGTTTGTGACAGAGGGTAGAAATGAGGTTTGCGGGACATGTTCTACAAAATGAATTATGCATACAAAGAGTTGCGATGACATATAGGCCATTACTATAAAAGCGCAAACAGAAACATCCCAGTACAACTTTGCGCTACACTTTCATGGAGGTCCTCAGAGCTGGTGTGAAGAGACTTCAGACATTGCCAGTGACGTATTTTTGTGGAAGCAGCTTACCGCCCAATGCACCGAACGGCGCGGGAGGATCTAATTCAGTAAAAATAGCACATTAGGTTTTTCAATTAAAACTTTTTAATAGTAGGATAATAGATTGTATATTCCTCAGAATATGCACTTTGTTGGCTTTCAATACCGGAAATAGTGTTTGGCGGCGAGGCTATGCCTCGAATCCCGCAGGAGGAGCTCACAGCGCTCCCCCAGACCCCCTTGTCTACTATTTTTCCACTAACTCCAGAAGAACCTAATCTTGGGTACAATTAAATCTTCCGAAAGAATGAAGGGTCAGAATGTAATAAAGATTAATTATACTCACACAGACACACACACATATATATGTATGTATATATATATATTATCATTGGCCTCCTTCAGTCGTAGGACGACTATGGTTTATCTCAGAGCACACTTTCTCATGTGGCTGTGGAGCCCTATTTTGGAGAGACACTCCCGTCCACAGATAGGCAGGTTAAGGTGGCTTTTGCTTCGGTGGTAGAGGAGCTGGCCGTTTTTTCGGATTGTGCGTTTTTCTTCATGGGCTGAGACCCATGTACTTTCACTGTCCATATCTTTCTTGGTCACTGTCTCTCTCCACCTGTTGGGGTCTAGAGCTGTCTTCCCAATTGTCAGTATTGATGTTCACTGTTTTGAGGTCACGTTTTATAGATGTAATAAAACGTAAATATATATATATATATATATATATATATATATATATATATATATATATATATATATATATATATATATAATTTTTTAAGCAGTGGGTGGGAGGGGGGAAGAAAAAAAAGGCCCGCCCGCTCGAAAAAAAAACTACGCCCATGGATACTACTGTTTACATAATAAATAAATCTGCACCTCTAAGCTGTTAGAAGATAAGCTATTGCCTTATAATTAAAATTTTGTTAGAATTATTAATACATTAATAATATATATATATATATATATATATATATATATATATATATATATATATATATACTGTTTGTTACTTTTGAAACTTATATCTAAAATGGAGTTCGTATTAGAATTATTTTTTTAAAACAACATTTGAATCAGTATTCTATTCAATGAGTAAGTTAATAAATGGAAAATATATTTTATTATGTACCATTGACACTTTTTCCATTGTGACCTTAGATGCAATTTTTTGTACCAATGTGCGAATCTATGAATGAAGCTTGAGTTATCAATGAAGAAGTATGTGACCTGATTTTAAAAAAACTTAACTCCCCTGAAGTTTTTTATATTAAAAAGTGGTGTATTAAAAAAAAAATAATCTGCTTGCATAGATAATTTAAAAAAATAGATATTTCACTTGCTGGAAAGAAAAAAAGTAGATGTTGCATCACAATGAACTACAATATCATGATGTCTAATTTTCATTTTTACTTCTGGTTTCTGAGATCTTAACGGGACGGACGGATGGACAGGCTAACCGCTAACGGGGGCCGCTAACAAAATCGATTTTAACGCTATGAGAACATTATTAACATTCAACAGATTTTTGCTTGGCTAATGTTTTGTTGTTAAAAAAAATACAACAAAAAACTATAACAATGAAAGCGAAGAAAGCCTATGTTCTAAGCACTCGATCGCTTTATATAAAGGTTTTGACTGAGCGTCTCAGGATATGGCCATCGCAGAATAAATCGCGCTGCTTTGGATAGTCGATGCGAGTAAAACGCAAAGAGGAACGGCTTCGTATAACATTGCGCCGCACCTTCAGTCGACATCGGCTAAGATGAGACTGCAGACATTTGTCTAACTATCAGGATTTATCATTCACATCGCAAGATCAAATATACCGTCTTACTTTAGATTTAAGGCTGCGAGTTCTCTGCACACAGATCGGGCATTTCCGGACGTCCATAGCTTTTTTTCCGACTAGTGCCCACGGATTTAGGCCTTCTAAAAAGGTGCGACGTCATGTTATACGTGGAAGGCCTTCAATTCGCTTATTCTACTGAAAGTATATAATATAAATATAATAATTCTCTTCATGGCTCAAGAGTTTAGACACCACGTTAAGGAAAGATCACAGTTTTATTTTTGACAGTCGGACGGACTGCCCTACGTAATTAAAGAGGCCTAAAAAAAGAGGGTGGGTGTAGAAAAAGTAGTAGGCTTTTAACCCATCACTAAATAGCAGGGCCGGATTTTACCATTGTGACCAAGAAGTCATGGAAATAGAACGTGTAATTTATTCTGCATTCACCCGTCACTAAAAAGCAGGCCGGACTTAACCATTATGGAGCACTATGCGAAACGGATTTCGCGGGGCCAAGTTTGGGTTGGAATACGGATGATAAGTGAAAAGAGTTTGTATTAGAAAATAAATTCGTCTTTGCATTTTATTCATTATTTATTACGTACAGAATTAGTTTACGAGCCTTGCGTGTAGCGAAGTCATACAGTATATCATCAAAATTCTATTTCCTACATAGATCACGCTCAATGGCAAGCATTACCAAATGTTTTAATCTATCTACGAGAATTATTGACCTCAAGTAATTCTTCATTAGTTTGAGGCGCGAGAAGCTTCTTTCACCAGATTACACAATTACGGCTAATGCATAACTCCGATTTTACTTATAGCGTAGGATTGGCGCTTTCCATATTGAATGGCACCACCAAAATAAAAAAAAATTGTCTATATATTTCATGAGATTTGTATGAGTTTTCAAAACAATTTTTATAATTTCCGGAGATTTCCTGGACTTTTTGTATATTTTGCAATTTCAGGAGATCTTCAGGAGCTCCTGGTAAATCGACAGGGGGCCGCGTAAAATCTATTATAAGTTATAAAATGGTTTAATAATTTATACACCTAGAATTAGCGCGGGTCCCATGAAAGTGTGGAGTCCACTGCGGTCGCATAGGTTGCAGTGGCCTAGGGCGGCCTGCAAAATAGCGGCGTTCGACTAGTATAATATTGTTATAACCCCGCCATGCACACCGCCATCCATGATAGTGTAGAAGGTGCACGGTTAGGACTGTTGCTGTACAAACAGTGGTGATGGAGACGCTGGGGATTGGAGCGCCGTCTGTGACTGTGTTGTGGGCAAGTCTTGTGGTTGAGACTTTCAAGACGAGAAGCGTGACAACGTTTGCTGCGACGATCTCAACGAGATGTATCGAATTGAAGGGAAAGAGACAAATGAAGAAACTGAAGTCTGTTATGTGCCTGAAGCGTTTGTTTCTGTTGTACCTGTTACGAGCACCTCAATGAGCCGGACAGATCAAAACAACGTTGGGTCTCCGTTTAAGCCTGTTGCTATGAACCTTAAAGACCTCTGCCTATCTGCCGGTGCTTACGAGGGAAATTCAAAGCTCAATAATAGCAACCAGAAGTTGAGCATGAACTGTACGTGAGGCGCATCACAGAGCGAATTTAGATGCCATGATAACCATCAATAAAGCATGTGTACATCTGCCATCATCATTGATATTAGCATAAACGAATGTCAATCAATTCACTCTAAATTTGAGTTGTCAAGAGGACGTGAGACCGTTAGCTGAAGATGACTGCGGTGCATTGGAGTTTGTTTGCAACGTGGCTGCATGTGAACGTGCAGCTCCCTTGAGAAGCGTCTGTCGGGAAGGTCTGCTGAGACAGCGTGTCCGAACATAGGCTGTGCTCAAGAAAACAGTGCATGACACTATTACGTGTGTCAAACGGTCACGTCATCGTCTCAGCCTGGTCAACTGGAGAAAGAGAAAGCGGCACCGGGCAAAAACAGTGCGGATGGCTTCGTGGGGAACACGCTCCCTGCCGCCCGTGACTCCCACTGATCGACCTCCACATGAACTGTCAAACTTGCACTGCACTGTTTCTTTTCGGGACGAAAAGTGCTAAGAAGGTTTGCCATGCAAACCGCCATCCAAGCTAGTGCAGAAGGTGCGCATTATTAGTGACTAGACTAGGAAGGATGTTGACATTAGAGAAAGAAGGCCATTACCGCCCAAGTCTAGAGCCGAGATGAAGATGCTGTGCTCAAGGCAGATGTCCTAAGTGTTTGTCATGTCTTCATGTAAATAAACATCTATGTCTCGTTAAGTTGCCTCCCTTCAGTTATTACAATATAAAACGCTAAATTAGAAATTTGATGCGTTCAATGGACCTTATTCACCAATCGTAAACAAACAACATTTAGCCACGTGATTCTCTATCTCTTCTATTACGTCATCCATAAAGGCTGTCACGCGATACAATTTTGTCACGTGGCTAAATGTTGTTTGTTTAGGATTAGTGAATGAGGTCCACTGTGCTAATATAACTCGAAACTTGATTCTATGGCTTTTTGCAGCTAATAGGTGTGTTCTTTAATAAAATAATAAGTCCACAAATAATGTATATTTCATTCTATAAAAACTACTAGTAGTGCCCACCGGTTACGCCCCTTGATTATTATAACAGTACGCATCGCCTACGTCCGTTGATTATTATAGCCAGAACACACTTTCGTTTTTTTTTTTTTGTTTTGTTTTTTTTTAATGAAAAAATATTGTGTAAACTGTCAACCTAACATATTTTTTTTTTAGCCCATGAATAAGTGTAACTGTTACAAAGAAACTTTCATGGCCCGCTCTCTCTTTCCTTCTCTCTCTCTCTCGCTCTCTATAACTCCCGTTTTGTCTTTTACCTGAGCATCGCAATTTCTCCCACGTAAGACTTTTAACTAGATTCGGAAAGACCCGCTTCATAATGCGCCCCTATCTCTAAGGCGTCTAGGAAGTAGTCTGTTTACATCGGGCTGATATTTCGCTCTGCCTAAAACCTAGTTTTGTTTTTTACTAGTCTGGTGATTGTCTCTAAACAATTAAATAATTCATAATCGTGCCATAACAGCATAGGCCTATAATAAACAGTTTTTACTAGCGCTGCATGAGACACATGATATGGATCCCCAGGAAGTAACATTTCTCCATTCAGCAAGTGTTGATATTGGCCAATATGCAAAGCACCTCTGATTTTTCGAAAGAAAATTACGTTGGCTCAGACATGGCAGCCGCATACCAGGTGGAGGAATTCCGAAGGACATCCTCTATGCCGTGCTTGCGGATGGAGTCAGACTCACAAGATACACCTAAGACTAATCCACAGAGATGTCTACAATCATTATTAATGAACGTATATGGGATGAAATGACGCAATAGTGGACATCATGGAGAAAGACTCTGAGTGCTGGTACGAACCTCTGTCAGGACTGAGTTCTGGTCAGCCTGGGTCTCCTGTTTACTGTAGAGGAGAAAGGGGGCCATTCAGGTTGTTGACTTCAAAACTGTTATTGTTTTGGGTTGTTTTGATTTGGTGAGATGTTTTTGTTGAAAATAATGTAACTCATAATAAGGTTTTGTTCCTAGTCCAGGACAGTTGGACTTTAGGATATGGATATAGTCAAAGTGTAGACTCTAATTATGTCTCTGTGTTGTCACTATTCAGTCTATGGAATATTAAGCTGATATATTTTTAATTGATACTGGATATTTCAAATGTCTGAAGTGATTCTGTATTATAGTACAGATAATGTAATAAACATGTTATATGTCTGTGAGTTGGCATTCTGAATATTTGTTCTATCGTTGTATGTGTCGTTGTGGTATTGCCCAGGATTTGGGTACATTTAGTAATACACATACGTATATTAGAGAAGAAATGATTCTTGACAACCTCGCTGAGAAAAAAATGAATGAAGCGGCTTAAAACAAAACATTAAGAAAGAAATTTGCCAAAACAATAAAAAGGGTTTATTCACATGCACGAACTGTGACAAACCTTGCCATACCAAGACTCAAGAAAAAAAAACACGAAATTAGTCGATTCCTTTGTCGTCCGTAACAGAAGGAGCTATATTATAGTTACAAAATGAACACAGAGCGAAGATTATTTCTTGTGTTATTTAAAATGTTATATCTCTCTTTACATAGGGCCTAAGCACTGTCGGTCCTAATTGGATCTCAGACTGACATATCAGTGCTTCTCGCACTTGTCGTGGATAAAAAAAATAAAAATTAACAGGTTATGGTTTCCGATAGAGAGAGAGAGAGAGGGAGAGAGAGAGAGAGAGAGAGAGAGAGAGAGCGATCAATACATTTCATTATAGCAGATACAATAATACATGGGCTAAAAAGTGTGTTAGAGGAATTGTTATAATGTGTTCCGTTTATTGAAATGTCTTTTTAAAAAAAAGGGGGGGGGGATGTTCCGACTACAATAAACAATATATATCCTGGGAAGAAATTAACAAGCGTAGCCGGTGTGGATTGATAGTAAATAATAATTATGGATATGAAGGGAAAGCTTAAAGAAGATAAATATATAAAGTTTTGCTAACATTAAAACAAAATGTATTAAAAAAAACTAATGCTTGTGACCTAATGCATTTATGTATTAGCAATAAACGATTGCTTTATTTAATATATATATTTTTTTTTACATAATATAATAACATTTTTTTTTTATATAGTTTGCGATGAAACGACATATGGTCAAAACTGTTCCAAAACGTGTTCCACCAACTGTACTGGTCAGAAATGTGATAAGGTCAACGGAAAGTGTAACTTGTGTATTCCAGGTTATAAAGGAGACTTCTGTAATCAAAGTAAGTAGCATTCTACTTTTTAGCGGCCCATGAAAGGAAAATAAATAACTGCAATTAGTTTTGTGTGGTCTGCCTGTTCGTCTGTCCATCCGCACCGTCAGACGATTAAAACTAAAAAAAAAAAAAAGATATTGAAAATCAGATGTCATTATATTTTAGATCTTTCAAAGTATGTATATATATATTGAACCATATCTTCACTGTATGCATATGTATATCAACAATGTAATAATAACAACAATAATAAATATCCATACCCTGTGGTATCATGTCGTCCATGGGCGTAGGCAGGATATTTCTTCGGGCTGTGGGATTGGGGGAATTCCAAACACTATTTCCGGTATTGAAAGCAAACTAAATGCATAATCATGAGGTATCTACAGTGCATTAGCCTGCTATTGAAAGTGTTTTAGTTCAAAAACTTAATGTGCTATTCTTACTGACTTAGATCCTCAGACACCGTTCGGCGAATAGTACGGCAAGATGCTTCCACAAAAAATTTGTCACTAGCAATTTCCGAAGCCTCTTTCCACCTGCTCTGAGGTCCTCCATGAAAGTGTGGCGCCAAGTTATACCAGGATTTCCCTGTATTAAAAGCTCTCCTAAAGTAAACAAAATCAAAGCAAAAAATCACCCTGCGGGGGTAGGGATTTAATTTCGGGTAGTGGGGTGAGCCCCCCCCCCTTCTTGGCTACGCCCATGATGTCGTCTGTCGGCTTACATTACAAAAGTATCGGCAAGACAGCAACACTTTCTATATGCACACGTTTCTATATATATATTCGTTGAGGGTTAGGGTTGTGGTTGTTGATATATTATGATTTGAGTTATTATGTTATACTACGTTGCACAAACTGACACGTGAATCCTTGTTCAGCAATAAACTGACTCACACAAGCATACGTTTTTACAAACCTTATATTAACTCACTCTATCTGGCCAAAAGTTTGTACACGTTATTTCTCCAACACCCTAGCTCGGATCAAGCTGAAACTTTGCACAGTTATTTCTTTTACCAGTGTTACCTAGATACTATTTTTTTTCTTGACCTGTAGGTTGTCTGCCCCTTGTGTAATAAGTTTTTTTTTTATTCGTCAAGCCACACAGACAGTGTGACCGGTCCTTGACCTATGTGTGTACCTCTGGTTGAAAGGAGGGTGTTTTTTTTTTCTTCTGTCTCTTTGTAGAGCGTTCTAGATCTGGGAAATTGATGACTTATTTGGTTCTAGAAACTACTAGATTTGTCTTGATATCGACGCGCGGTAGACTATAAAAAGACCGCCCGTGTAACGTTGACGGACAGACATACGGAGACAGCCGTGAGACAGAATAGCGGAGACATTGCGTGACCCGTGCGTGGTATACCTATTTATCGTGTAAGTTAAGATTTTTCTTTTTCAAGGCCTTGCTTGTATTTGTAATTATATTTTCAAACTCTTGTATTGTAATATTTTTACATGCCATTTTTGTAAAAGGGTTTTGGTCAACCCATCAATTCTGTATTGAGTAAATGTTTGTTTTTCTTTCTTGTAACTTTATATTTGATTAAACATTAAGTTGATAGTTTACCTTCCGATTTCTTGTGTCATTTTTTTTTGTTATTCATTGTAAGTCTTTGATTAAATTCAGACTTAAGATAAGTGACACAACTGCTTTTCTATTGTCACGTTCCCCTAGGCAAGCCATTTAAAAGTAGAATTCAATTCGTAATACGTGACACCAGACAACACAAGAATCTTTTTTTTTAAATTACCTAATAGTTAATTAACTATTGGTAAAGAAAATATTTGGTTTGGTCTCTCAGACAAGGGAAAGAAATAGTACTTGATTGAAGTGGTGTTATAAGCTGAATAAGTCCCCTTTATTTTAGCTGGTCGTCTCAGTGAACACAAACATTACTTTGAAAGAAACAAAAAGATAACTATACAATCTTCCATGTTCATATAATCTCATCGCTAGTTAAAGTGTTTACCGCGTTAGCTTGAGAAGCATCAGAAGGCTTTAGCCAACCAGTTCGAATTCAGGTCGTTCCCTTATTTAAAAAGCGATCACCCAGATACCCTGTTCTTTCTCCACTTACCCCTTTACAAACGGCCCTCGCAATTGATATGAATATAGCTTATTAAGAAAGCTAAAGGCATGAAATGGTACTAAACAAAGACAACTAGTAAAAATATTTCTAATCCCCCCCCCCCCAGATTTTTATAATTAGTCTAGATCTATTATAAATTTAATTATATGACTGGTCCAAACTTAATATTAGCTTTGTTTTTTTTATTTTTTATTTTTTTATTTTCGATATTTCTTGAACGTCTCAGATTTCTGATACTTGATCTAGACATACATGTATCGATACTTTACATTATATGTTGTTGGACAGTCTTTGGTTTATAGCTCTAAACAGCTGAATCAGATGTCCTTAAGGTCCGAGAACTTTTATGGACCTCTTGACCAAGGAAATGCTTTTATCCATGGTCAGAATGAGAAATTGGCTCTCTGTCCGAAGTCCCGCCTTATCCGAAGTGATATGTATTAACACCCGGCGTGTCGCTGGACACGGCCCCCTTGAGCCACGCACGAGTTACCTCTCCCGTGCAAGGCCGGAGGCTGAGCTGCTTGGGGGTCCTTCGTATTCCTACAATGTCCCACCGCACCCGTGCGAGGTCCATCACAGCTGATATAGCCCCGTTTGGGAACGAAGGGGTGGGGGTTGGACTGGTTAGCGAGCCTTTTTTCTTTACATCCCTACCACGTCCAATGTTCATTCGCTAGATCCTACGTGTGGTAGCCCACTGAGAGCTATGTGCGCTACCATTCTTAGCCTATCCGACTCCCTTGGAGTACGTTTACACGGAGGCGCCACGCTGAGGCGACGGTAGTTGAAATATCCTCCGCTCTAGACAGCTAGCGCAACTAAACCAATGTAGGCGTAGTATTTCTTTATTGAAATAAACTTTAAATAACTTGAATACACTTTTCTTGTGAAGAAAAAAAAAACCTCAATTATTAACAATATACACAGAATCAACTTGAGATCTAATTGTAACGATGTAACTGTGTAACATATTTTAATAAAATCTTAGTCTATATACACGTCTTTACGCTTGCATATCTTTAGGTCGTCTGCTCGAAATACTTTCGCACACGTGACTTCCTAACATAAATTATGACAGAGCAGCTCATAGGTCATTATTCTACAAAATAAAAAAAAACTACTGGTGCCTTTCTTTATCGTTTCCTTGACAACACACACACACACACACGCACGCACGCACACACACAAACAAAAAAACAAACAAGCAAACAAACAAACAAACAAACAAGCAAGCAAACACACAAACAAGCAAGCAAACAAACAAACAAACAAACAAACAAACAAGCAAGCAAGCAAAACCAAACCAAACCAAACAAACCAAAACAAAACAAAACAAAACAAACACAATTGGCTATTAACGACGATTTTATTATACAAAGAGTCTATGACAGAAAATGATTTACTATATTTACGGTTAGCTTCACTCATTAAGCGACTAATGATTATCTCATACATAACAATACATCATATAGGTATGTGAGCAGCATCTACTATATCGTATTTTCAAATTATCTTAGTGTCAAATTGATTTCATTCTTAATTGTATATCTTGTGTATCTTCTTCACACATGGCATACAACTAATAACTATGCATGTGACAGGATAATGAAAGAAATATATGATAAAGCTGTACTGACATTAAAAGAAAGATTTATTCAAAAAGTAATAAACAATTGTTTTATATAATATAAATATAAAAAAAAATATATATCTCTACAGCTTGCAATGAAAAGACATATGGACAAAACTGTTCGCTAAACTGTTCCACCAACTGTTCTGATCAGAAATGCGATTCAGTCAACGGAAAGTGTAACGTGTGTATTCCTGGTTATATAGGAGACTTCTGTAATCAAAGTAAGTACAAAGCCATGTAGTTTAAATATGTTATGTATTTAAAAAGTGGTTTAATATTAACATGAGTAAAAAACTATCTGTAATTCCAAGCACAGCACTTTACAATTCTTATATATTTTCGAAGTTTGCAATTCAAAGAAGAATCCAAAGCGTTTGAGAGTAAATGCGACAGAAAAACGCGGGGTATCAGATGCCAGGAAGACAAACGAGTTTGTACTTTTAGAAGTCAACACTTTGGCTGGAAAAAAAAAAGGAAATATAAATCTCATTCCAGTGAAAAGACGAAAGCTGAGCTGATTTGATCGTATTGTAAGATATGACTCACTATTAAAAGTCATTATTCAATGTATAGTGAATGAGCGGAGAAAGAACGAAGAAAGGGACACCCAAAGCAAAGCTGGCAGGATAACTTTAAAGAATGGACCTATTACTCTCTTGATATTCGGACCAGAACAGCTGCTGACCGGGACAATTGGAGGGATTTGGTTACGTGAACTGTCATGACAAAAGTCAGAGGACAGATGATGACGAGAGTTAAAATAATTGCAAATACAACATTTTATGTATTGGGTAAATTTTAATATTTGAAATCTATTTGTATAGCTTATTACTGATTTGAAAGAAAAGAAGAAAAAAACATTTTTGTTACGGATGGTGTGCTTTGTATGAAAAATATTCAAGGCATTCTTTATAGTTTGTATTAATAACAAATATGTTTTTCTCTACACGAGCAAAATCTATATTCTCTAACTTGTTTAGAAACAATTCCATAATGATTAATATCACTTCATTAAAACTGACGCGTCCTTAGGTTATACATTATAGGCCTATACAAATATTTTTGGTTCTAGATTTTCGCCCTGTTAATAAATACACCCAAATATTATCCAGATTTATTTATAGGCCTATCAGAAAATATTCTTGAATGGAACTCCATTTTTTATAAATATCCTAGAACCAGTTTTAGTTAGGTGACCAATCAAATGGAGGCTCTAAGCTAAAGCTTGTGTTGCCTACAAGAAAGGTTAATTTAAAACTGCCTACAAGTAAGGTCAATTTAGAACTGCCTATAAGTAAGGTCAATTTAAAACTGCCTAGAAGTAAGGTCAATTTAGAACTGCCTACAAGTAAGGTCGATTTTGAGCTGCCTATACTTAATGTCAATTCAGAACTGATAACTATATACGTATAATTATTACGTTATTGAAACAAAGACTTGTATAGGCCATTAATCTTTTTTTCTTACATGTTACTTACTACTTCTCCTCCCTATCTTATCTTATCTTATAGTCTGTAATATAACACGTTACGGACAAAACTGTTCTCTGAATTGCTCCGCCAGCTGTGTGAATGAGAGTTGTCATCCCGTCAATGGAACTTGTGATCTGTGCTATTCAGGTTATCACGGAGACTATTGTGAGGATGGTACATATTGTTGATTTTTTTTATGCTGAGAGAGAGAGAGAGAGGGGGGGGCATTGGCACACCTATGTCTTCAAATGTACCAAATGAAAAAAAAGTTACAAAACATAAATCCTGACAAAACTTCATTATGCAGTGTTACAATATTGCACACTATTGTAGCTTTTAAAAACAAGCAACATTGCTTCATTATTGACACTTTCTTTTTTCTTTTTTGTATACCGGTTACACCAAAAAGTTTGGTATTTATATTATAGCTTTTCTGTCATACATGAATACTTAGAACTAGAAATGGAAATAAATTTTAATTTAAGATGGATTAGAAAAATATCGGATTTTAACTTTTAGTTTTAATCATCATTAAAAATACAAACTTTTAAAATATATCCTGTGGTTAGATCATTCGATTTTCGTAATTAAAATTTGAAGAAAAAAAAATATTTTATCTCAGAATGCCAGGAAACAAAATATGGACAGAATTGTTTAGAGAACTGCTCATCAAGGTGTACTGAAAATAAATGTCACCACATATATGGCACCTGCTTTCTATGCTATGCTGGTTTACTTGGAGACTTCTGTAACATCAATAGGTTCACATTAAATTATATCTACTTTTTTTTTTCGCAATGCTAATGCAATTTTGTTTTTATTTAGTGGTAGAATTATTAGCTAAATGGATTGCAATTTTTCATTTACTTCTTTTGGATCTGTGTCAACTGAGTGGCATTGGTTGATTATTTGGTCCGTAACACTTTCACATGTCATCATAGTTTTTCACAAACTTATTAAAATGTAGATGAGGAGCACAACAATCAGATTTGTACAAAACATGGGACTATATTGATGGAACAGCTCCAAATTTTATGAGCGAATTGCCGACACACATCTTTTTTGCGCATGGTGCTATGTGGAGAAATCCATGATGCTGCCAGATAAGAAATTTAAACCGCGAACCACTTATGCGGATGTATTGAGTGTAAAACTTTCCTACACTTTATTGGATTAGGTTTGTAAAAACGTCATTCATTTTCTAACAATGTTGTGTGATAGATAAAATTTTCCTGAATAAAGAATCGTCACAAAAGTTATTATCTTAAGGCAACTTTATTAAAATACATGTTACCATTACTTCCATATTTGGGTATTTAAAACAAAATCTGAACCCATTTAATGTGCATGTTATCATTATCATCCACTTTTCCCTGTCAGCAGTTGTTCTACAAGATATATCAAGAGAGAAGTCATCCTTTTTGTCAGCCAGAGTGTTGATTGGCTAAAGTAAAAACTCATTTGTTTGATTCTGCTTATATCCATAACAAACTAATAATAATAATAATTTAAGATGAATTAGCAAAATATTGGATTTGAACTTTTATGCTTATTCATCTTTAAAAAAAACTTCTAAAATATATCCTGTAGTTGGATCATCACCAGAGAATCCTCAGTGGAACCTAATAAAGGGGACTACAATGAATTTTGTTTCTCTTTATTGAAACTTGACCCTGGCAGCGACAGAGAATGAATACTCGTTTGTTTTTAACATAATGATAATAAAAAAAAAATAATAACAATAATATTTATTAATAAATCTTTCATATATTTCAGATTTACATGTTTTAATACATCTTATGAATAATAAAAGATAAACTACCAATCTGGGTATATTATATTAATTCATAAACAGAATGAGACAACATATGTACCGGAAGCTCAAAACTGAAACCAATGAAATCTGCTAATGTGGAGTGTCACCATAGAATGCTGACCATGTCCTTCAATAGTTCTCCCTTTACAAAGAGGCCCGCACAAGACACTGCCCCCAAAACACCCCAATAGATAGAAAGCTACATGATTTGGAAACCAGTTCGCAGTTCATCTCATGTAATGGTCTGGTCATCTGAACGCTAAAAAAATGAGAACGAAGAAGAAAAAATTGACCTAAATATATAGAATTTTATAGATCTATAGTCTAATATTATGTCTATGATCAGATTATTTTAAATGCAATTTTTTTCAAAAACCGCAACATAACCTTAATAGATCTATATATAAACACACACCCACACAGAATGCACATTAGGAAAATGGGGACGTGACTGTGTCAATAACTGCAGCAGAAATTGTAAAGGACAAAGTTGTGACCGAGTTACAGGACGTTGTGACTACGTTTGCGATAGCGCCTCAGATCTATCCTGCCCTTCCGGTAAATATTTTATGCGTATCTATTGTGATGGAAATAAAAGAAGATGTTTAGAATTTAGGAAGCATCATATACATGTCATCATTTACAAATTCAAACGCCAAATTCACGTAATAAATGTTGTTATTCTCTATCAATAACAGATTGTCCAGCAGGTTTTCACGGTGCTAACTGCAGCCTCCTGTGTTCTTCCAACTGTAAAGATAAAATTTGTAACACACTTGGTTACTGCCTCTTATGTAAAGCTGGATATACAGGTCTCTACTGTGAGAATGGTAAAACATTTCCCTAAACTGTATGTGTGTCATTTTACTGCCTAAACTAATAATATTGTAGTTTTGAAAAAAATACATATTTATAAAATTTACAATAACAAAAAACTAATATGGCATATCGGTATAAACCAACCAAGATCGTATTATCCATTTTGGTATACAACATAATAATATTTTTATGATATTGCTTTTAGTTTAACGCTAATCACGTTGTCCAATTTTTAGATTGTCCGACTGGTCAATGGATTGTAGTACCGCCTGTATTGACGAGTGCTTCAATAAATCATGTGATAAAACATCCGGTGTTTGTATTCAAGGTTTGTTTTGTTATTGATATCAATACATTATTATTATAGCTTTCATATAGAGCTATTTTCATGCTTATAACATGCTCAGAGCGTATTTGGTCCGATCTCATTTGTGGACTAGTGGGGGGGGGGGGGAAATCTAGGAGTTGATTTTCCGTGCTGCCTTTAGGCGCTCAGTAAACACAACTTTGCCCGAGTCGGGTGTCGAACCTCGAGCCCACTTCTAGGTAGCCAAGCCAAGTTCAAGCGCACTTGGCCTCTCGACCACGCTTCCCACATTCTATTTGGCAATCATTAGCATAAAACTTAGTTTTAAAGTGTATAGCTATTAGCTATTAGTCTTAGATTTACTCGCGCAGTTTATTGCATTGGGTCAGCTACGAATCTCGAAGCACCAAGCACGTTTTTGTCTAAGGCAACTGCAGAAATCCGAGCCCTTTTATGTGAAGTGACTAAAATCTTAGGAGGAATCCGTAGTGTCTTGCAGCTTATACGTCAGGCAGATCTCAACGATTCGTGGTGGCGGCTAAGGTTCCGACCATTCTAATCATTGCGCAGTGCAGAACGGAACACTGTCCTGTTGGTTCCGTCAGAACTATGGCTCTCGATGCCGTCACTGTGGAGAGAGCATGGAAATAGTGTCGCATGTTTTTTACGAGTGTTCCCCATCTCCGGGATTCAAAAAGGGGGGGGGGAACGTGTCTGGACAGTCACTTGACATGTATGGTAGCTACGAGGCATTACAAAGGACGACCAAGTTTCTTGCCAAAGCACTACGTGAGGACAAGTCGTTCCTTCTGTGTTTCCTATTGGAGTTTATCTCAGCTGCAATAGGCAGTTAGCTGTCTCCAAAGAAATCAATCTCTAGCATTATTTTGCATCTTTTTACCAACTGGTGTCTACTGCCCTGAGATTTTCCTTTAAGGTTCGTCGCCAAGTTATGAGGATACTTCCTTGTTTGCATTTTTTTTTGGCATAGACCTCCAGGTGATTGCTATCCATTAGATGCGTGATTCATTCTGTTGCCCTATAAATCTTTTAAGTAGCATGGTGAAAACGCGGTCGAGTGACCTTTTGGCATAGAAACTAAAAGACGCCAAAGTCTTAAATTTTAGAAGCTCTGGATAAACACAGTCCGATTGAGCGTAGAGCCTACAAGTTTTACTTAGATCAAGCGCAAATGATCTGTTTTATAGGAGTAACGGTAATTACAAGCAAAATTTTTTAAAAATCCTTTAAAAAAAAAAAAAAAAATTACATATCTAAAGGGGAATTACTACGTCATTAAAACTATATCTACTAAAAATGTACAAGGTATTTCTCTTATTCGATATCAAACAAAAATAATTTATTACTAAATGTTGATTTTTTTTGTTTATTGATCTATGTTTGGTCAGGTGCAATAAATAATAGTTTAAAGTACAAACTTAATTGGAAAATGCGTGAGGGAGAAATAGCGTTAACAATAATCTTAGCTGATTAAACCCAACAAATGAAGCCATATGTGTAAATACTGGAGTATTAGTTTCCCTTGTTGCTAATACAAAAACTTAATAATTACCAGTAATTAATTGTCTGATTTTTTTTTTCGTCCAAAAATAAGTAAGTGTACTATTTTTATACGTCGTAACACTAACCAAACTTTGACCTACATAATTTTGCGATAATCTAGACAGGCAAGGCCATTATCTACCCGGTGATAGATATAAAATGTGGATTTCTAATTTATTTATTTTTATTTGAGAATTTAAAAACTAATATTAGTAACTGTCACGTTAATTAGGTCAAGCGGGAGACACAACAGAGTCCAGTGGTTTGACATTCCCGGCAGGTGTCGGTGTTGGTGTAGCTGTTGGTGCTGTAGTTGTTGTCTTGATTGTTGTTGTTGCTGTCGTTTGTCGACGGAGACGTAAGCAACCACAACAACAAAGTCATGAGGAACCAAAACGAGGCACACAACTCCATGCTTATGATCGTGTCAAAAAAATTAACGAATACAGTCATTCGTACGAAGAAACTTTTTCACCAGGTAACTAGATTTGTGAAGTATTATAAACACTTTTATTTAATATAACAAGCTAACAAACTGAGTTTGTGTTTTTACACAATCTTCAGAGGCAGCCCCTATGGGTCAGCCACATCATTTTCCAAACAAAGGCTTCACTAACCCAAAATTAGCATTTGAACCCGAATTTAGCAGGCTACAAATTACAGTAAAAAAAATGTATTTTCAATAACGCTTCTATTGTTTGAAATATACAAGAAACAGATGGACGGACGAACAGACTCACCACACAAAACTAATAATGGCTATTACGGTGGCCACCAAAAAGGCTATTGTCACATTAAGTAGAATGTCACTAAAAGACTTTACGAGTACAAAGCAACTGTAGCTTAAAGGTAATTTTCATTCTTCAAATCTCACTTTCTGTCTGTTTGTCTGGTACAAAATTCGCGCACGTTATTCGTCCCACTTTCTTTGGATCAAGTTCAAATTTTGCTTAATTATTTATTGTCGATGACAACACACGAATCAATCAAAAAATTAACCATTAAGTGAATTTGTCAGGGGCATAGCTAGGAATTTTCCATCATTCTGGGGCCCGGGGTGGGGGGGGGGGCTTGAACTCTTTGGATGTCCCTGCATTTTGAGTAATATTTAATGAAAAAAAAAACTAATTTGGGAGCCCCCTCAAGTGGGGGCCGAGGTTTTTTTTTTCAAATTCTCACCCCCCTTTCCCCCCACCCTAGCTACGCCACTGCAACTAGTGGTAATTCATTAAGGATGTTGTAAATAGAAAAGAGAATATAAATCTTGCAGTAGTGAGAGAGCAGCTCTTTACCTTATTTTAGTTTTTATTTTAAGCATTATTTTATATTTTGCTTGTTTAATTTTCCTAACAGATAAATTCCAGCCAGATGAAGTTAAGACAGATAACAAGACAGTCAAGACATCTCAAGACCCGCCTTATTCAATTTATGATAACATTGAAGAATGTACATAACTGGGAGAATAATTTCATAATGTCTCATTATTCACCTGTAGCATATTAATTTATAATTTTACAATAATAATTATTATTATTGTGTTTTTTTTGTGTATAACAATATTTTTTGTTCCATAATTATAAATACATTTTCAAAAGTCGTTACATTTTTAATAAAACCAGCAGACGATTATAAAAGCCGCCATCTTGTGTATGAGGGAGAAATTTTGAAAGGGGCATGGTTGCTGAACGTAAAAATTATGTGTATATGTCAGACAAAAATAGCTCAAATTTTCAGTAAAAGAAATTACAAAAGTCTTTCCTCTGTAAAACAAGTTACGAAATTTATATATTATAAAACCACAGACCTATATATACTACAATAAATATGGATATTCGATTTCCATTTACGATTTATTTAGGTAGGCGCTTTAATACTATTACACACCAGGTATCATAATTTAGAAAAACCCAGGTTAGTTTCCTATGTAACGCTATTTGCTAACACCGCATAGATTGCCATTGATCTATATCTTTGTTGGTGTATTTAGATCTATTGATCTAGTTCATATATACAAATCTGATATAATATATAGGTCTATAGCATTTATGAATGCGTTGGTAATAATATTACAGTAGGTCATGAATTACGTATTACAGACGAGATTACTTATAAACTTACAAAAGCCGTGAAGTCGCAACAGGCACAGACTATGCGGTACCGTTCACGCCATTCACGGTTCTGCGTATACTTTCAAACCTATAACAAAACATTGGGATATTTGCGACTGACAAATACATATAGGCATACAGATAACTTTCAGCCGACATACCGTATTATTAACAAGACCTCTATGTGAAAGACTTAATCATCTATCATTTAATACAATCTTTTTTTTTAGGGATTATTGCTACTTATTACGTTGACGAATTCATAAATCGAGCTCATGTGTCAAACCTCTTCAAACCGTCATTCTAACCGCTTTGCTAGTGAGGTATGTATGAAAATAGAAGATTATCTTCCGTTTGACATGGGTATTATACAGAAAGCAACTAAGACTACTTGAGCGCTTTCACCATGAACATACGGGGGCAAGACTGAATTACAAACAGCGATGTCCTTGCGAACGCAGGTATGGACAGTATTAGGGACTTCGTATGGTCTGCTGCCGAAGACAGACGAAGACAGCAAAAAGAAAATCTTAATCGACCTGCGGCGGGCAGTGGCTATACTTGCCCTGGATGTGTCAATGTATGTAGGTCACAGCTGGAGCTGCGTAGACACGGAAAATACTGCACTCCTCAATAATGTTTAGACTCGATAACAAGCTTTATTATTATTAATCATGTTGCATGCAGCCATTTTAATAAGAAATATAGACAAGACAATAGTTAAAAAGTAAAGTTCCCCTTACAGACATTGCAATCTAGAAAGCAGATGATATTAAGGTCAACCGTTTCTTTAGCCAATGGTGTCATGTGGCCAGCAATAACTTAAGTGAGGCAACTCAACGAGACATAGACGTTTATTCACACGACATCACAGGTACACAAAACAACATCTATCTTAGGCACAATCTCTCCATATTGGCTCTTTACTTGGGCGGAAATCGTTCTCCTCTTCTAATGTTGACATCCTTTCCAGTCTAGTTTATCACAGTGCGCACCTTCTAGCTTAGATGGCGTTGCGAATGGCAGAGTTATAACAATACGGTTTGGGAAAGTTAGTCGGGGTCCTCACCTTGTAACGGTCCTTGCAGTGGAACGGCCTTGTGTTATAATAAGTTTAAACATTTGTGGGTCCATTAGCTACAGTTATACCAGTTGAAGTTGTTGTATTTTTAAGTTGTTTAAATGATTAGTTATATCCGTTGAGGTTATGCTAGTAAAAAAATTTATCAAGAGATTAAATTGATCGAATTGAAAGTCTAAGTAAATGTTTTGTTTTTGAAGAGGTTTAATAAAGAAGCAGAAGAGAACACAGATATTTCTTCAGTGTGTTATCAAGTCAATTATATAATCTCCGGCTAAATGATTCTTTTTTAACCATAACTAAAGTTAAAAGAAATCACAAGTAATAAATAAACATAAATCATCACAACAATGCACTTAAAATAAATGACCAGATGTCATTTCTTTGCTTCAGAATGACAATAAATCTGTTACATAGGAAACGGTATTTACTAAGGTTAAAAAAAATAAATTCAAATTTTAAAGTGTCTTATAGCTGAAGAGAAAAACTTAAATGTAATCAGACAACAAATAGTCGATACGCCTGTGATACTTCTCCATCCACATTATATTAGCTTCAACTTTCTCAACAGCCTGAGTAATGGCGCCCGCTCCAGCTCCAAAGTTCCCTTCATGGCTTGCTTTAAACCTTTTCAGCTGAAATTTTAAAAGTTATAAAAATGTTAAATATCCATCCATCCCAGTGGCGTCGCAGCCAGAGGTGTAGCAAAGTACATGTTGGCCCGGGTTCAAGAATAGTATGGTGGGCCCCCCACCCGTATTTGGAGTAAAATAAAAACCAATCTAACTATGGAGTATAGATCAGTACATTTTTTAAAATGGCATTCTTTTGTCGGTATTACCTTTTAGAAGTAATGCAGTAATACCATTCCATTCACTTCGTAGCGCAGAAATCAGTGTCGAGCAGAAATTGGTCTCAATAATAATCATCGTGTTTATATTCCTTTGTTTCATTGCATTTTTTTTTAAATATCTAGATTATTTGATAGATTTAAATTGTCATTTTGGGCCCCTTTTATTTATGGCCCTGGGTTCATTGAACCCTTTCGCGCCATGGATGCTACGTCACTGGTTACAGCCCATGAAAGGCTCTAGCCTGCTTCAACACATCCCTCTATTAAGATCTCTCCTGGGCCTTTCGTCTCCGCGCCCTAACCCCTCCGCTGTTGCAGATCTGATGAAATGTTCATCTCAGATTAAAAATACTTTAAGTAACCGGTACCCAGCTTGAACAATAGGACTGGATGACCAAACTGCCTTGGGATATGTGCTCTGAACCTCTGTACAGTGGTCTAAATGAAAAGCGTGGGGTTCCTTGTCGTTCAGCGGGAGATTTGGCCTACGATCTAATTACGTTTCAACATCCGAAACAAGAAACATTTAACAAAATACTCTTGCCACTTAATTACTATATAATCTAGTTTTCACTCTATGATACGACAAACCCTATTCTTTAAAGTTTCTGGAAATCAATGATTCAGGCGATATATTTCCGTTTAAATATTTCGGGTATATATCAAAGTTTTAATGTTTTGGGCGCATATCTGAATAAGATAATATCTATAAGATATTCGGATTTTGATGATTCGGGCGGATATCAAAGTTAGATAATATCTAGGCCTATAGTATATTTGGGTTTCAGTGTTTCTGGCGGATATATGAATAAGATTATAGGATATTCGGGTTTCAATGTTTTGGACGTCATCTGAGTTAGATAATATCTAAAGGATATTCGGTTTTACTTTGTTTCGAAATCATATTTGTGTTTTTTTTAATGTTTTTTGGCAGATATCTGGGCTTAAATATTTTTCGGGCAGATATATGGGTTTAAATGCTTCAGGCGGATATTGAAGTTTAAATGCTTTGGGCAAATATTTTTTATTTTTTTTTTTTTTTTTATTTTTTTTTTTTTTGGGGGGGGGGGCATATTTCTAGTGGATATTTTAATATTAATGCTTCGAGAGCATATTTGAGTTTTAATTTGTTGGGCAGATTTCTGGGTTTAAATGTGTTGGGCAGATATCTTGGTTTAAAGGTTGGCCATATATATATATATACATATAGGTTTGAATATTTCGTGCATGTAGTTATATTCATTCGATCGTATATTCGGGTTTAGCTTAGTATTGTGAATTAACATGCATTTGTTAATGACTAGTCCAATTTATATAATTTTGTAATTATTATAATATAATATAATATAATATTTATGTTTATAGTTAATAATAATAATAATAATATATTTATGATTATACTCTAAGAAACAAGTAATATGTTCATTACTGCGTTGGACAGTAACTGAGCTCTGTTAATTTGGGTCAAACAAGTTGTTTTTTGAAAAACTTCTATTACAATGTCGGGGGCCCTGGCACGCAAGTTTAAAACAACAACCTGCACTTACATCTTCCAGTTCAATTTTTGTGTTAAATGAGCTCGGGATACCCTTTATGATATTTTCCAAATGAAAAGGTGAGCTGCCAAATCTGAAATGGAGAGCGCGAAAAAAGTTTGGTCTATTTTGTTATTTTCTTTTTTAAAAAATGTACTTATTAATTGAGCTGCAAAAATTCCAAATAAAAAACTTAATAATAACAAAAACATAATAAATAATAAATGCACGTTTTAAAGAGTTCAACTATGTTTTTTTTTTTTACCTGCCCCATACTTTCTCCCCCCTCTTGTTTTTTATTTTGTTCTGTTAAAGGGAATGTTAAGTCTATCTATACTATTGTAATAACTTAAGGGGAGGCAACTCAACGAGACATAGATGTTTATTTACAAGAGGACATGACAAACACATAGGACATCTGCCTTGAGCACAGCATCTTCATCTCGGCTCTAGACTTGGGAGAAAATCGTTCCCTTTTTCCTAATGTAAACATCCTTCCTCTGCACTAGCCTGGATGGCGGTGCGCATGGCAGGGCTATAACATTGCCCCCTTCTTAGAGCTTTTCGTCCCGAAAAGAAACAGTGCGGTGGAGGTCGATCGGTGGGAGCCACAGAAGGTAGGGCGCCTGTTGGCTGTTATCAACACACCGATCCTCATGGATCCTGAACGAATGATGTCGTGTTGAAAAGTGATAAGGAAGAATATAAGAATGTGGCCATGACAGTGACGACGTGCCACTCTTGTCAGAAGACAACTATAAGAAATTAAGAATTTCGACATGACAGTGACAACTTTCCACATGAGCAATTTTACTTCCGATCCCCTCTTAGATACTACAAAACGAGCACACCTCTGAATATGTCAATGGAAAACTTAAGGATTATCAATTTTAAAAAACAACAACTATCTTTTGGGTCCGATACCTGTGTATGTCTAACATAGAAGTTAAGCTTTTGGTTCGATCAATATAAGCAGGGCGTAAAATTCAAATAATTGCTAAGACCCGCCAAAAAATGTTCTTTATTGAAAAGGCGAAGCTAAGTCCTAACTTCTATTTTCACTAGTCGCATGTACATACTCCTTACATTCTACTTTATATAGTTGATAAATATTTATCATAACCAAAAACAAACAAACAAACAAATAGCAATTTGATATCTATAGTACCTTACATGCACTCAAAAGATTAACACTTATCTATAAATTAAATGTAGTGTTTCAACTTCTTAAGATATGCATATAATATTATAAAGAGTCTTACTGATTTAGTATCTCTTCAAAACGGGACCTAAAGAAATCCCAAGCCAAATATCTTCCTATTACAGAGCTGCGAGCCACTAAGGACAAAGCATCGGCAGCATCTTGTTTACGAATGCAGGAGTTGTTAGCCAATATAAGATTCAGATAACTGGGGAAAAAAATAATTTTGTTATTACTTTTCTTACTTCTATTAATCTTAGTGGTTAAAATGAAAAATGTAAAACAAAACTTGTGAGTATTAAGTTTTTATCAGTAGTATCAAAGAAACTATCCTGCTGTCACAATAGGATAAAATGGATGGCTGCCTGGTCGTGTGCTTTGCGCGCTGGACTGTCGTTTTTGATATATCGATGGTCCCGGGTTCAAACCCTGCCCGCTCTCATCCCCGTCGTCCTGCGGGAGGTTTGGTCTAGGAAGTAAACTATCTTCAACTCTGAAGGAACATCCGAAACATGTGAAACAGTTTACAAACATAAAATATCTTAATTTATTTCAATACTTGTGACATGTGTGGTTGAGGGACAGATACCACTTAACTACAAAATCATGTCACTTAACTACATAATCATGTCACTTAACTACATTATCATGCCACTTAACTGCATAATCATGCCACTTAACTGCATAATCATGCAACTAAACTGCATAATCATGTCACTTAACTACATATTCATGTCACTTAACTGCATAATCATGTCACTTAACAACATAATCATGTCACTTAACTGCATAATCATGCCACTTAACAACATAATCATGTCACATAACTACATAATTATGTCACTTTACTACATTATCATGTCACTTAACTAAATAATCATGTCGTTAACTACATAACCATGTCACTTAACTGCATAATCATGTCACTTAACAATATAATCATGTCACTTAACAATATAATCATGTCACTTTATTACATAATCATGTCACTTAACAACATAATCATCTCACATAACTACATAATCATGTCACTTAACTAAATAATCATGTCACTTAACTACATAATCATGTCACTTAACTAAATAATCATGTCACTTAACTGCATAATCATGTCACTTAACTGCATAATCATGTCACTTAACAACATAATCATGTCACTTAACTAAATAATCATGTCACTTAACTACATAATCATGTCACTTAACTACATAATCATGTCACATAACTGCATAATCATGTCGTTTAAGTACATAATCATGTCACTTAACTACATAATCATGTCACTTAACTACATAATCATGTCACTTAACTACATAATCATGTAACTTAACTGCATAATCATGTCACTTAACTGCATAATCATGTCACTTAACAACATAATCATGTCACTTAACTAAATAATCATGTCACTTAACTACATAATCATGTCACTTAACTACATAATCATGTCACATAACTGCATATTCATGTCGTTTAAGTACATAATCATGTCACTTAACTACATAATCATGTCACTTAACTACATAATCATGTCACTTAACTACATAATCATGTAACTTAACTGCATAATCATGCCACTTAACTACATAACCATTTCACTAAAACAGAAACTTGCTGTAATATGAAATAGACAATTTCATAATTTAAAAAAAAATCCATTTATTTCTAATGTATTTATAGCGTTTAACTTCAATACAAATATTTACTTTTGGAGAATAGAAGGTCTGTTAGAACATGACAGTCCAGCAAGAAGATTTAATTTTTCTGAGGCCACATCTGATTCATTGTACATCTAACAAGCAAAAAAACAACAACAAATTTCTTTGAGTTTTTTTCAAAGTAATTTGAGTTTAATTTAAGTGATTCATGATGCTGCTACAAGGCACATGTAATATGAAAAGAAATAATATGCTCAATTAGTTAATGTGACAAAACCCAACATATTTAGCCGTATCTGTGAATACCAAAGGTTTAATTTCACTTATTCGCATCTAACAAAATAATAAATTACCTGTAATTTTTTTAGTAACTGATTATTTTATTTTTATTTATGCCTGGTCTATACCATTTGTGCAAATGAACCACTTGATCCGAGAACGGGCGCGGAGAAAATAACGTCTGCACACTTTTTACCAGACAAAGAGGAGCGAGTGAGTTGATCATAAGCTTTGTTAAAAGAGTTTAAACTTCTATGCACTACTCATGTCTTTGAGTGGGGGGGGGTCATATTTCTATGTAATTGATTAATGATTTGTTTAATAGACCCGCCTTTTGTGTTAACAAAAAACTGATATTAAATTTCAAAATGGATTCATTGTTATGGTAACAAAATAAAAAAATAAAAAATAACGTATTATTTTAAAAAATGCAGACTACAAAATATAAAAATACCTTGGTATTATAATAGATTTTAAAACAACTATTTAGGAATCCACATACTAAGTTGTGACTTGTTATTCAACCATATTAACGTAAGGATATTACTACCACAGTATTAAGTTTTGTAAGTACATGTGTAGCTTATAAGAGAAGAAGAGAAGAAATACATTTTTACTTTCCTATTAAACTGACCTTAAGAGCAAACTCCCATTCTTTAACTCCCCCATTCCAAATGGCTGAGCAATATACACTTATTCTAATGTTGGGGTCAATTCTGGAAAAAAAAAAGTGATATTATAAGTGGCTAGTTGCTATGAATGCCACAAACGTCTCTTTTACATTTACCTATTCCTAAGTCTATTGGACCACGGAGGCACCACCAATGCACGGCACGATTTGGAATGAATTATTTGTTTCGGAAATATGTAAAGTTTTGACTATCACGTGACTAGTAAAACTAGGTTTTAGGCTGAAAGAAATATCAGCCGATGTAAACAGACTATTCCAGGACGCTTTAGAGATAGGAAGCTTTCTTTTGAACGTAGAGCGTTACCTGACATTCGACGGTTCCCTTTATTTCTATTAAACTTCGTGTTCAGTATCAGCGTCGACTACCTTATATTGATTGTTCAGCCTTTCGACGGTGTAATTGGATTTCGTTGAGTGTTACCTCCGTTTAGAGGCGTAGCTAAGAATTTTCTACATTTTGTGGTCGAGGGAAGGGGGGCTGAACTCTTTGGGGCACTGCATTTTGCATAATATTTAATTTTTTATTTAAAAAAAAAACTTGGGAGACCCCCTCAATCGGGGGCCCTGGGAGATCTTAAACTTCTCCGCCCTCCTCCCTCCATCCTAGCTACGCCCTAGCTCCCCCTGTTTAGTTTATCTGCATTAGACACCGCGGAAGAGCCCTTTTCCCCCATTACTCACCGTTGAAGGTTGTGAGGTCCTTTACGCTTTTTAGTGTCGTTTATGTGTAGCCCATCTTAAAAATTATGTCCAATGTTTCTCTACCCACCTAGCTACTTTCATTCCCTTCCTGATTCGCAAGGGGACACTTCATGAGTAACAATATTAGGCCTCTGTTTACCACGCATATCTATGAAGTTACATCTATGGTAATTGTTTTCAGGCAAATAGATATAGAGCTAGCATTAATCATAAAAATATCTATGAAGTAACATCTATGGTAATTGTTTTCAGGCAAATAGATATAGAGCTAGCATCAATCATAAAAATATCTATGAAGTTACATCTATGGTAATTGTTTTCAGGCAAATAGATATAGAGCTAGCATTAATCATAAAAATATCTATGAAGTTACATCTATGGTAATTGTTTTCAGTCAAATTGATATAGAGCTAGCATTAATCATAAAAATATCTATGAAGTTACATCTACGGTAATTGTTTTCAGGCAAATAGATATAGAGCTAGCATTAATCATAAAAATATCTATGAAGTTACATCTACGGTAATTGTTTTCAGGCAAATTGATATAGAGCTAGCATTAATCATAAAAATATCTATGAAGTTGCATCTATGGTAATTGTTTTCAGGCAAATAGATATAGAGCTAGCATTAATCATAAAAATATCTATGAAGTTACATCTATGGTAATTGTTTTCAGGCAAATAGATATAGAGCTAGCATTAATCATAAAAATATCTATGAAGTTACATCTATGGTAATTGTTTTCAGGTAAATAGATATAGAGCTAGCATTAATCATAAAGAAATCTTAAAATGGAGCCTTAACCAACTATTGGTTTTGTCAATCATCTGTATTGTGCCATACGGACAATGGCCGGCTCCACTACCACCAAAGCGAAGGCCACCTTGACCTGCAATACATGTGGACGGAAGTGACTCTCCAAAATAGGGCTTCACAGCCATATGAAAAAGTGTTCGAGATGAGCCATAGTCATTCAACGACTCAAGGAGGCCAATAAAGATATTGTTTCATACTGAAGCTGTTTAGCAATGGGAGATTCTGTATTCCTCATGATTCTCCGGTCTCGAAGAATAGCCGTATTATATATATAATATACTGAAGAATATAATATATAATATAATATATACTGAAAAATAATTGTAGTTGTGAAAAAGGTATATACATTTTTATACTGTTGATAGAAAAAGAATGGTATGCAGATCTGTCGTTATAATTAATTTGAGCTCAATCAATAATTTAAGGATAAAAAGGAACAAACGCTTAACTCTTTCTCTCCTAACTAACGATACCAACGTTGATTAAACCATAATGTGGTAAATAATTAAGGAGAGAAAGATTTGAGCCAACTTACACATTAATTTTTGAATTATTCATCCATGTTTCGTAAAGATGCTTTGCAGTCTTCACACATTTTGGAATGCCATAGTTACAAGATTCACCTGCTATCAATGCTCTTGCCTCGCTACAAAAAAAAAAAAAAATAAAAAAAAAAATTGACTGACCAAAAGCTTAACGAGGGGCGTGGGGAGTGGCAAGTAGAGGGTAAAGGGGGTGTTCGATACCCCGGGCGCAACACTCTGGAGTGCGCCACATACAGCCTATATTTTTATGTGATGTTTATAGAAAATGAGGGGGGAGGCGCCAATAAATTAGTCTTAGGTCCACTACTATTCTTAATTTACATAAAAGATTTACCAAATTGCATTAGTTCAGGAACAAAAATCAAATTATTCGCAGATGATTGCATAATATATAGAACAATAAAAACAATATAAGATACAGAAATTTTACAAAGAGAATTAGATGAATTACAGAAATGGGAATCAAATTGGAGCATGTCTTTGCACCCAGAAAAATGTCAGTTTTTAAGAGTAACAAAAAAAAAAACTAAAACAAATTAATTACACTTATCTTATTCATGGTAAACCAGTAACACAAACTAAAAACGCAAAATACCTAGGTGACAAGGTATTATAATAAATGAAAAACTGTCATGGAATTCCCATATTGATAAAGCTATCAAAAAATCCAACAAAGCATTATGGTTTATTAAAAGAAATTTCTATAAATCAAATAAGAGCATAGAACTAAAATGTTATTTAACCTTGGTTAGGCCAATAATAGAATATGCATCCTCTGTTTGGGACCCCTCAACTAAAACATTAAGAAACTGGAACAGACACAAAATGGAGCAGTGAGATTCATAACAAACGAATATTCACATTTGACTAGAGTAACACCTTTATTAAAATTCTAGGTGTAAATTATTAAATTAAACCATTATTATAGAGGGTTCCTGGAATTCTCCTAAATATACAAAATATAGGGAAAAAAATCAAGGAAATCTGAAACTACTAAAAACTTTTTAAAAACTCATGCAAATCTCGTTGAAAACAAACTTTTCATTTGGGGTGTCATTCAATATAGAAAACACCAATCCTACTAGCGATAAAAAAACGGCATTGTCAGCTTTTATTTAATAAAAATGTAATAATAAGGCAAATCTTAACCAAAACAAGAAGTTCAAATACTTAATTTACTTTAATAGTCACTGGCATATAAATATAGATCCAAATCTATCTCGACCTCTTAAAAAAAAAAGCGATATCTTGTTAGTCGTCAGTAAGTTTAAAAGGCTGATCTGAATGTTTATTGGCCTTTTGTTGGAGAACTACTATCTCCTGTAGATGGCTCGTAAGGTTGACAGTAATTTTGTAGTTAGTAAAGTTTGAATAAAATGCAAAGACGAATTTATTTTCTAATACAAAATCTTCATTTACACTTACTATCCTTATCCTTACCCAGACTGGTGCCCCGCAATATGTAGGACCGTCCCTAACTATACATAAACTATACTTATCTCCTTCTAGTAATAGTCTATTATTGTGGATTCTAAGAAGCGTTTTGGTAAAAGTATATATTTATAGTTTTCTGAAACACAAAACAGCTGCAGGTTTTTCAGACTAATGACTTACATTTCTGTGTGTGAAGCACCTGCTAAGTCCATTCCAAACAAGTTAAACAAAGTTTCCAATTGCTTTTGCATAAATACCTAAAAAAATAGCAACTATATATTTATAATCTTGGCTACATTATCTACTGCTATACCAAACTATCAAATCCTGCAAAAGCGCCTTACCGCTCAGCCACCGCGCCTCCTCAGTATGTTATGTTACTCATTTTAAAAAATACTTGAATCCAAAGTTGTATGTTGTATAATTTTGAATATTTTCAATTACACTTTCGAAAAAAATAATAATTAAGATCCAATGGCACCACTAAGATACTAAAATATAGATATGCATTGATAAGCTACGACAAGGACTTAAATCCAGGTTACTCCTAAACAATCTTAGAAGCAAGGAGAATTAACTCAGCTTGTATTGTAACTAGAGCTACATGGTTATGCAGATGCCCAGAGCTCGGCCCCTATTTTGATTTTTGCATACTTCCAGGAGGTGCAGCGGCTGAGCGGTAAAGCGCTTGACTTCCAAACCGGGGTCCGGGGTTCGAATCCTAGTGAATTTTTAATTTCGGGATCTTCGGGTGCCTATGAGTCCACCCAGCTCTAATGGGTACCTGACATCAGTTGGGGAAAAGTAAAGGCGGTTGGTCGTTGTTCTGGCCACATGACTCCCTCGTTAACAGTTGGCCACATAATCAGATGACCTTTACATCTTCTGTTCTATAGACCACAAGGTCTGAAAGGGGAACTTGACTATACTTCCATTCAAAACCAACTATATATCATGATTTGCACATATAAGATGATGGGAAGATTGCAATCTTTTTGGCGAGCTTCGTCTCAGCTGATGTAAAAGTCATCTGATTCTAAGACCCACGGTACAAAAAAGGGTACCAATGGGGCCAGAACGAACAACCGCCCTTACCTTTAACCAACTAATGTCAATCAGCCATTGGAGCTAGGTGGGCATAGAGAAGACTTCCAAAAAAACCCGAAAGATCATCAGGATTAGAACCCGGGACATTTTGGTTCTGCAGCCAAGCGCCTTACAACTCACCCAGCGCGCCCATGGGAAAACACAAATGCTATTCAAAGAAGTATAGGGTTCAAGACCTCATCAGAACCTATGTATGCTTTACCATATTGTCCTTTCCTTCTATTGATTACTTATGAATAAATGCACCTTAGTAGTGCTACCAAATGTTGCATGTTATGTTTACTCATCGTTGGCTTCAGCAATAAATTAAATAAAAGTGATGTCAGAAGTGTGGCTCACCTGGAACCTTTGAGATGTCGAGGTACGTGCCAGCATTACGACAATATAATCAAGTTCGTTTTTTGCTGCTTTCCAAGGGACAAACTCTCTTTCGTTTTTCAGGTATGCTAGGATCGAGAAGGCAGTTTCTATTTCTAAATAACCAGATCTGTAATGTACACCAATATGGTATTTGAGTTCAGCATTATTTAAAAAAAAAAAAACAAAGTTATAAAAGTAGTTTGTGTGGGAACACAAACTCAATATTGGCCCCCGAAGTGGTCCACCCAGGCCGGTAAAAATAAAGGTTTAAATATTTTCAGCAGAATATCAAAATAATATTTTATCAGAAGTGGTCCACCTAGGCCGGTAAAAAGGCAGGTCAGCCGCAGGTTTAAATATTTTCAAAAGAATATCAGAATGAATTACAGAATGAAATTCTATCAGAAGTGGTCCACCCAGGCAGGCAAAAAGGCAGGTTTCAATATTTTCAGAAAGAATATCAGAATGAAATTCTATCAAAAACTAATGGCAGAGAAAAATGAGGAAAGAAGGTTGACAAATCTTGTGTGGTGACCCCAACGATCCAGCAGACCAAGAGATAGGTGAAAGTGAATGTGAAGTTAGATGTGAACCTGGCCTGATTTCATAAAATGATTACCGTATTGATCTACTTTTTTTGTATAGGGTCAATATCATATTCAAGCCTCATAAAAAAAACAACAACTTTCGTAGCAAAAAAAATTAAAATCCTTAGTTAAGCGTCTAATAAGTACATGAAATCGCTGCAGTTCACGTGATAATATGAAAACTACTTATTAATTGTTATAATTCTTTTCCACTTATATTGCATATTAAATAGAATTTTTCTCTTTGAAAAAAATAGTAACTATTTTTTTTTTTTTTTGTGAATGTAGCAATACATTTGTAAAAAAAAAAAAAAAAAAAAAAAAATTCACAAATTCTAAAACCGTTTCTATGTGTTAAAAGTATGGTAAATAGTCCCCTCCCTTACCAACTAGCCACCTCTGTTCGAGACTACTAATAGTGAATAGTTGTAAAAATATTGTATTTTTATGAAAAAAAATGTTTTTCGCATACTTGATTTTAAAAATTAAATTTTTCAATTTCAGAAAAGAAAAAAGTAGCCGTTGCATCAGAACTTTGAAAGGTCTTAAATATGATGGTTAATATGCATGACTAAATGCATGACGCGTAGGACGTAATCATCTTCTTTTTTGAAGTAACGTCTGTATTATATAAGATAAGAAGATAAGAAGATGTAGGATTTTCACCTTCTTTTCTAGTTTACGAGATCTAAACGGGACGGACGGACGTAAGACATTCCACACAAAAGTAATAGCGTCTTTTTCCCTTTGGGGGACCGATAAAAACCAAAGATTTGACCAGAATGTAACTATAAAAGCATTAGCTGTACGTATACTGAAAGTTACACTTACTTGACCAGATTCCATGCATCATTGATGAGTTGAGCTCTATTTATGACTGGTATAAGCTAACAGTAAGATGAAAAAAAATGCAAAATAGAAAAAAGATTAGTGAACACAAAACATGAAATAGAAACCACAGACAACTATACAATCTTCCATGTTCATAGGCTTTTCGCTAGCAGAGTGGTTAATGCATCGGCTTGAGAAGCCTGGGTAGGCTTTAACTCACAAGTTCAAATTATTTTTTTTAATAAATTAAAAAGCGAATACCCAGGTATCCCATTTCCTGGTCCAGTCAAGTGATTGGATCTTATCGTTATGAAAACGCAAAAAGCATGAAATTACGCTTAACAAAAACAATTGGTAAAAAATATTTCTAATAACAGATTTGTTATCGTTACAGCAGATCTATTACAAATTTAATTATTTGACTCTGATCCAAACTAATTGACACATTAATATAAGCCTTTTGTTGTATTTTGCTTTTGTTTCTTTTGTTTGACATAATTTACTTTCATTTTGCTGTACAAAAGCTGTTATAATTAGATTTACATTAAAATATTTTATTCCTATTTCTCATTTTTATAAATACATTATTTTCATTTAAAACATCTAGCGCCTATAATATTAGATGTGTGACAAATGTTATTATTTTTAAAAACAAGATTGCAAATAGAGTTTAAGTTTACACCTAAAACTCGTATGCGACCCCTGAAGGTAAGCCTAATGTTTATGTTTGGTAAGCAATGTAATTAAAGAGGCAGGGTTGAACAAATTCAGAATAAATATCAAAGGTTAGGTACGTGTGTGTTTTTCGTCAAAATATGTTGTTTTTTTTTATTCTGTTAAAATATATAAATACAAAAATATTTTTCTTTCATAAAATAAAGTACTTGTACTTTTAAATAGCGTCTTTCTTTTTATAAGAGGGACAGATGCAAAAAATCATTAAATATGTGACAGACAAACCAAACAGAAATAATAGCTGCTTTTTTTCTTAATGTGAACACATTATAATTTATTTATATTAATGTAATCTGAGTTCCTCTTTCAGACCTTGCGATCTATAGGGCAGATGATGTAAAGGTCATCTGCTTTGCGGCTTACGATTAAAGTGGGTATTTTATGGCCAGCACAACGACCAACCGCCTTTACTTTTTCCCCAACTAATTTCAGGTACCCATTAGAGCTGGGTGGACTCATAGGCGCCCAAAGATGCCAAAATTAAAAATCCCAGTCTTCAACAGTATTAAAACCCGTGACCTCCTGTTCGGAAGCTAAGCGCTTTAGTGCTCAGCCACCGCGCCTCTTTTATATTAATGCGTCGCAAGTAATACTTACCGTATGATCTGTTTTCAGCTGCCAGATAAGAGCTTGCCAGTTGGATAATTCATAATTTACTCTGTAGTAACCATTTTGTTGTACATTACAAATGAACCATGAGTTATCATTGCAGCTTGGTGGCAAATCATTATATTCAAATGTCTCTGAAAGTCAAAGCATTTTGTTATCGTATTATTTGAATGTAAAATGGATATGACCTTAAACCTAAGAAATCTATACAAAGCCAAATCAATCTATGTATCGCACCAGTGGCGTAGCTAAGGTGGTGGGATAAGGGGGTTAAATTTGAAATTCCTCCCTGGCACTCACTTGAGGGGGGCCCCGAATGAGTGTTTTTGACATTCAAAGGAAATATTACGAATAATGTAGTGGCTTACAGTTAACGAGGGGTCAAAGAGGTCAATCCGTACGGACACCCAAACTATGGAAAACTCCTAGCTACGCCCCTGTGTAACCACTACTTCTTATTAATGATGAAAAACACGAATGCAGGTAATCTCACACGAAATAACTTGTCAAAAAAAGGTAGAGTAATTATATATTAATTAAGGTAGCCAAGCCAAGCCTAGTTCAAGCGTAATTAGCCTCTCGACCTCGCTTCCCACTGGCGCTACAGCCCATGTCGAGCTCTGGTCTGCTTTATGACATTCTTCCATTCAGGTCTCTCTTACGCTTTTCATCTCCACGCCCTAACTCTAAAGCTGTAGATCCGCCTCTGCATCGTCTCTTCATCGTAATAGTAGTCTTCCTTTGGGTCGTCTGTCTGTCATTTTGCTAATGCTGGTATGTTAGATCCTCTTCTCAAGTCGTATTTTTAAAAAAAAAATTCGTTTTTGAGTTAACCTGTTGCTCTTATTATTTTTACAAAATATGTTCTAGGCCAGAAAAGACCTGTCATACTTCGTTAATTTAGTTGGTAAGTAAAATTAGCATTAGTTAAAAGAAACACACCATAGCATTAATGTGTTGTTTTTTTGTCCTGCACTTACTTGAAGTCTCATATTTCAACAGCCAGTATATATTTTCATCTGTTTGGTCAAACTTTAATGTTAAGCTACTTGCAAATGTCAGTGGAATACTCCAAGAATAACTTCGGAAGATAAAATTACAGTGAGGTATCTTTATTTTAGAGCGACGTTTGATTACAATGCAACTATATTGAAACTGCCTGTCATATTAACAAGCACGGTAAATAATGTATAGGCTAGTGGTGGTGTGTAAACATATAACAAACAAGCAAAATATTTTTTTTAAATCCTTTTTTTTTTCATACAAAAAGCTTATCTAAAGGGGAAGAACTCCATTCTTAAAATTATATATATACCAATAATGTACAAATCTATTTCCATTTTTCGATATCAAACGAAATAATTAATTGCCAATAATTAATTGACCACTTGAGTATTCTTTGTTATAGATACATGTTTAGATAGGTACAATAAATAACTGTTTTAAGTATCAACTTGATTAGAGAATGCGTCTGGGAGCAATAGCGCTCACGATTATTTAAGGGGACTAAATTCAACAAATTTAGCCATATATGTAAATACTCAAGTATTAGTTTCCCTTGCTGCTATTAAATAAGATAATGAATTACCAGTAGTTAATTTTCTAATTGTTTTGTTTTTTATTGATTCATGTCTTGTCTATGTCAATGAATAATTGTGCTAAGTTTCAGCTTGATCCGAGAATGGGTGTGGGAAAAATAATGTGTACACACTTTTTACCAAACAGACAGACAGAGTGAGTTTAAAAAAAAACGATTTTAGAAAGTCAAACTAAACTAATGACAGCTTGGCAAAAATTGGTTGTTACAGCTTAAAGAATGTTCAGATTTAACTCTGAGGACAAGGCAATATATCTTTAGTAGCATTTAAATATATCTAGATGGCTTTTATAATCTTGCTAATTACTGATAGTCAAACATTGAAGTAAATCTTATTTAAATGATAAAGTTAATTTTTTTTTAAATAATAAAGAATATATTACATAAAGAGTAAATTGAATCTTACTTAAAAAGGTAAAGTAAAATCTTAATGAAGCAATGACGAAATCTTACTTAAAAGGCGAAACATATTTTCCTATCTCTGATGCATTACGATTGACTAGAAATCGTTCCTGGTGCACCATGAGATTTTTACTGCCCGTGCAGTCACGCGACACTGAGACCACTGGATAGTTCATTTGGAGAGTCCACGTGTCCATCACGTCTTTCACATTGATATTTTTGTTATCAAGTCTGGCTTGCTAAAAAAAAAAAAAAAACAAGTGGGAAGACTGGACAGTCTAAGTCTGGTTAAAGTGCTGTAAGAGGTTCTATGTATCAAACGACTAGCCAATATCAATATAGATTACATGAGTAAGTAAGAGACAATATAGACTATTAAGGTAGTGATAAATAAAATAGATATATTAAGTAAACTCTATATAAAAGTTTTATTAAAAGAGTATTCAAGACAAAAAAAAAGAACAATATTTAAAATTCTTGCCAATATAAAACAAATCATGTGACTGGCCAATGTATGACATTTATTGACTTACCACAAAGTCCTCAGTTATACATTAACTGGTATGTGGGTGATGAGTATTAATTGACAGACCAATGTTGTATTTTTTTTTAATGGTTGGTCTCCTTCAGTCGTAGAACGACTATGGTTCATCTCGTACAATGTTTTCATGTGACTGTAAAGCTCTATTTCGGAGAGACACTCTCGTCCACAAATATCGCAGGTTAAGGTGGATTTTGATTTTCTGGTAAACTAGCTTGCCATTTTACATAAGGCACGCTTTTCTTCAAAAACTGATGACCATGTTCTCTCTCTATTCATAGCTTTCTTTTATCATTGGCTCTCTCTATCTACTGCGGTCTATGGCAATGTCTTTCCAATGGTCAGTATCAATGTTCACTGTCTTGAAGTCCACGTAACGGAGGTGGGGGTGGGACTTGTTTTTTCTTGAGCCCGACGCGAGTTACCCGTAGAGAATAACACTCAGGATGCGATTGTCCTTCATCCAGCGAACATGACCAAGCCAGCGCAGGCGGCGTTGTCTGATGACTGTAAATATGCTAGGAACACCTGTTCGCGCAAGGATCTCAGTATTACATACTCTTTCTTTCCATGTGATTTTCAGGATCCTTTTAATCCAGTGGCGTAGCTAGGGTGATGGGTGGAGGGGGAGAATTTGAAAATCCCCCAGGGACCGCCACTTGAGAGGGACTCCAACTGAGTGTTCGAAATTGTTTTTTACATTAAATTTTAATATTACGTAAAAGAGGACAAGCCCCCCCCCCCTTCCGGCCCCAAATAATGGCAAATTCCTAGCTACGACACTGATTAGGATTCTTAATGTAATATAATTGTAAATAAAATAGTGAATTATTTATACTCGGGCCTAGAATACACTACCTCTGAAAGCGCTGCCCAAAGGTCCGAATGAGATGCAGCAGAATATACTTTGCTTGATAGATACCGCTGTTAAAAAAAAGAATAGCCATGTATATGTTCTGCACATTGAAGAAAACTTCAACACCAGAACGATAATAATAATAAGGCGTGTCTTCGAGTCCGAAGATTAATGAGGAATGCAAAATTCCCCGTGGCTACGCAGCCCCGAATCAGAAACCCAATTTGTAACGAACCATTTTGAGAAAGACTCCCTTAGAGCACGTGAAATGAAGCGAGAATTGAGCTTTAAGGTCGCCTTTTCCCAGTACAATGACAGTCCTAACATCGTAAACGATCAGTTCTCTATTAACTCTTTCTCTCCGTAATTACTCACCACATTCTGGTGGAATCAACGCTGGTATGGTCAGTTAGGAGAGAAAGAGTTAAATCCTTGTCCGAATCGCCTTTCATGCAGAACTCGACATTTATTACGCACGATTGAGTTGATACCACACATCCTTTTGTGTCTGGTCTATTCATTACCCTGTGGAGCTTACGGCCCCTATCCGAAGAATCCCAGCCATCGTACACAAGTGACAACAATCATTTGTCGGCCAGGAACCGTACACATTGGTATGTGCACGGTTCATCACGCACCAGTGCGAGTTGATCGGCCATGTCGTGGCAAAAAACCACGCCACAATGGGCGGCACCTATTGCAAGGTAAAGTTCGCACCGAATCGTAGTAGACGCTCTTCGATCGCGAGGAGGTCCTTTAACCGTCACCTTCAACATGTCTTCTCCTAATTTTAATGTTTGATCTGATATTTGATATGCTTCATTAGAAACCAATCGTTACAGACGACCTCAACACTGGCCTGCCATGTCACAGCCAGTGGACAGTTTAAATCAATAGCTCGTTGCCATGTTGTACAGAACTATTGGTATAAACTGCCCACAGATTATGACGTGGTAGGTCAGGCCTTCTATAACGATTCGTCTCGTTTAATCCGATGTTAGGTCACATGACTCTTTTAATGTTCATTTAATAGCCTATTATATTTATCTTATCCTGTGACTGCTTTTTTAAGTTGATATTTCTTGATTTTTTTTTAAGCTGGTGGTGAATTCAATATTTATGTGAACACACTTAACCCTTAAAACGCGTGTGGTAGTTTAGCCTCTAAACATCAGAATATATATATATATATATATTACATTTATTCCTTTTTGAAACGTTGTATATCCCAAGAAGTGCCGCATCATGCGAATAACTGAGGCTCCCTGTGGATAAAAGACATTAGAAGATGTTAAGGTTTAAAACAAAAATTCCTCATACACTGCAACCTGTGTGTGGTGCTTGCATTGTTAGCTCCTGATAATGTTAAGCTCTTGCCATTCTAGGCAATGGCGTAGTTAAGGTGGGGTAGGAGTGGGAAAAATGTGTAAATCCCCACGGGCCCCCACTTGAGGGGGACCAAAAATTAGTGTTTTTTACATTAAGTGTTAAATATTACGCAAAATGCAGGGGTCCCTTAAGAGGTAAAGCCCCCCGGGGCCCCCAAATGATAGGAAATTCCTAGCTACGCCCCTGCTTCTGGGTGTTATAATCTGCTAAAGCAAATGTCTTTAGAGCTCACTACTTGGCAACTGACTGTGGCATTTTACGTCACAAGAGACGATCTTTTCACCTTGCAACTTCTTATGTGGCTAAACAGGCCGATTCTTGATACACAGCTGCGGTCACAAGTTGGGCATATGTAATCACCAGGCGCTTTTGCATTTTCACCCTTCTTTCTGCTGATGCTGTGTATAGCATCTGCAATCCGATACCCTTCCTTTATGCACTCTCTCCATGTGGATCGATCCAGTGCCATTTTTCCCGCTAGTGTCGATTTTGAAGAGCTTCATGTCGCGTTTGCATAGATCCGTATAGCGTAAAAGTGGGCGCCTTCTGTTAGATCGCCATACAGAATATCTTGTGGAAGTCAAAAGTCTGGCACAATAGATAATATTAACTAAATATAATAAATGACACACTTGTACAAGACGATACTTATATTAAACATAAAATAATAATAATAATACACAGGCGAATCCAGCCATCATGCAATAAATAATATTTCAAGAATCGATTTTAAAATCCAACATCTAATGCATATCATAATGATACTTAATAATACTTCACCCCCAACAATGCTGCTGTGACATACACAAGAAGTGAACCATTTAAAGCATAAAGTAAAAAGTCCACCGAAAAGTCAATGCTTTCAATGTTTTCTACTTGCAACCAGTGAGAAAAACATGCCCACGGGTAAAAGTACATTATCGGCGCTCCTCCCCACCCTGGAGGAAGGTATAGCGAGAAAAACGTACGCCCTGTGAAAAGTACATTATTGGCACCCCTTTTCTACTTTTTCATGTGCATCACATAGAAATATAAGTGCTTGTGGCGCCCCCCCCCCCAGAGGGAGGCGAAGTGAAAAAAACGTACGTCTGGGGGAAAGTACATTAATGGCGCCCCTCCTCTTCATTTTCCATAAGCATCACATTGAAATATAGGCGCGTGTGGCGCCCCCTGAAGGAAACGCGCGGGGCATCGTGCCCCATTGTCCCCCGCATTACACCTCTCTTTCCCCTATTTTCTTCGTACTATTGCTGCCTGGACGTGTGGTATGCACGTGACTCTCGTTTGGACTTCTCGATGACCCCGGGTTCATACTCTGCCCTCTGCCATCCGCTGTCAACCGGCGTGAGACTAGGAAGTAAATTATCTTCAAATTAAAAGGAACATCCGAAACATGTCAAACATTTTACAAGCAAACATTTAGGATGCAAGAAAATGACTCCATTTTTACCTTAGCGTATGGGATGTCATCAAACAGATCACTGACTTCATCTGGATGACCAACTGGGGCATACAGTGGATGAGAAGAGGCCAGGCCATCAAAATTAAAGGCTTTATGTATTTCCATGAGTGTAAGCTTTTGAAACTGTTGAAAACAAAAGTATCAATTATGTTGATAACATTAACACCACTAAATAGAAACATTACCATTACCCAACACACTTATGTGGGAGACATCTATATTCCCTCATAAATGTCTTTGCTCAATAATGGACTTGCACTGTGTTAGACACTAAATAAAGAGACGCAACATAGTTGACAGACTTAGGGTGTTAGGACTTTTCAGTATGTAACGATATCCAAGTTTGCACGACGTTTGGACTTAACTCTATCTCTCCCAACTGACGATACCAGCGTTGATTCCACCAGAATGTGGTAAATAATTACGGAGAGAAAGAGTTAAGTCTTTCTACTCGATACATGTGTTGTAGTTTAGTGCATCTAATACACCCGTACAAGAAACCCAGACATCTCCAGAGTAATATGTAGAAGTTAGACAGCCATCAACAACTACCGGATCAACTGGCAAGACTTCTCTTACAAAAAATCATCTTTTCTTATCTTATATAATACAGACGTTACTTTAACCAATGACTTAAATTCTGCCAAGTTACTGGTTTTCCTGGCTAGCACAGGCAACCCATTCCATGCTCTAATAGCACTAGGGAAGAAGGAGTATTTGTACAAATTTGTCCTAGCATATGGGACGAGGAATTAGCCTTTATCTTTGTGTCTTTCTGAGAATTTTATTAAATTTTGTTTTTTTGTACTTGAAGAATATGGCTCAGCGTTTTATGTATAATTGCTACTTTACTTTTGAGTCATGATCTGTTAGAGGCTGCCGTGGGCAGAATAGAAGTACTACTTAACAGCTGAGTTGGGTGAAACATGGCTACAGTTTTGAGGATGACCGCATACCAAAGGCGATTTGTTTTATTGTGAGCTTTAAAAAGGACAATGTGAAGTTGGTGACGACTCCCCCCCCCCCTCGAGTCTCTAGAAACGTCACATCATGCGCCAAATAGCTCTCACTGACGAAAGTAGAGAGTAGCAGTTGGCTTATGTAAGAGACAGCTGTAGAGCTATAACCCTAACCCTAACCCTAGACACATTTGAGATCCAAGGGGAGTGCATTTACCAATGACAGGGACAGAGGGCAAAAAGAAAATCTAAATTGACCTCCAGTGGACGGCTTTGTCTGCCTCAGAAACGGCAAACTATACATGTCCCGATTGGGTTAAAAGGTCACTCATCCTTTAACTCCAGCATATGTAAAACGATATATTGCTCTATAATAAAAATATGGCATAGAGAGGAGCGTTTGGTAAATTTTTGGTTGTAGATATTTATTTACTTACTTTAAATTAAAATAATGTCTGTCGTGATTTTATATGTAGAGAGAGTTGTGAATTTTCTCCACTATCATCTGAAGGTGTCGCGAATATAAATTTGAATAACTATATTTTCGTAAGCCTTTTTGCACTAAGGCTCCGTGCTGAGATTATTCCCTTATAGCACGGTCCAGGTATCTGGCAGTGTTCAGTAGGCAGCGGCGTAGCTAGGGTTGGGAAGAGGGAGAAATTGAAAATCCCCCGTGCCTCCACTTGAGGCATATTCCTAGCTACGCCAATGTCTGTACGGTTTATCTGTCTCCAAACAGGGCAAGATCCCCCACCCCGCTGGCATCAGTCCTATCGTTTACAAGGCGAGTCATACCTTAGAAATATCTACAGGAGAAAAATGAAGAAAACACAGAGAGTGTATGATTTCTTGAGTTAAAAGTAGATACAATGTAGATTAATAATCCCAAAGTAGAGATGCTGATCAACCGTGTACTATCATTTACTATGACTAGCGAACAACTGACGAACTCCGATTGGCTTCTGTCCTCCTTATTTTTTTTTTGTCACCGAATATTCAAAACTCTCTCCACCTTCCTTTTTTTCATGCATATAACAAATAACTATTTTCTAAATTTACTATTCTTTACTTCCACTTATTACTCCACCTTAATAGGCGTGACCTAATTCGACCTGATATTAAAAACAGCAAACCTTACACTGGCTATCTGATTGTGTGACGTCATATCCGCCTTGATCTCACTGGAGTGTGAAATTGGTATATTAGAAAAGGATGTACACATTGACTGTTTTTTTAGTAGAATTCTTGCTCTAGTTTTCACCATCACACTTACCATTTTCCACTCAGGATGTATGGCATCTAGTCCCAGGTACTGAACGAAAGTAGCAAAGCCTTCATTCAGCCATAAGTCATCCCACCATTTAGGTGTAACAAGGTCACCAAACCACTGAGAGAACAAAAGTATGTTAGCATTCTTTTGTAATGTGTTATTCTAAAAGGCCTGGGTGTCACATACGAAACAGGATAAATACAGCAATTGAACCCCACTAGGATCTGCCAACCACTGCAAAAAGAAGTAAGCTCAGACTCTAATACCACATCACAAGACCTTCCTTCAGGAAACAAAATCGAGAAGAAGATGAAGAAGACAGAGAAAGCGATGTCTAGGGCTTTTGCAAGAGAGAACTTAAGCCTCTCCTGCCTTCTCTCTAATGGAGTTTGATGATGATGATGATGAGGCGAAGACAACATCAAAGAATGGACAGGCCTGTCAGTGGATGAAATTCTATCCAAGGCAAAGGACAGAGAGGAATGGAGAAAGAAGGTTGATATTTCTTGTGTGGTGCCCCAACAGACTAAGGGATATGTGAAGATGAAAAGTGTTCAAGCGTTATCGAAGAACTGTCTAACAAAAAGTCGATCTATAAACAGCACAACACTCTTTCCTTATCAACCCTACACATATCTATCAGTTTATCATTCAGGCTATCCTTCTTGTTATAGTATCTATCAGTTTATCATTCAGGCTATCATTCAGGTTATCATTCAGGCTATCATTCAGGCTATCATTCAGGCTATTATTTAGTCTAAATTCCTTCTATCATTCAGGATATCATTCAATATATAAGTCCTTCTATCATTCAGGCTATCATTCAGGCTATAGTTCCTTCTATCATTCAGGCTATAGTTCCTTCTATCATTCCGTATATCATTAAGTCTATCATTCAATCTACCATTCAGGCTATCATTCAGTCTATTATCGATTCCTTCCAACAAATCATATATCACTAAAAAGCCTAACCCACTTAATGATCTCTCTTAACTATACTTGGTGTTCATACGGAAGTATTCTAATGAGAAAAGGGGGAGATACAAATGACAATAAGAATCTATTACCATATGAGCCAGTTCATGTGAAACAACCGTAGCCACGAATTCTTTACTAGCTTCATTAGAAATCCCACTTGTGTATAACATATACACTTCTCTGATATAGAATAGAGGAACATAGATTTTTTTTTAAACAATATATGTCTCATCAAAGTAAATATATTTGCAATGAAATACTTTGTTCATTCCGATTTCTGTTTTCATAAATCATTTTTTTTTCTATGAAGTAAAAACATGTATCATTAAAAAATAAAAAATTAAGTTACCCTTTTAGACCTTGAGATCAATAGGGCAGATGATGAGCGCCGCTGAATTCATCCTGGCTTTTCTTCAGGAAAACTAAACGCAATTGTTTAGTGTGCTGGTCACGTGACACCCTCTTTTACCATGGGCCACAAAAGCAGATGCGCCCCAAAGGTCCAAAAATTAAAACGTTCTAGGATTCGGGTGGAAAATGGCTAGTAGCAGATGGCCCCTCGATTGAAAAACCAAAACGCTTTAAAACTCAGCAATACAGGCACAAATATTTATTTAGAAATTATTTTTTTAAATTTATTTTAATGTGCATTAACGTTTATGTAAGAAACATATTCCTTAATACTGATATTATTATGGATAAATATTTCTACAAAAATAAAAGAATAAGATCGAACTGTAGGCATACAGTCGGATGATTATATCTATATACAGGTCTAGTTCCCCCCCCCCCCCAAAAACAAAAGTTACGAAAAGTTTAATTTTCTTTAGTTTAGTTTAAATATATTTTGAAATTCATGATAAACTTTTAGTTTAACTACTTTATTTTAGTTGAAAACTAGTTTTAGTTTAACTTTTAAAATTTAGTTTATTTCCCATCACTATATATTATAATCTAATAGTTAAATTTGGTCTAGGCTTTCGGATATTCTATACCTTAAACACACGTTACTTCAGCGGGTTTTGCCGATTGTAGTCGTGATCAAAAGAAAGTTTAACTCTATCTGCAAAGGTCTTTATCTGCCGCTGCGCAGATTAGGCCAGATCCGACCATATTTAACAACGGAGTCAACAAAAACGCTAGCTGTGGCATTCATACTCTCCCGCCTTGACTACTGCAACGCCATGCTAGCAGGTATACCTGATGACAAAATAGCCAAGCTATACAGAAGCCATACGTATACAGAACAACGCCGCTCGAATAGTCCTTAAAAAAACTAGACAAGATTCTGCTACTACGCTGTTGCGCACGCTCCATTGGCTTCCCGTGAAAGCGAGAATCGATTACAAGGTCGCCACACTTTGTCATCAGTGTATATATAACAACGAGATGCCCTTGTATCTTAGCGAACTGATTACTCCATATTTCCCCAGAGAGCCCAGCGCTCAATGGACTCAACGCTTTTAGTAGTGCCACGTTTCTCCCTCAAAAGCTACGGTCTGCGGGCTTTTTCAGTTCACGGACCAAAGGTTTGGAACTCACTCCCCATTGATCTCAGACAGACAACATGCTACACCACTTTTAAGAAGAACATTAAAACCTATCTGTTTAAAACTTTTTTAGATTAACTGTCATTTTAGCTCTCGTGTTTTTGTTTGTAATGTTGTTACAGCGCCTTGAGCCTACATTTTGTTTGTTAACAGCGCTTTGTAAATAAAATTATTATTATTATTATCTCTCTGTAATTATTTTCCACTTTCAAAAGGGAATATTCATTTTTTCCCATTTGTAATTTACTACCCTTTAACTTCAATAATGGTTTTCTTTTAATCAGAAAATGTTATAATTGGTATATTTATATAAACACATATCCATTTATGTAGCACAAATTAAAATTAACAAACTCAAAAATTAAGTTAATTTACTGGGGGTCTAATCAACGATGGTATCGTCACTCAGGAGAGGAAGAGGTAAAAAATAAATACACTTTTGTTTTCAGCACAGTCTTCTAGAGTCTGGGTGTATAGGTGAACTGTTACAATTTTATATTCTCTGAGTATACATACGAATAACTATGAGTTTTTTTGGGGTGGTCGGAGGGGGTGAAATAATGGATGTTATTCTTTCTTTAATTATAATTTACCAGTTATTGCGAACAAAAAATAAAATGTCGCTTATACGGGAGTAGTTTAGCAGTACAATGGGGGAATTTTTATTCTTTGTCTTATTTCATGTTAGGCCTACTTACTTAACTCTTTCTCTCTGTAATTATTTTTTTAGTTCCAATAAGTATTATTGTTTTTTTCTCATTTGCATTTCCCTATCCTGTTAGGGTTAAACTTCAATAACTTTTGTGTTGGTTATCAGAAAATATTTAATTTGGTATTGAGTTGTAGGAGAATGCATGCCCCTTTTTACACACAACACAAATTGAAGTTTATAAAGGTAAAAAAACAATTTAGTTTAATGGGAGTCATCGTCTATTAGGAGAGACAGAGTTAAAACTAACCCTCTATCGTTTCAGGCTAAAAGTTTATTGTTAGAAAAATGGGTAACAGTCAGACACGTAGTTAGAAATTAGCCATCATTTAGGAGCCCCGGGGGGCTCAAATTCTTCTCCCTTCTCCACTCACCCTAAAAAGGTCCCTAAAAAGGAAATAGTCGGTAATGATGTTTCATTCATTTCTAAACTTTCGTAGCATTACCTGTAAAAAATAAGTCCCCAATTTTCCATAGCGCCAAAACTTAAATCTGGTATCGCTATCATATCTAAAAAAAAAACAAAAAAAAAACATTAGGTCAGAGAACACATTGCAGGAGAAAAAATGTCTGTCTCTTTCTTAGATCTAGATCGACGCGGGCTCACCTTGTTTAGGGAGTGGAAATTTCAGATTGAAGAATTCTTCGTAATAGTTCAAAATGTGCACACCAACCTCCAAAGCATACTCTGTGCTGCGGACTAATTCTGGTCTTGACCAAGCTCTGTACTATGTACAGGAAATATATTTTGCATGTATACATTTTTTATTTCTTTTGGAGGATGTTATGAAAATGGGTAAAAAAAAAGTAGAATATTTAGCATATTATCAAATTAAATTATAAGTACAAATTTGAAAGGAAATATGTTAGAGACTTTTGATAAGCATTAAGACTAACACTAAAGATTGAGATTTAGACTAAGACTTAATACTAAGATTAAGACTACGACTAGGGCTAAAGCTAAGGCTAAGAATACGACTAAGGCCAAGGCTAAAGCTAATACTAAGACTACGACTACGACTAAGACTAAGATTACTTCATTGATCCTTATGGAAATTCGTTGAGATTACAAATAATCTTTTCTTACATAAAAACATACAAGAAAAACAATCCCATAAATAGAGCAGACACAAACATAAAGAGGTCATTCAGCGACTGCACACAGACGTCTTGATCTTTTTCACGTGTCCTGGTCAACGAGTAGCGCTGATACAGTCTGACCCATCCGAAGAAAAGAAATAAGAACAAATCTATCGAATTAAACTGGACCATAGCGAATCACCCATTGATTAATTAATCAGCGAAACAATGATCTTTGAGTTCATTAAACAGCTTACTGTGATTCCATTTTTAGTTTTATCTTGAGTGAATGAAAAGTCAGATATAACGAATGCTAGTAAGTAAGTGGACATTTGTTTGGTCTCAGCGTACACATCTTTCACATACGTCACGCCTTCCTCTACACTGAAGAAAAATGTGGAAAATATAAAGTTCAATATTTAATCTTGACGAATGGACCTCATTCACCAATCGTTAATAATCAACATTTTGTCGCGTGATTCTCTATCTCTTCTATAGAGTTACGACCTAATTTTAGAACAAAATGGCTATCACGTGATAGTTTTTGTTTCGTTGTTTTATCAATTTTATCACGTGAATACATGTTGTTTGTTTACGATTGGTGAATGAGGTCCATTAGACACTACTGTTGTATGGGCAGCATGGTGTGAATGTGGAATTGTGCGAATGTGGAATGGTGCGAATGCTGTGTCGAAAGAGGAAGATACAGGAGGTTCCAGAAATGGAGTAATGTAAACGATGTATCAATCTAGTCATGCATGTTAATCAGTGAGTTAAACTCTGCCAAGTTATTGCTATTCCAGGCTGATTCAGGCAACCCACTCCATTCTCTAATAGCACATGAGAAGAAAGATCAAAACAATGTCCTAGCATAAGAAATGTTCCTTTATTTCGTTGTGTGTGTGTGTGTGTGTGTGCGCGCGCTTATGTGTGTGTGTGTGTGTTTCAAAGTATTATAAAATGTTTTGTTTTGTATTTGAAGATGATGCTTATATCTCTTGTGTATCATTGCTACTTTACACTGCAGCCTTCTTTACTGATGAGTCTCAAAATGTAGGGATTTTTAAATGCTGTCACTCTAATACAGTGGTTCCCAAACCTTTCCTTTAACGGAACACTTCGCACATTCTGAGTATTTAGCGAAACACTTTGCTAATTTTTTTAGAGAGGTTATTTCACGTGGTGGCCTACGAGTTAATTATTGCAGAATTTCGCGGAACACCTATTAAGGCCGCACGGAACAACTGGGCTCGAGCGGAACACAGTTTGGGAAACACTAATCTAATAAACGTAAATATGTATTTCTTATAATTGTTATCGCTCATGTCCACGATGGAGCGCAAACATCTTTGGCGAATAAGTTCAGTGAGTCTTAGAAGCTTTCTGCAGAGTACCCGTGAATCAGATCTTTGTAAAAGTGTTGAGAGGAGCTTAAAGTCGGGACGAGCAAAACCTGCCCTTGTGGAGCATCACCAGAGAATGCTGATCATGTCCTTCAAAGCTGCATACTACATCAAGATTCCAGAACAAGACTCTGGCCCCAAAACCTTCTCATAGAACAACAACTATACGGCCTGATCTGGAAACCACTGCGCCTCCAGACAGTAATAGAAGGAAAGCCAATAGTTGTGCTGAAAGGTTCTTGTCGTGGCAAATGCTTTCAAGACCAGCTGAGGCGATAACTTTCTTGAACTGTCATAGCATAGTTGTGTCAATTAGTTTGGACCAGTCATGTTATACAATTTCTAAAAGATCTACATTACAGTTTTAAAAAAAGGTTTTTATACTATTTAAAAAAAGCAGGAAACAACTTGAATTGGAACTCATGGCTCAAGCCTTCTCAGGCTTCTCAAGCCAACACGGTAACCACTAGGCTATTGGGGAGCTTACGAACAAGGAAGATTTATAGTTATCTATTATTTCTAAAGTATCTATGTAATCTAAAAATAAAGGCACATTCCTCGTCCCATATGCTAGGACAAATTTGTACAAATACTACTTCTTCCCTAGTGCTATTAGAGCATGGAATGGGTTGCCTGAGCTAGCCAGAAAAAACAGTGACTTGGCAGAATTTAAGTCATTGGTTAATATGCATGACTAAATGCATGACGCGTAGGACGTAATCATCTTCTTTTTTGAAGTAACGTCTGTATTATATAAGATAAGATAAGAAAGTATCGTCCTGTTTTTATTGTATATCACTAAGACTCAGACGACGGACTTTAAAGAAGACTAATTCAGCTTATAGCACCACATCATTCGAGTACAATTTCTTTCCATTGTTCGAGTTACTAAACAAAATAATTAATTACCAATCATTAATTAACTAAGGTTTTTTTATTGATTTTTGTGTTGTCAGGTACAGAAAATATTTGTGCAAAATTTTCAGCTTGATTCGAGATTGGGTGTGGGAGAAATAACGTGTACAAAATGTTTAACAGACAGACAGAGTGAGTTGATCATAGGCTTTGTAAAAACCATTATACTTACAAAGTTGTTGAATTGTTAATTATCGGCATATTGGATAATGAGATCAAATGGCTAGGTCTTACTAGAGTTATATTGAAAGTTGACTTTATGGCTGGTTCATCAAAACATGGAAAAGCCTTTCTAGCATAGGTGCCTTGAAATTGAGTTGCCACCATATACCTAAAATGGTAATACAGTGTCTCTAGTATACATAAATAAATAAATTATAGCTTTCATATAGCGCTACTTTCATGCTTATGGCGCGCTCAAAGCGCTACGCTCCAATACAACCAGTGGAGGGAAGTCAGTATTTGAGAGAAGGTTTTCCGTGCTGCCTTAAGGCGCTTAGTAAACACAACTCTTCTAAGTCAGGGTGTTGAAGCTTGAGCCCCCTTCATTGGCAGTCAAGCCAAGTTCAAGCGTACTTAGCTTTTCGACCACGCTTCCCACAATATAATAGTATATCGTTAGGTGTGTTTAATTATTATTTTTATTTATCTATAAATCGTCCTTAATTGCAGTTTAGAAGAGATCTCTATTATAAGTACTTTTTTTTCCTAATTATGTTATAAACTGTCAATGTAGTATTGTGTGTAATGCAATAAAAATTTAATAAAATAAAGGTTATTATTATTATTGCTAAATAAGTATTAAAATTACCTTTTTTTCTGGAGAGTTTAAATTCAATTATTAAGCTTTTCAATCCATTTTTTTCTCACTATCAATCTAATACTTTCCTGAACTATACCATTAAATAAATTTTAGATTGAAATTCATTATATCTAGATTTTTGTATCGTGTTTTTAAATAGAATTTTTGTAATACAAATAGACAAAATGTATGAACACTTTTCATTGTGTCAACTAAAAGTCGAAATGGGTTATTGTGCTAAATGTAAAAATTATATATAAGTTAGACACGAATATCTCAATTTTTTTCTCTATCAGGTACACTTAAAACCACACCCTTATAATGTCAGTTTGATTTAAAGTGAGAACTGAAAAATGCGAAAGAAAAATAAGGAAAAAGGTACTTCCGGCTTAATTTAGTTTTTCTAGTTTTAATCTAAGAAACAAAACGTGTCCGCGCAATATTGACATGAACTATAACAGCAACAACTGAAAAGTAACATTATTTGAACTTATGATAAAAGAAAATACTGTTCCAGGGTATATCCAAACGTTAATCTGTGAATTTAATCTACTACTAAATTTTAAAATGTTAAAGAAATAAGATATACCACACTTTTATAGTTTCAAAAGTGAAATTCTGTAAAATAATAAATGCATGACTTTATTTAGTAATTTATAAAAGAAACTATAATAAATATTGAGATTTCTTGAAATGTATTATGAATCTCAATGTTGGGACTTGTAAAACTTACACTGTTTGGCCATTTCTGGTATAGGTGCTGTAATAGAGTCCTTTAAGGTCATCTTTCAAAGGTGACGTGTAACTCATTTCTAAGACATACGTTTTCCCGACCTGTACATAATGTGGATGCACATTTTGTTACAAAACGGAACTCTTCAACAAACAAAATATGAGACTTAAAGATTTACCCTCTTTAGACTAGGCTAAGGCAGTGATACCCAATTAAAAGTAAATAATAAGGCTAGATCAGTGAGGAATGAGGAATTTCCCGTGGCTGCGCAGTCCCAGCTGTGACCTACATATTTTGCCACATCCAGGGCAAGCATAACCATTGTCAACAGGTGGTCGATTTAGATTTTGTTTTCGCCGTCTGCGTTTGTCCTCGGCAGCAGATTTTCCTTTGGTCTCAAATATGTATCCCACGGCCTTCGTGAGTGACCTCCAGCTGTCTCGTTCTGAGGCCGCATGCAACCAGGTGCTCTCTTCTATGTCAGCCAAGGAAAGTTGACGCCTAAGCTGGTCTTTGAAGCGTTTCCGTGGGGCGCCTCTGTGACGTCGACCACCTTTTAGCTCACCAAAAAAAGACTGCCTTTAGCATACGTTCGTCTCCCATACGGGATACGTGCCCTGCCCAGTGTAACTGTCGGACCAAAAGAAGTCCCTCTATACTGCCATATTCCGGCGTTCGCAAGGACATCGCAATTAAAGATATCTAGATGCAAAAGGATATAAAATTAATACTGTCTTGATAGGTGATATATTACTAAAAGTTATTTAGTAGTACTCATCTCTTCCTCTTGCTTGAAGCATAATCTTTAAGGGTATACTTCTACAATGATTCTAAAATTTCAAAATCTAACCAATAAGGAGACATCTTTTTATTTGCTGTCTAAAACAGTGATGGGCTAACTTATTGAGGAGCGGGTCAAAAAAGTTAAAGAAAAAATGTTGGCGGGCCATTTTGTTTTTAATTCAGAAAATAAATTAATTTAGTATCGGATTTAATCGTTTCAAAGTTTAACTAGCGTGATGTACGAAGCTTCGAGTGTTCTGGAAATAGTTCTAAATTTGGTTTAGGTTAGAACGCAGTTATTATTAAAAGTTGACTGAGTAGCTCATCCGACTATCTATTCTGACATCGCTTTTTTAAAAAAGCTGCAACAAAATAGTTTCGACAAATCCATCTATGCGTCTAATTCGAAACATTTAGAAATGTTCGAGAGTATTTGTTATTACATCGCAGTTCAATTATTTGAATTGGCAAGTCTGGTTGCTCTATGTATTGTTGCAACTCCGCTCCCGAGCCACACTGATGGTGCGCATCAGAGCGCCATTCAACACAAGTAGTGGATACAGGAAGAATAACAGTTTGGAGATCCGACAGAAGTCATGGGAGTCTGAACAGTCTGGCTCTGAGTGCTGTCCTGTGTGATACTAGGGAACTGTTTTGGGAGACTTGGAGAGACACTGAGAAGTGTATCGGTGGTCTGTTCTGTGTTCTGGTATTAAATAGGACTTAACTCTTTCCCTCCGTAATTATTTACCATATTCTGATGGAATCAACGTTGGTATCGTCAGTTAGAAGAGAAAGAGTTAAGACGTTACTCCCTGTGACTTTATAGTGGAAGTCCAACTCCAACTATTTGTTAATAGCTTATATAATAAATACATCACTTATTATTGCCTCTTAACTGTTCGTTGAGTGGCCTATCTGTTCGTTGAGTTAGAGTTACAACAATATCAATCCACATTAAAAGTCATACTGATAATACCGGTATTTAAATATTTTTTAATAGCACTGATGTCTTGGAATCTTCTTGCCCAATTCACTACCAACTTGTCTCAAGCCATCTATACCATCTTCATAGCTTTCGGTTAGTTTAATTAAAAATCCCACCCAATCCAGATATATTCCCATCATATGTCAATGAATATATTTTTTTAAACTATTACTTCAAAACATGCCACGGGCAGGATCAAACCCTTCAAGTGCTCAATCTGGCACGCGGGCCGTAGTTTGGCCATCACAGGTGTAAAGCCTCTTTAACTATTTCACTCAATGCCACAAATAGTTTGTTTCCATTCTACATTTTACTGGGTTAATAATAAAAATGTTTCCCTTTCAGACCTTGTGTTCTATGCGGCAGATGATGTCAAGGTCACCTGTTTCTGTGGCACACGGTTAATGAGGGTGTCATTTGGCCAGCACAACAACCAAGTTGAACCAACTGCCTTTACTTTTCCCCTACTAATTTTAGATTAGAACTGAGTGGACTCAGAGGATTACACAAAGGTCATTAACATAAAAATGTCAGTCTTAACACGGATTCGGACCCGGGACTCCCGTTTCGGAAGGCAAGCGTTTAACCACTCAGTCAACGCGCCTCGTTCCTGGGCTACACCAGCCATATATTCGCATCTATCGAGACTGTTCTATTGGCATAAAGATTTCTACTTTTTGGGCTAACACTTAGAAGCCTATGTAGGATTTTTTGCTGTTAGTAATGCATACACATAACCTACTGTGTAACTTACTCCAGAGATACCCGATCTCTTCTATGTTTGGTACGGTACTCGTTGAAACATCTGTTAAACATGTGCTTTTAATATATTTGTAACTTCGTTAAGCTTTTAAAGTTATAGATACCCCTGTTAACGATACAGGAAAAGATTATGTTTCACTGTCAATGAAAATGCATTTAACAATAAAAGAAGCGTGCACACAACTTCAAAGAATTCATAAATGCTTTCACCAGTTATGGAATATAATGGTACGAGAACTAAATATAGACAAGAACATTGTCAATGCAATCAAAGCTTTCCACCTCTATACGGAAAGTTTTTTTTTGTTTCATTAAATAGCTAAAGACTAGCCTATAATACTATAGAGTGTCTGCAAGCGAGACATGAGAACCACAGATATCAACGAAAGTATGTGGGAGGAAATATCCAAGATCGGACAGCATGGAGACAGACTGTACCTGCTGGTACGATCCTCGCTGAGAGCAAAAGAAATTAAGCAGCTTTCGTCAAGAGAACGAAAATGAAATCTTCCCTTATCAGCTAGCCCTAAAACAGACGCATACACTTGCACGAACTGTGGAAAAATCTCCCTCTCCAGAAATGGCTTGATCAGCCACACTACATTCTTCCCCGTCTAAAGACGAAATCAAAACCAATGACTCGTCTGGATGAATCCATTGTCTTCCGAGAAAGAAGGAGCCAAATATATAATTGGAGAACATTTTCATAATCAATACGAGTGAAGCAAAGATGCATTCTCTCCCCAGCTTTTGAAAACTATTTTAGGAGCTTATTATAATGGAAACAATAATCTTATATAATACATACTTCAAAAAGAAGCTGATTACGTCCTACGCGTCATGCATTCAGTCATGCATATTAACCAATGACCTAAATTCTGCCAATGGCTTTCCTGGGTAGCTCAGGCAACCCATTCCATGCTCTAATAGCACTAGGGAAGAAGGATAGCCCTTTTCAAATTTCAGGTTTTGCAGATGTTATAGACCTCAATGAAGAAACTGCAGACCGGATTGGCATCTCCGAAATTTCTAATAGGAACAGCACATTACCAAAAAGAGAAGGAGGACTTTCTTACGCAAAACTCTTACAATGAAAGTGATATTTATTAGCGAAAACAAACAACGTTGAATTACGGATAACACAAAGATTTGGCTTGGACACTGTTACCTCTGTATAGCCGTCAAGGTTCAGTATAAAAAATTCTCTGTCCTTATCCCCTGACCAAGTTAGGTAATACGGTCCAGTGTAGCCTGGGAAATCGCCATAGAAACGTAGACTTGTATTGTCCACTTGGAGGCTCAAAATGTGAAGAGTGACGTTGCTAGAAGGCTGGTCACATCGCATCCAAATCTTGACCTTTCCCTAGTGGTAAAACAAGGGGCAGATAATGAGTTTCAAAAGATAAAAAATTGAATTAACATCTTATCTTCTTATCTTATATAATACAGACGTTACTTCAAAAAAGAAGATGATTACGTCCTACGCGTCATGCATTAGTCATGCATATGAACCAATGACTTTAATTCTGCCAAGTCACTGGTTTTTCTGGCTAGCTCAGGCAACCCATTCCATGCTCTAATAGCACTAGGGAAGAAGGAGTATTTGTACAAATTTGTCCTAGCATATGGGACAAGGAATGTGCCTTTATTTTTGTGTCTGTCAGAGTATCTTATTAAGTTTTATTTTTGTATTTGAAGATTATGGTTCAGTGTTTTATGTATAATTGCTACTTTACTTTTGAGTCTTCTGTCCTGTAGGCTTTCTAAATTTAGTAATTTTACTAAAGGTGTTACTCTAGTCAAATGTGAATATTCATTTGTTATGAATCTCACTGCTCTATTTTGTGTTTGTTCCAGTTTCTTAATGTTTTCTTGAGTTGAGGGGTCATAAACAATGGATGCATATTCTATTATTGGCCTAACCAAGGTTAAATAACATTTTAGTTTTATGTTCTTATTTGATTTATAGAAATTTCTTTTAATAAACACTAATGCTTTGTTGGATTTTTTTATAGTTTCATCAATATGTGGATTCCATGACAGTTTTTCATTTATTATAACACCTAGGTATTTTGCGTTTTTAGTCTGTGTTACTGGTTTGCCATGAATAAGATAAGTGGAATTAATTTGTTTTAGTTTTTTTTGTTACTCTTAACAACATACATTTTTCTGGGTGGAAAGACATGCTCCAATTTGATTCCCATTTCTGTAATTCATCTAATTCTCTTTGTAAAATATCTGTGTCTTTTGTTGTTTTTATTGTTCTATATATTATGCAATCGTCTGCAAATAATCTGACTTTTGTTCCTGAACTAATGCAATTTGGTAAATCATTTATGTAAATTAAAAATAGTAGTGGACCCAAGACTGTTCCTTGAGGTACACCTGAGTTTACTGTTATTGGTGTTGATTTAGAGCCATTTATTATTACAGTTTGTTCTCTCCCTATCAGAAAATCTTTAATCCACTGATGCAGTGGACCGTTAATGCCGAAATATTTTAATTTTTTAAGCAAACTATGGTGGTGAACTTTGTCAAAAGCCTTGGAAAAATCTAGTAAGATAGCATCGCACTTTCACACATTGATCAAAGAAAGAAAGAAATATCTGAAAGAAAAAAAAAAAACAGTGTTGACATTCATATGTTATTTTTCTCGGTCATTTAATCCGGTCTTTACTATAACAAGAGTAAAAAAATTCTAAATGATAATAATTTTGCTTGTCTTTGTGTCCGGAGAGTAGTTCTACGAAATATTTTCCATGGCTAGGTAGTAACAGGCGTGACCTACATATTCTGCCACCTTCAGTGCAAGCATAACCATTATCCACCATGGTCGATTAAGATTTTCATTTTATCGTCGGCAGCTTTTTTTGTAACCGGCGGCCTTTTAAAGTAATCTCCAGCATTCTCGTTCTGTAAAAAGCTGGCTAGAAGAAGTAGAAGAAGAAGTAACCAAATGCAGCCAGTTGCTCTCTGCTATGTCAGCTAATGAAAGTAGGCGTCTATCCTGGTCTTTAAAGCATTTCCGTGGGGCACCTCTGTTACTTCGACCACCTTTTAGCTCACCAGACAAAGCCTGCTTCTGGCATACGTTCGTCCCCCATACGGGATACGTAGCGTGCACATAGTAACTGTCGGACCATAAGAAGTCCCTCTATACTGTCCATACCGGCGTTCGCAAGGACATCGCTTTTTGTAAATTCTAAATAATTAAACTTATTAAATGTGAGAAATTAGGAAAATGTATTAGATTATTAGAATTACAATCGACATATTGTTAAAAGGGGAGATTCAATAATAGTCAAAATGTTATTCTGATTTAAGCTACTTTCTGATATAATCCTCAGATTTGCATTATTCAAATTCGATAAGTCAAAGACTAATGATAGTAAATAAGGCAGGGATATTTTTTTTCCTCCACTGACTTGTGTTCGATCCAACTCATTGACAAGTTTTACCTTAAAGGTGAAATTTGCTGGGTAAGGGTCAGTCATGAAGGGCTGTAGCTCGACGTTGTAATGGATCGGATACAGGGCAGTGGGGAGCCGATAGTTGGTTAATTTCGGCTGCTCTGTCGATGTGTCGTTTGATATGGGTTCCTCAGATGCGTTGTACCTTGAGCATGGTGTTGATTTTTGCGTGGCGGACCGTCTTCGGTGCGTAGAAGTGGAAGCTGGACATTTTTCACCTGAAGTATAAATGAAGACAATAGAACAAGACACAGAAAAAAAAATACATTTTAAAAACAAGGCTTATCCAAGGGAAAGAACCGCTAATCACTGTCTTTGGTCTTAAAATTACAGGGTTTGGCTTTCTTTATGCTATATAAAACAAAATTAATTAATTAGTACTATATGATTAGCTAACTGGTTTATTATTTCGATCGATTCGTGCATTGCCATTGACTATGAATAATCTTACACAATTCTAATTGTATCTCAAAATGGGAAGTGGGGGAGAAATAGTGTCAAAACATAACAAGAGGATTAAATCCATATATACATCCACATCTATAATTAAGTAGCATTTATTCCTCTTATTTTGATATTAAACAAAATAATCAATTCCTAAAAAGACAATGACACATATTAAATGTGAAAAGAAAAGACTCAAATGTAAACCTTTATTTTTGTTATATAATTTAGTTTCCCTTTCAGACTTTGAGATATACAGGGCAGAGGATGTAAATGTCTTCTGCTTCTGTGGCCAACGGTTAACAAGGGTGTCATGTGGCCAGCACAACGACCACCGGCACATTCTATAGGGCAGCTCTTATTAACATTCTGTTTATTTAGAAATATATTTAAGAAGAAGTTTAAGAAATTGGAATAAAATATAAGGGGCATAATACAGTCCTTTAGGTTCATAGTTCAGGGTTACGTAATCTATAAGAGATAGTGGATGGATGGCTGTCTGGTCGTGCGGTTTGCGCGCTGGATTGTCGTTTGGATTTATCAATGGTCCCGGGTTCAAACCCTGCCCGCTCTTATCCCCCGTCGTCCTGCGGGAGGTTTGGACTAGGAAGTAAACTATCTTTAACTCTGAAGGAACATCCGAAATATGGAAAACATTTGAGTGATCTTGAAATAGCTTTATTTATTTAAGATAGTGCCATAATCAGCTGCGCGGAGAGGGGGGGGGGGCGACTGTTACGACCTTAGGCAATGCCTCGCGTTTGGACTAGGAAGTAAACTATCTTTAACTCTGAAGGAACATCCGAAATATGGAAAACATTTGAGTGATCTTGAAACAGCTTTATTTATTTAAGATAGTGCCATAATCAGCTGCGCGGAGAGGGGGGGGGCGACTGTTACGACCTTAGGCAATGCCTCGCGTTCGAGCTGAACCATAGTCGTTCTACGACTGAGGGAGGCCAATAGCTATATGAGATACGGCGTTACGACGAAACCAAATTCAGCGCGATGATCGTTTTAGAGCAAGACGTTATGAGGCGAAATGTTTCAGCCACACGCTCATTTTATAATGTCTTCAAAAACAATGTTACATCTATGTTTTGCATGTGAGTTCATTATCTAAAGAACAATATTTTATTTCTGTCCATTAGATTTGGGATACAAGTTTGTTGTGTAATTTGCCCTATAGACCTCAAGGTATTATATATAATCGTGAAAGATTATAAAAAAAAACATGTACTTTAAGATAACATTTTAACATGATTGAAACTTATCTTACATAACTCCTTATTTCCTTGGCTGGCAAGTTTTAAGCATTCAGAAGTCTTTCCTTTTAATGTCGTCCCTGGCTCACATCTGCAGACCGTTTCTCTATTGCCTACTGCGAAAAGAACTATGATACCCACACTCACAATTGCAGTAACCAACAATAGAAAGACTAACCCTGCTAAACAACTAATACGAAATTCACTCCTGGTATTAATGGACGTAAAGTCTGGGTGGCTTTTGGAGACATCCATCAATTGAAGGTTTTTAGCTGACATAATGCTCAGACGATCAAGTTAGTAAATCTATTTCGAAAAAAAAAATTGTGTTGTTCAAGGCATATGTTGAAATGTTAATATTCGTACATGTAAAAAAAAAAAATTAAAGAGAGCACCTTCTTACACGCTGAACGAGACAACTGGAGTTATAGTTATATTCTTGGAGATTTGGAGTTGGAGTTAATGTGTAATGAAGTATATTTATTCTTAGTTGTAATATTTAAGAATTGGAGAATTTAATAATCCTGTAATATTTGTTCGTACAAGTGAAACCCCTAGTGAGCCACAAGAAACACAGGAACCAAGTATATAAAGTGAACCCTGAACAGCCGCCTTATTTTAAAGATACGCCTTAGGCTTCGGAGGTGGATGATATTTACCTTTTTTTTCTCCGCCATCTGCCGGTCCCTAGCCCGGGTGAGAAAGGGGGAGGGTTTGGAAGAGGGTTTGGCGTGGGGCTAGTGACCCAACAATTGCTACAGAAACGGCTAACCTGAAATAAGTCTCTAGCCTATAAATATGTATATTGGAAAAAAAATTATGTAAACAAAGATCTCTAACACTGCACAATACGACACAACCAATTCAAACCCTTGATAACACAGACTTCACAAGCAAACTTCTTTAGTTTGAAGATATAACTTATTCGTTATGTTCATTGTTTAAAATCTAGTTCGTTAATGAAAAAAACTATTATTCATATTTATAATTAACGGACTTACATTTTAGATTCTTTCCATGAAGAATAAAACAAAAGTCTTGAGAAGTTTTCCCATTTATCTGTGAGGAGTTCAAAGTATAAACCTACTTATCAACTGGCATATCCTATAGCAAGTTTATATTGGACCACAAAATCTGACAGCTTGTCTACGATTGGCTGTTATTAAAGAGAACAGAATCAAAAAAAAAAAAAAAGCATACCAATGGGGCAAAATAAAATAAAATAATGTAAGGGGTGGAGTCTGTGGGAAAAGCGAGCTTCAATGGTCATAGCGATCCAGATTGGACAAACCTTTATCTCCAGATAACCACCTACAATCGAAACAAATTGTTAGCTTGGATATAATTGGCTGTTGATAAAGAAAGCAAAACAAGACACGTCAATGTGGTGGGAAGAAACAAAATATGGAAGGTTGGTGTCTTTGAGAAAGAGAGCCCCAATAATCGTATTCCCGCCCATTGAAATTGGGACCTTTTTTGACTGTGGCATTGAAACTGTTCATGTCGGACAGCTGTAGGATTCCAACATCTGTTACGTGTTCAGACCAATACACCTTATGAATTTTCCTCAGCGTATGTGGAAGTAGTTGAGCTTTTTTTGATGTGGTGGGAATCAGTGGCGTAGCATCCATGGCGCGAAGGGGTTCAGTGAACCCGGGCCCACGACCCTTCAGGGGCTCCACACCCGATGGTGTAACAACCTTGAGCCAGGCCCGGCTTTATCTGTAAGCTAAGCTTTAGCTTAGGGCCTCTAATAAATATTTAGTATTTACATACAATATCTTGACTTATATGGGGCCCCATATCTTAAGGTCGTTTCATCTCTAAATACGGCACCCCATGGCGCGTAGGGGTTTCATTGCGCCAAAGCATATGACTAATGACCAATTGTGGCGTACCCTACACTGCAATTATGTAAAAAAAATAAAAATATTTACTTAAAATATCCTCAACATCATATCAAACGTGTTTATATTAACCTTAAGATTAACGCATGTTTTCACCTATAAGTCATTGTAAGGAACTGTTTTCATCAGGTTGATTGTAATGTGGTGACGGTGCCTTGGTGGTGACGGTTGGGTCACATACTCCCAAATTTTGTTTTTGTTTTGTTTTTTCCTCCAGTATTAGCTTTTTTTTTCATAAATTTTGTTTTTAAAGTAAACTTTTTATTTTTATTTTTCTATTCCCAGAAATCTAGATTTGGACTTACGAGAATCAGAAACACTATGTTCTGTTACTTAGGAAAACGTGAAAGATGTTGACTTTTTAGCTACTTATTATGATAAAAATAGGGAGGAGGTTTTTAACAAAAAAATGTTAAGATAGAGCGATAATTACATTTATCATGAAATAGTGTCTTTCACTTGAATAGCTGCTTTGTTGTCTTGTAAGGCCTATGTGCACTGGAAAGTCGTTCGGATGGTCTGATGGTCTCGGGTTTATACCCAGACAGAGCAACAATGTTATTTGTTTTCTGACCGAAAGGTAAAAAACAAGGTTACAAAGACAGTTTGGGTGGAAACACAAACTCAAAATCGGCCCCCGAAGTGGTCCACCCATGCAGGTAAAAAGGCAGGTTTCAATATGTTCAGAAAGAATATAAGTCTAAAATTCTATCAAAGGCAAATGACAGAGAAGAATGAAAAAAGAATGTTGACAGATCATATATGGTGCCCCAATGGTCCAGCAGCGGTTTGTCTTAACACAAACACTCATGCAAAACATAGATATGAGTAATTCTTTTAAAAGAAATAATACAATAAACGTACATAATGTATTTAGCGCCAAAACGGCGGGCCAAAACGTCCTGCTTCGTCCAGCAGCAGACCAAGGGATAGCTGAAAGTGAATGTGAAGTTAGATGTGAACCTGACCTAACTGGTGTGTTATAATGATTGTCTAATTGATGTAATTGATTTGTTAATTAATTTTTAAAAAGTTAACTTTTTTTTTCTGTAAATGTAGTAGTTAATATGAAAGGGCTTACTGAACTTAGTAATACAGTTGTTAAAATAAATTATTTACAAAAAAATCTAAAACCGTTTGCATAAATGTGTTTAGAGTATGGTAAATAGTCAACTCCCTTACTAAAAATCCATCCGTGTTTGTTACTTTTAGTAGGCCAATAATTTTTAGCTGCCCTCGAAAGGGGAAAAGTTTATATAGGTTTGTGGTCTGTTCGTCCCGTCCGTCCGACCGGTTTAGATCTCGTGAATAATTGTAAAAAATATTGCATTTTTATGGAAAAATCTGCTGGCATAGTTGACATTAATTTTTTTTCGCAATCAGATAAGACTTTATCAGCAATCTTGCTAAACAAACACATCACGAACGACTGAGGACGCTGGATGGTGTAAATAAGGAGCAAATTGAAGAAGTAGACCAGCGGCTCTCAACCTTTTAATCGACCCCTTTTTACAATCCCCCACGCTGCCGCAACCCCTCCCCCTCCCCCCACACACACAGCAATAGAAGAGTAGACAATAACAATCCATATTTACACCAGTGATGGGAATATAATATTAATAAATATAAATATTTATGTTATCAATGTATGTATAAGTAGCTATAGATGCATATGAAATATATGTGTATTATTTAGTACTGTGCGTTATCACGTGTGCTTCCATCATTTAACATCGGCACTGGACTATTTCATTTCTGCCCCCCCCCCTCCCTCGAAACTCTATATTCTCACAACGCTTATATTGTTCTTTCTCCTGGCACATGACATGGACACTGTGTATACATTATCTTTCCTTGTCCATTTCCAAGGATGATCTCTCTATCATTCAACTTGACCACCTCAAGCCTCCTCGACCATGTTACCACCTCAGGCCTCCTCGGCCACGTGACCACATCAGGACTTCTCAGTCACGTGACCATCTCAGGCCTCATCGGTCATGTGACCATATCAGACCTCACAGAAGCTTTTTGGCTCCTCCCCCTCCCCCCCCCCCCCCAATCTCCTTTTCTGCACGTTGGTTGTAACACTCAAATGTATTGACCAAGTTTTGTTGGTACCTGTGCGGAGTCATCTGATCTGGCGATTGAGTGCCCCACGAGGTCAACTGACTAAGGACGAAACTAACAGGCTTTGGACCATTCTATTTTCAGCCTGGCTATCATTCATAGCTTGACACTGTAAATTTAGCAGAAGTCACCCAGCCTGCCTGTTTCAGCTTGACCCAGCACCTGGTGAATGCACAAGTCAGGACCTACAGCATATCTAGCTAGTTAACGCTGAGGACTCTGGACCGACAGCATAGCGAAACCATCCAGCATCTGTACTGCCCTGAACCGGCAAAGGACTGGACCACTGGAAATTTTACTATCCAGCATCTTTACTGCTCTGAGCCGGCAAACTGGATCACAAGCATCATCATCATCATCAAACTCCATTTGAGTGAGGGCTTGAGAGGCTTACATCCTCTCTTGCAAAAGCCCTGGACAGAAACCCTGCTGTATTGCGTAGTTCGTATACGTCAATAAACTCTAATCTAAGTCCCCAGTCATTCAAGAGACAATAAGGTCACAAGACAATAGAGTGATGTACCATCTCACATCTTGCTCATATCTTTGATTTGCTTTAATCTAGTATTTCTTGATAATTGCGTCATTACACATTCCCTTATCTTTACATTTCAACATGTGTGTTCCTCGTTGATCTGTCCATAGTGTGCCTAGAACTAGTCGCTCTACAGAGCAAGTGTCATAGTGGTGGCCTATTAAAAGCTGTTTCCCCTAAACAGGCGAGCCACGGGATGATGGTAGGCATAAGTCCGATCAAAATCAACGATCCCAGGTCGTCATGTCACAATCAAACAAAATGATTAATTACCAATAATTAATTGACTAATTTAGTAATTTTATTCATTGATTTTTTTGTTACTTACTTACTAAATCCTGTGCACTCCCAGGGGAGCATAGGGCCGCAACCACACCTCTCCACCGAACTCGGTTCTGAGCAGCTTTCTTCATTTGCTCCCATGTCATTCCAGTACCCTCAGCTTCACTGATGACTGACCTCTTCCAGGTTTGCTTGGGTCTGCCCACTTTCCTCTTTCCTTGTGGGTTTCAGTCAAGTGCCTGCCTTGCAACATTGGTAGCTGGTTTTCGCAGGGTGTGCCCTATCCAGCTCCTTTTTCGTTTTGTGATGTGTTGGGCTATAGGCTTTTGTCTAGTTCTCTCCTACAAATCGACAGTATTTATCTTTTCTGGCCACCTACTTCCTAATATCCGACGTGGGCATCTGTTAACAAAGGTCTTGAACTTTTCCATATTTGTTTTAGTGACTCTTCAAGTTTCTGAACCGTATAGAAGGACAGTTAGGTAAAAATAAATGTTTTAACTATCAACGTAATCGGAGAATGCCTATGGGAGAAATAGCGTTAATAATTATTTAAGGAGACTAAACCCAAAAAAATTAGCCATAACTGTGAATACTAAAGTATTAGTTTCCTTTGTTGCTATTAAACAAAAAAATAATAATTACCAGTAATAATTTGTCTAAAAGGTTTCTTTCTATTATTGATTCATGTCCTGTCTGCGTCAATGAATAGTTGTGCGAAGTTTCAACTTGATCCGAGAATGGGTGTGGGAGAAATAACGTGTACACACTTTTTACTGACAGACAGAGTGAGTTGATATAAGATTTGTGAAAATGAAAGTTTAACATAATAGTTTAAACCTTCAGCAATCCGGAGCGAACACCACACGACCAAGAATGTGTAGCACTCTGTACAATGCCCTTACCGCCCACTCATTTTCATGTCCCTTTTTAGTAATCTTTTCTTGGTTACACAAAGTAAGAATACCGCAATATTTGTTTATATTGTTTTATTCAATTTTTTTGTAAAATCATCTCACTTGAAACTAAGTTTTTTTTTTTTTTTTTTTTTTGTTAAACAATATTAATTCAATTCGGTCAAGGTAGGGACAGTTCGTTCAGTTCGGTTCGTACCGATCAGTTTTAAAGTTCGGGTTCGGTTCGGTTCCGTCGTAATTGAGGTTCCAGTTTAATTTTTTTTTTCTGTTCGGGTTCGGTTCGTTTTCCATCTCTAGTAAGAAGCCACTCTTGTTCTATAGCCAAAAACGTATCATTTCTTAACAAATCAAAAACTGTGAGTGTGTCTGTTTCATATTAAATTTTTTTGTTGTTCGTAATTTACCTTAAATGTATCTTCATTGTAACTATGGATTAAATATTGTGATTTAGTAACTAAGGATTCCATTATCGAATACCACACCACTGAGAAGCCATTCTGTTCTATAGCCAGTTCTTAAATCAAAAACTGTGCATCTTGTTTCAATTTAACTTTTTTTTTGTTGTTTGTCATTTACCTTAAATGAAATTTCTTTGTAACAGTGGATTTAAATCTTGGGATTTAGTAACAAAGAATTTCATTATCAAATAATTAAGTGTCTTCTTTCTTCTTTCTTAAAGATGTAATTACATTTCAGAATTCAACTGCAGGTGAGAAAAACGAGTGACATATACACTATATTGACAACGGTCCTGATTGATTCACTCACCACCAATCCTCCCACTTGATGTGGACGAAAGAATATGAAAATTTAGCTGTTTATCTCTTACTTTGAATCTAGGCCACAGAGACAGATGACCTTTACATCTTCTGCCCTATAGTTCACAAGGTCTGAAAGGGGCAACTTTTTTTTTTTTACTTTGATCTAGATGTGTGATACCCGTTTTGTAAAAATAGCCTTCAAAAACACTTGATTCGCTCAGTCGGTTGAGCACCAGATTTTAAAGATGAGGCTCGGGCGTTCAAGTCAATAATCCTTAACTTTTTGCACAGTAGAATTGTAAAACTTCGATCTACGTTACAGAAAAATCAAAAAAATCTTGGAAGACAACGGCCACCCGCTCCATCAGAACTACCCCAGGTCGTCGCGAAGTGGGCGACTGCTGTCAATCAAAACAAGAGCGGAGCGGTACAAAAACTCTTTCGTACCTCACTCGGTTAGACTCTATTACCGCCACTCATTGATCAGGGAACATGAAATGCACCAAGATACCTGTGTGTAGTCGCTGAATGAACTCCTTATGTTGTCTGTTGTATTTATGTGTATTTTTCTGTTGTGTTGTCTTTATATGAGAAAAGAGTCCTTGTAATCACAACAAATTTCCGTAAGGATCAATAAAGCAGTCTTAGTCTTAGTCTATTGAAGTTGAAACGAAATTTATAAGCTCGATTGAAAGGTGATTTTTGAAGACCATCCTGATATCACGTGACAAATAAAATAGACCACGCTGTATAAAAGCTAAAAGGAGAGTAATTAGCTCAGATGTATCAAATTATGTACCCAATTATATAAATTGATATATTTAAATAAGTTAATTTTATAGGTGGTCAGTGGCGACTGAAAGAGTGGGAAAAAAAGGAGTTTTGAAACAATTATGTTCTAGCCTCTATGGAGACGAGCCGACATCTTTGTTTATATATGAAGTAACTCTGGTTTAATGGTTCCAGATTTTCTTTAAGAATTTTCTGTCATCTTTATTAAAAACAAAATCTTTACGAGATGTGCTTTTTTAATTACTCTACTTAGTCGATGTCTGTCTGCTAGTTAAGGGGAGGTATCCCTAGAGAAAATCGAGTTTTGGGTCTAGGATATCGATTTTTAACTAATAACATAATTAAGTAGGTCAATCATTTTTCATTACATTACAATCATTTTTATTGCTTAAATCTGTGTCTAAAACATGTTTTTAAAATGTTTTTGTAAGGGTTATGAGACAAAATCTTAATAAAATTTATACTTTAAACTCATTTTTCTCAAAATGTTAGTCTTTGCACATGTCATTATGCCTTACTAGGAATTTCTCCTAAACTACTGGATAGATTTTAATGAAATTTGAAACACTTCTTAAGGACATCATTTACTTTACTCTTTAAATGATTTTTTTTCAATATTTTATTTACTTTTTTTTAAATTAATTAATATTTATCCTGTTTTTTAGGTCTAAAATATACTAAAAATTCAAAAATTTGTAAAAAAATGTAACATTCTTAAATGTTTAATTCTGACGTTGTATCAATTTAGAGGATCTTTTTCTTCTTATCTTTTAATTTAATTTCATATATTTCTGATCAATAGTTTTTACAAAATTCTTGAGTTATAATTTGTATACAAGATGGCCGCCGTTACCATGGTAACCATCATTAACAAAAAATTTTTTTTTTTTAATTATTCATTTTAGAATATCATTATATGTTACCATAACAAATTTAGAAATAACAAAAATAAGATTTTCAGGTATTTCCATACCAGTATGTAAATACACATTTAAACGGAGTAATGATGGTTGCATTATAAAACAAGTATATCTATTGTCATGTCAATGTTACAATTTCTTAGCTTTTTTGAGATAGAAAAGTCTTTAAATGTGGTAATGTTGTGAGTGTAATTTTTGATGCCCTTTTCATGATGTTTTCTAGACGGCGCAACAGTTTAGATGAGGCGTTACCTTGCCAACAAGTTATTCCGTAAAATGGATTTAGGATCTTCTTATTTAATTTAAAGCTATTGAGTTGGTATAGAAAAAAAAAGTCGCTGGGCTGTTCTCTTTGTAAGAGTTCCAAGGTGGTCTTCCCTGGAAAGCTTGATCTCAATGATAACGCATAGATATTTATTTATATGCCTTCACTTGTTTTATAGATGTAGTTCTTATTTGCAGTCCGTGTATCGTTTCTTTCTAAAACTATGGGGGGAGTTGGTGGATTATATTCTTATATGCTTGCGAGTCTTGGACGCTGAGTGAAGAGCTACTGAAGAGAATCCTAGCATTGGAATTGAGATGTTACAGAAGGACCCTAGGTATCACATTTAAATACCGCATCACAAACGAAGAAATTAGAGGCAGACTATAACAGTGATTGGACTCAATAATGACCTGCTAATTATTGTAAAAAAAAAAAACTAACTAAAATCTATAGTTATAATACAAGATCTTCGGGGATGCAAAGACCTGCCTTCAGTGAACAGTACCAGGGAAAAAAAAGAAGAGGCAGGCAGACAAAGCAACATAAAGGAATGGACGGGCTTGCCGTTGAAAGATGTTCTATCTAAGGCAAAAAAAGAGAGTAATGGAGATAGACAGTCGACAAATCTTGTGTGGTGCCCCAAAAGTCCAACCGACTATTGAAATGGTAAAGGGTATGGTGTAAAGCTCATCTGTTACTGTAGCCAGCGGTTAACTAAGGTGTTGCATGGTCAGCATAACAACCGACCGCCTAGATTTTTCCAATGTATTCAGGTACCATTCACAGCTTGGGGGACTCAGGAGCGGCCTTAAAATCCCGACGTTTTAAATTAAAGTCTATATCATGATTCAAAATCAAGTCAACTAAATTTGCACGCCGAGCTTAGCCACTCGGTCAACCATTCTAAAACAATTCATTATACTAAAGTAAATACATATGAAGAAAAGCTTTATTCACTTATATGAAGCAATCTTGAGCTTGCAACAAATTTGCTCGTGGATTGATGTTTTTAAATTGGTCGATTCTGTCCACACAAAGCGTAACCTTCAACAGAATCGTTTGAGACAATAAGATTAAGCCGACTCTACCTTTGAATCAAACGACGTCTATTGATTCTACCCGCAACGAGCACAATAGTTTTGAAATGCAACATTATGAAATCGCTCGTGCTGCAAAATGTGTGGCCCCTGAATCTGTATAACGTCTTCCTACATCTCTAGTATAGATAGTTACGTGCAATAGAGCCTCTATGTCTTAAAAGAATAGATAACGTCTGGTGGGCTAATCGATTAAAATCTAGTTTACAAGATTATTTTCTTGTTGGCAATTTGAAATCGCTAAATTTTCGAAAGTCGTTTATATATAAAACTAGCATTGTCTAAGACTTCATCCGATGATAGGTCCTCAGGCTAATTTTGTTTAATTTGCAATGGAGCTTCACCTATTTTTTCTTAATTATAATTAATAATTAATTACATATTCAACTCCTCTATTTTTTTCTTACTTATAACAATATAATATTGTAAAGTTTTGCGAAAATGGGTTTACCCGTTAAGCCGATACATATCTATTAAAAACGAAAGAAGCACGAGAGGAATAAATAAAGCACGTCAGGACTTCTAAATTCGCAGATATAAGGAACGAATTTATATAAAAATGCTTTTGAAACACAAATTTGAAGCTTAATTTTATTGAATACTGAAATCAATAGACAATATTTTGTATTTCATGTGTCAATTTAAAAAACTATTTGTGCAAAGTGTAGTTCTTAAAGTTAAATCTAGATCTAGATCCTTTCGATCTTCTCACATGTAAACATGGCGTTGATCCACGAAATAGTAACACTTTCATAGAGTTGAGCTACTTTTTTTTTAGGGTCTTAAGATTGTTTTATGGCTACTATACATACGCCAGGGTTCCAGTTAGTACCCAAGGAACATTTCTGCCAAGTTTTGTCAAGATTGGTCTAACGGTTTTGATTTCTATATGGAACATATATAGGCCTTACTTTCTGCTTTTTAGTAGAGATACATGCTTAATCCTCTGCTTTGCAGTTAACATTCAAAATATTTGATAGACACTATGACCTAAATAATAATATTAATAAAAATCTTAATAGCATTAAAAAAGTTAGGCCTAGAATTTTTTCTTGCGTGAAAGAAAGAAAAGAGAGAGTGCAAGTAATGTGTAGCACTGTCATTTCTCTACATTTAGAAGAGATTAAACAGATTTAAAAAAAAGGTTCTGGCCACGATAAGATCTTAAACGGAAAGAATTATTGTTTAGTACTTTTTGTGCTTCACACATTAAAATGTCGGCTTTCAAAAACATAGCTGGTAGAAATTGCAAAAAAAAAAAAAAATTGGTAAATTTAAGCGCTGCGGTTTTAATCATGAAAAGCTGTCTTAGGATTACGTTGGATAGGAGGTTATTTATATTGTACATCCCCTCTTCAGAAACATATCGACACTTCTATTTCTTTGTACCAAAAAGCTAGCTATTTATAGTTTCCCACCACGTGTGGATATCTCTAAAAGTGAACATGAGTGAACCATGGAACTATACAAAGTTCCATGAGTGAACGTTACATAGGGAGAGGGTTTGCAGTCGGTGCGCAGTGTGGTGCGAATGTCTGAAAATAAACTGACATAAAATGCATCATTAGCACAGTGTCTTATGTAAATAAATAGAACCTTATGGTTCTTAAAAAAAATATGGCTTTACTCATGAAAAGAAACCTTTATAGATGTATTTTGTGTGTTTTGTGCATGCCTGCTTGTAGATCGCAAGGTAAGAACACCCGCATCTTAAAATTGTTTCATATTCGTAATAATAAACTTAGATTAGTTTTATTACGATTCTTATAGATCTAGATCTATAATTTTTGAAAATATATTTTAAAGAGTGTATGAATCTACAACCCTAAGAAATAATAATGGATTAGATTGTTTGTTATGCACTTAGAATCCTCGAAGACTTGATTAAAGTTTTCATTGTTCCGCTATAGGAATAGGCTGGTGCACTACCTTACAAATAACCTTATTCAGTAGGTGTCTGGATTGGATAGTAGGAAGAACTAGATCTTATTACCATTCGACAGCTTCGCTGGGTCAAAAACATATTCCACTTGGGAGATTAAATATTGGAGGTTTCATTGTTCGGACAAAAAAATGTCCGACAGCATTTCTACTTTAACCAGACCAATGTAATTGAATATAGAAGCAAACACTAATAGCATACACATGTACACAACCCAGAGGCGTAGTAAGTGGAGGGCTATGAGGAGGCACAATACCCCGGGCGCCACCATTAAGGGGGGGCCACTCGCATTGATGTGATTTTCACAGAAAATAGGGAGGGGGGCTCACTACGCCTTTGACACAACCATGATAAAACGAATAAGATTTATGTATACGCTTTGGTGTCGACGAAAGATCTGTGACGACCCGCATGTATTGTTTGCAGGTGTGGCTTATTTAGTGTCTCTGGGATGATTGTTTGAATGTGTAATATGCTGGGCCATCAGAGATAAATTGGAAACAGGGAGGCAACAGACAGGAAATAAAGAAAGATAAAATAATTAATAATTTGCAAGATGTTTATTTACATAAAAGAAAAAGAAAATAAAGGGTTGGGATGTCAATCCAAAGTCACTGTGGTAAGTTGTGGGCACAGTAGTGTGGTTGGTAGGCTACCGTGGGCACGAAGAGTACTTAAGGCAGAGCGGTTCCCAACATTTCATCCCCGGCCACTTCATCCCCGGTCACTTCATCCCCGGTCACTTCATCCCCGGTCACTTCATCCTCGGTCACTTCATCCACAGTCACTTCATCCTCGGTCACTTCATCCTCGGTCACTTCATCCTCGGTCACTTCATCCAGTCACTTTATCCTCGGTCACTTCATCCTCGGTCACTTCATCCACAGTCACTTCATCCTCGGTCACTTCATCCACAGTCACTTCATCCTCGGTCACTTCATCCTCGGTCACTTCATCCTCGGTCACTTCATCCACAGTCACTTCATCCTCGGTCACTTCATCGACAGTCACTTCATACTCGGTCACTTCATCCACAGTCACTTCATCCTCGGTCACTTCATCCTCGGTCACTTCATCCTCGGTCACTTCATCCACAGTCACTTCATCCTCGGTCACTTCATCCTCGGTCACTTCATCCTCGGTCACTTCATCCTCGGTCACTTCATCCCCAGTCACTTCATCCACAGTCACTTCATCCTCGGTCACTTCATCCACAGTCACTTCATCCTCGGTCACTTCATCCACAGTCACTTCATCCTCGGTCACTTCATCCTCGGTCACTTCATCCTCGGTCACTTCATCCTCGGTCACTTCATCCTCGGTCACTTCATCCTCGGTCACTTCATCCTCGGTCACTTCATCCACAGTCACTTCATCCTCGGTCACTTCATCCTCGGTCACTTCATCCACAGTCACTTCATCCTCGGTCACTTCATCCTCGGTCACTTCATCCCCGGTCACTTCATCCCCGGTCACTTCATCCCCGGTCACTTTACCCCAACAAGTATGAAGAGAGGAGGGGAACTCGATAAATACAAATATGATGTCTACAACATTTTGTAAAAAAATCATTCTAAATAAACATGTTTAATTATTACATCTAGAGAGGTTAAAGGCATCACAAATAAACAATGACTAGGAAAAATATTTGAATGGGGATGAAATGACCGGGGATTTAGTGACCGGGAATGAAGTGACTAAAGATGAAATGACAGGGGATGGATTGACAGGGATTGAAATGACCAGTCACCAGGCAGGGCTCTTCTTCCACGGGTAATATTATAAATAGTAAGTTAATAAGTAAGTTACAACCGTGGGTGTGATCGAGGTATCTGTAGAGAGCAGTATCACATAGGCAGTTGTGGTCAGTTATACGTAGGCGTATACACAGCAAGTAGGCAAACACTTGATGAAGGCAGCTAGTATAACATATAGAAGCTGGGACACATCCTATCGATGCCCTCGACTGAGGTGCATTCGTCAGACTGATAAAATTGCTAGTGCTTACAAACAGGGGTGATAAAGATAAAGCAGAGATTGTTAATAACAATTATATAAATGTAAGAAAAAAAAAGCAAGTCAGGTAACAATCTCAATAAAACATAATATAATAAGCAATGTTTACAATTGAGTTAAATCCAAATGTGGATTTGATAAACATAATACAATGTTCTCGTGCGAGAAAATGTAAACTAAAGTATTTACTTTTAATTGTTTACCCGTCAGTTGGCAGTGGTAAACATGTAAAGAATATAGTGGACGATTGAAGCCGGGAAATATTTTAATACAAGCAGGTCATGAGAGATAAGCGAGCGAGGGTAATATCGCAGTCGCCAATGTGATGGAGTCGAGAGAGGAAAAGGTGTGGGTTTGGTGGTAAACTTGGTCATAGAAAAGGGGAATAACGTAAGTGGGATTTATAAATAGTAATTGGTACTGTGATAAAATTGTGTGACACTGTAATTAAGCTTTTGGCATGTGACTAACTGAAGGTGCTATAAAGTACTTTATGAATCTATATGTTCTTAATGTAATTGTGACGTAATGTTTTATTCTTGTATTTTACAGTTGACTGGTTCGGACCAAACAAAGAGTTCAAATGTCACTGTGAGTCAAGTTGTAGTTATGATGGTACTTGTCTGGGTAATGGAAAGTGCACCAGAGGCTGGTTTGGTCTGAAATGCTAATATAGTAAGTACAATGTTTTGACAATTACTGAGAATTGGGAAGACATAGCTCTAGACAGCACCAGAAAGAGAGAGACAGTGACCAAGAAAGCTATGGACAGTGAAAGAACATGGGTCTCAGCTCAGGAAGAAAAACGTACAATACGACAAATGGCCAGCTCCTCTACCACCCAAACAAAATTAGGCACCTTAACCTGTGGTATTTTTGGACGGGAGTGTCTCTCCAAAATAGGGCTCCACAGCCACATGAGGTAGTGCGCGAGATGAACCATAGTCGTTCTACGACTGAAGGAGGCCAACAATGTTTTGTATCTTCATTTACATATTCTTATCCTTGTATGTAACCTTTTATTTTTCAGTTCCTCTTATTAGCTGACAGACTCTTTATCTGTTGTCACGTATTACGAATTGAATTCTACTTTTAAATGGCTTGCCTAGGGGAACGTGACAATAGAAAAGCAGTTGTGTCACTTATCTTAAGTCTGAATTTAATCAAAGACTTACAATGAATAACAAAAAAAAATGACACAAGAAATCGGAAGGTAAAATATCAACTTAATGTTTAATAAAAGATAACTCGAATAGTACTTTTAACTGTATCACATAAAGCAAAAAAAACAAACATTTACTCAATACAAAATGGAAGGGTTGACCAAAACCCTTTTACAAAAATGGCATGTAAAAATATTACAATACAAGAGTTTGAAAATATAACTACAAATACAAGCAAGGCCTTGAAAAAGAAAAATCTTAACTTACACGATAAATAGGTATACCACGCACGGGTCACGCAATGTCTCCGCTATTCTGTCTCACGGCTGTCTCCGTATGTCTGTCCTGTCTGTCAACGTTACACGGGCGGTCTTTTTATAGTCTACCGCGCGTCGATATCAAGACAAATCTAGTAGTTTCTAGAACCAAATAAGTCATCAATTTCCCAGATCTAGAACGCTCTTCAAAGAGACAGAAGAAAAGAAAAAAAAACCACCCTCCTTTCAACCAGAGGTACACACATAGGTCAAGGACCGGTCACACTGTCTGTGTGGCTTGACGAATAAAAAAAAAACTTATTACACAAGGGGCAGACAACCTCCCCGTCTCTCGACCGCAACAGGTCAAAGAAAAAAAAAACAATGTCTAGATACGTAACACTGTGGAAAGCTAGACGATAATCTCGAAAAAATATAAGTAGAAATGGAAAGTGAATGTAGATCTTATTTAATGTTATTTTATATACCAGAAAGGGAAAGAAACCCCGTGATTTTCAGATAAAGAAGCACTTAGCGGTTCCTTCCCTTAGAAAAGTTTTTTTTTTTAGAATTTTGGTGAACACTGTGATTATTAATTTTGGGATCATTAGGCAATATCCTTGTCCATCCAACTCAAATGGGTACCTAATATAAGTTGGGTGGAAAAGTAATAGCGGTCGTCTTTGTACTGGACACATGACACCCTCGTTAACCGTAGGCCACATAAACAGTTGACCTATACATCATCTGCCCTATAGATCGCAAGGTCAGAATTTTGAGTTTTTCTTTATTTTCACTGAAAAGACTCCTTGCAATATTGAATATTTACAAGCAACAATTAGAATGAGAAATAGACTACCATGAGCTTCTTAAAAAAGGAAGTGAGTTTTAAAAAAATGGCAAGCTATTATTATGTAACTGTACGAGTTCTATTAATTATTAATAAACACTCGAGACAATCTACAACACAGGACAAAACAACATTTGGTTTGGTGGTAGAGGAACCAGACTTGTTTTTGTTCTGTTTTTTTTTTGGTTTGCTCTTCACGGTCTTTGTCATTCTCTCTCTCTCTCCACATTGTGTGGTGTAGAACCGTCTTCCCAGAAGTCCACACCGATGTCCACTGCTTCAATATCACGTTTTTTTACATCCACATATCTGAGGTTGTAGCGACCAGTTTTTCTTGTGTCCATCGCGAATGCGTTTCTACAGCGGATCCTCCAGTTGGTGAAGTCTAGACGTTTTCATCGGCCTAATTTTTTATGTCCAACTTTCAGAGTGTAATTTTGATATTCGGAATATTTTTTTTGTGTGTGTTTATTTACAAAAGACCTCATATTCCTGGACAAGACAAGAACATTGCCGAATATAAACATACTTACAGACAGAGATGACAGTACATGCATGAATATATCTGACCAGATTGCTATTACTTTGCAGAGAACGGATGTTTTTACATGGATGAGAGTGACTGTTCAAGAAAACGGTACGTTTTTCGGTGCATGCAGTGAATATACTTATACAAAGGGCGTAGAAAGGTGGGGAGGGGGCGGCGGAATTCTCTGAGGATTTTAATGTTCAACAATCACTTGCCCAGCATTGATGAGGGAGCCCCACTCTACTATAAAAAAAAACAACTACTAAAGCAAACCAAAGTCGCCAAATTCTATGAGCGTAACCTAGAAGTGTTTTGAGTTTAAAACCCCCTCGCTAGAACTATGACGTTAGCCCCCCCCCCTCCCCGGTCTCTTTTCAAAACAATGCACATTTCATTTTACACTTTACTTTAGATATCAGCTAATAAACTCTCTCTCTCTCTCTCTCTGTGTTTTTCTTTCTCTCTCTCTCTCTCTCTGTTTCTCTTTCTCTCTCTCTCACACACACACATATCCTCTGTTCCTCTATCTCCCCACTGTTTCTCTCTCCCTCTGTTTTTCTTTCTCTGTCTCTCTCTCTCTCTTTTTATCTGTGTTTCTCTCTCTCTCTCTCTCTCTCTCTCTCTCTCTCTGTTTTTCTTTCTCTCTTTCTCTCACTCACATTCCTCTGTTCCTCTTTCTCCACTATATTTCACCACTGTTTCTCTCTCTCCCCCTCCCCTCTCTCTCTCTCTTTCTTACAGTGGCAATTCTGGATTTGTAGGGTGCCCTTAAGTCCACTCTTCTCCAATTTGCATCTGACATCAGATGAAAAAAAAAAAAGGTAAAGCCGAATTATATTTGTACTGGCCACAGGTCACTCTTGTTAACTCTTTGTCATACAAACCGATGATCTGTACATAACTCCCCTCCCCCCCCCCCCCATTTATCACAAGGCTTCACCAATCGAATGTCTGAACCAGAAATATTTCCTTGTGGACGAGTCTACACTAGACATACCATGTGACCTGACAGAAGCTTTTAAAACTGTTACCATCACTGCCACACAACGGACGTCGCTTTGTTCCATCTATATCAACGGAGGTAGTCTCGATTTTTTTTACAAATCAAATTGAATGGTCTAAAACTTATAGTAGTATATTTAGTCTTAATGTACTTAGGTCTTAGGTTTGAAAAGGTTGACGAGGGGTAGTAACAGTGGCGTCGCTACTGGGATGCAGGGCTGCAAGAATCATGAAGTATTACCCATCATGAAAGGGCATCCAATACCAAAGGCTTACAACTGTTGAAAAAAATATGGTGTAGGCGTCAAGTAACACTTGTACACATTATATTAATATTAATTAATAACTGAATCATGTTGAAAAAAAAAACACTTTTTTTATTGGTGAATTGTTTGATGAAATTTAGGGGTAAAACCATGAGCTAACTGTGCTGGCTGGCACATACCCTAGTCACGCCACTGGATAGCACGAGGGTCTGTGATTTCAGTTGCGACCCCATGTTACCAACATAATCATACGTAATACTTGATTATTACCCTTGTAAAACTTTTCGAAACAATTACCACTTCGTCTTATAAAGAGGTAAATGTTTTGAGAACAAAAAAAAAGAAACAAGAAAACCCAAGACGTATTTTGCTGTATAACTCATATTAGACAGAAAACTTATGATTCTTAACGAAATGATAAATTGATGACCTTGTGCATTATTTTCAAGGTCGTAACGTGGCACTAAAACAAAAAGCGTGGCAAACAAGTAATTGGGCCAACTCGAAGGGGACATACCACGCTTCCAGAGCTGTAGACGGCAATACCAACTATGATTTTATTCGTGGTCAGAGCTGTTCACATACAAATATCTCAGGCGACTTTCCCATTAGCCGAGGTGACAGGCTATGTGATATTCAACAGATATGCTAGGCCTCTAATGAAGTCTAATTGTAGATTATTCTTTTTATATGTTCCCGATAATATTTAATTTTCTAGGCATCACATATATGAATAATTTCGATTTAAGTAAAAAGTCTATGTGGGAGAGTATAAAGATGCGCAATGACAAACAAAAAGAAGGAAATGTCTGAAGGTGAAGAGAGAGAGAGTGAGAGACAGACAGAGAGACAGTGGCCATGTAACTTATAGTTCACTATTTTCCTATTTTCTGCAACGCTGGCGCCATTCTTTTCAACGTGGCACTACGATGCTCTATTTGTGTATCCATATCCTAGGTGTCAGGGCCCCTGCTGAAGGCTTTCAAAGACGCTTTCGGGCCTTCCCTGGAAATGGTTCATCTAAACGTAGCAATACGAAGCAGGATTACAACGTTGATTGGGCCCCCCACCCACTATGACCTCCTGACCACTAGTATAAAAACGCAAGCTAAAAGATTAAATTTTCTTAAACGAGATCCTCATTGGTTACAAAGACATCATTACAGAGAACAGAACCAGGCTGAAGAAAGAGAGGCAGACAGAGAAAGCAGCGGGATGATAAAATTTCGAAAAGGGCGTAGCCTACATGTTTTTGGAAAAGACTAATACTGGCAAAAGACATGGACACATGGAGAAGGACGGTTGTCAACGGCACAACAGATTAATGAATAGTTGAAAGTGAAAAAAATGTATAGCGAAATAAACATATACACATCTTCATCATTAATAGTTCCTTTTTTCCAGGTCTTAATATGGATCGACTTGCCAACTTCATCTTAGTAGCATGAGATTTGGGCGTCATGAAGTTTTTCTATAACGACAACACATCAGGATCACGCTTTCATATCATTAAAGACCTTGCTAAGAATAAAATATCAGAAGTCAATATTAGCGTCTCATCAAATATATTATCATTGGAAGTCTATGGAGTTAAGTATTTTTAAGTTTTTTTTTCTCACTACAAATGTTAAGGTTACCGGGTACATGAAATTATGTTGCTAGGAGATGTAGACATGTTGCTAGAAGATGTAGACATGTTGCTAGGAGATGTAGACGCGTTGTTAGGAGATGTAGACGCGTTGTTAGGAGATGTAGACATGCTGCTAGGAGATGTAGACATGCTGCTAGGAGATGTAGACATGTTGTTAGGAGATGTTAGGGTTAGGGTTAGGACATGTTATTGGAGATGTAGACATGTTGCTTGAATAAAAGTTGAGTAAATTTAAAGTGCCCGTGTCATTAGAAGTGAACTTCAAACTAAACATGAGTTTTACCCCGAGTCTGACCCCCCGCCAGTTAGAATAGTGTATACGAGATGTGCATTGTTCATCCATGTCGGTGAGAGGGAGCTCTTGTTCGCTTTTGCTGGCCTTAGAGTTCCAATTGCAATGCACAACTCTAAACGACAATTTCAAATGAGTCAATATAAAAACATTCTTGAATTGATTATTGTACTACAACAATCCACACTTTTCTTGGCCTTCCATTCGGTTTGCATTCATGAATTACTGTTGTTGTTATAAAGTTTATGTTCTATTCGATTGAAAATGTTTATTATCAATAATTATATTTGGTTCATTTTAGGCAGTAATTATTGTAATTGCCTCGTGTTTATTTTTTCACAGAATGTCCGTCCGGTACATTTACGACATCAGATTTCCAATGTATCAACTACCCATCAGCATGTCCAAACAGTTGTCATCCTAATGGTGGCTCATGTTACCTACATTTTTATTACAGTGACTCACCAACTTGTACTGCAGGTATGGACACGTACGTTTTTTGCAAAGCTTATATCAACTCACTCAGTCCGTCCGTCTGTCTGTCTGTCAGTCTGATAAAAAGTGTGTACACGTTATTTCTCCTACAACCATTCTCGGATCAAGCTGAAACGCCAAACGTTTATTCATGAATATAGACAAGACATGAATCTTTTTTTTTTTTATAAAAGAACCAATAAGACAATTAATTACAGGTGGATAATTATTTTGTTTGATATTAACAAGGAAAACTAATACTTCTGTATTCACATAAATGGCTAAATTTGTTGGGTTTATTCCCCTTAAATAATTGTTAACGCTTTTTCTCCCTAACGTATTCTTCGGTCAACTAGATACTTTAAACAATTATTTATTGTACCTAAAAAAACATTAATAAAAAAACAACTCAAATATTCATTTAATTGTTAGTATAGTTTGATATTGAATAAGTGAAATAACCAGATAACCAGTACATTAACGGTAGATATATTTTTAAGGACGGAGCTCTTCTCCTTAAGATAAGTCCCGGATTTTTTTTTATTTGTTTGTTTTTTTTTGCTCTAAAATTTAATAGTCATTTTCTTTGGGCGGAAAATACCGGCTGATCGGGTGTTTTACTGTAACTCAAGTTTACCCTTTTGGTGTGTTCCAAAAAGGGCTGATGCTACAGGAGCCTGCGATTCCTGCTTACCTGCCATTGTTCGCCCGACTGGTTCAGAGCTTTACAGGGGGGGGTATGTTAGGGGAGGGAGAACTTATTCACTGAGGGGCTGTGGCTGTTTCGTCTGTAAAAAGGATCGTGTCTTTGGGAGATCTCTAGCTACGACTGGATTTGACCTGCAGCCGGCCTACAGACTTGTGAAATGGTCAGCAAAACCTAAACTGTTTTAAAAATGGTCTCGAACTCTGTTCTACTTTTATAGATTAAGTCTGTTCAACTTTCATAGATTAACACTGTTCAACTTTTATAGATGAAGTCCTCAAATTAATTAAATTTCATAAATATTATAACAAAAATTGTGCACTTAATTAACAGTTTTTACCGTGAGAAAATTTGGGCTTCCTGGTTGAGGGTTGCTGACTGGTTGTGCGGTATGTGCGCTGGACTGTTATTCGGACTTCTCGATGGTCCAAAGTTCATACCCTGCACGCTGCCATCTTCCGTCGTTCTGCGGGAAGTTTGGACTAGGAAGTATTTTACCTTCAACCCTGAAGGAGCATCCGAAACATGTTAAACTTTTTGCAAACCACTAACTTGCATTTCATTCTTACAATATTATATAAACAGTATCAGAGTCATGGTATTTATTTAATTTTTAAAGTCTTTTTTACTTTTATTATATAGAGTCAAGGTGAGCAAATCTGACATCATATAATTCATCCACTAGCCGGAAATCATTATCATATTCAGGTAAAGCAACAGTTGTTTTAATACGTTTAAATATTTATATTCATTTATAAAGTTCAGAAATGTGTGTAACTAATATGAATATATACTATAGTTTGTTGGGCTCTGGGGAACCACACATGATCCGTCGATTGTCTTTCTCTATTCCTCTATGAGTTTAGCTTTGACTAGACTCTTTGAATGACAAGCTCATCCATTCTTTGATGATGCCTTCATTTCTCTGGCTCTTCCTTTCCTCGTACTGTTCCTTGTTGGGAAAGTCTATGCGAGCCCAGAGAATCTCCTCAGATATGGCTATACAATTATTATGTCGTATTTTGATAGTGGTCAGCTGTGATCCTGTTTTGTATTTCCTGACTATGACCAGATCAACTCTCCAACTAACGACTGGTCTAGAACACATTAGCGTCCCCTGAATAAAATACCCGTGCTAAAGTACAATTCACAAACAATACAAATAAACATACATACACAAATTCTCACATTCTACACTGCCCTAATCCCGACAGTGAGGTCTTTGAAAGTGACACCCAGGATTCTTCCTCAGCATCTCGGTTTCATTTATTTATACATCAATGATATCTAGGGATACTGTACTATTCTTAACAACTCACTCTGTCTGTCTGGTAGAAAGTTCGAACATATTTTTTTCTCCATTTTCGAATTATCAGATCAAGTTGAAAATTTGCACAATTATTCTTTGTGTCTGACAAGTTATGAATAAACAAAAAAAAAAACAACAGACAAAGAAACCAAAAAAAAAAAAAACAAAAATTAATTAATTATTGATGATAAATTTATTTTTTTTTAGGATCGGAAAAAGGGAAATAATTGCTACTTAATTAAAGTGCATGTTGTCACAGTCTAGTTTGACATTTTGGAGGCGATAGGCACGCGAAACCTCTGATATAGAAAGAGGAAGTAAGGATGACTAAATTGACTTTTAGACAGTAGTAACTTTGGGTTAGTTAAGCAGGGTAGTCACTTTAAATAAGTAGAGACAGTACACATATTTTTAGTAGTTGCTATCTGTGCTTAGGGCTGGATACATGTTATTGAAGCTTATTGTTACCCGCTGTAATGCGGTCGTATTTTGGTAGTGAAATAGTGTTCTAGACGACTATTATATTTGATACTTCCTCTTTCTATATCAGAGGTTTCACGTGCCTTTCACCTTCTTGACCCAAGGCGAACATAAAACGGGCAATTTCAAACTAGATTGTGACAGATGTATATATGGATTTAATCCCTTATTACGATTTGAGACGTTTTTTTCTCCCAATTCCTATTCTCGGATCAAGTCGAAAGTTCACGTAATTATTCATAGTGGATGACAATACACGAATCAATCCTAAAATTAATCAATAAAATAATCAATGAGTACTTATGAATTATTTTTGCTTTATATGGCAGAAAGGGAGCCATATTAATGTCGGTAATTAGCGGTTCTTTCCCTTGGGTAAGCTTTGCTTTTTTTTTTTTTCATTAGCTTGTTTCGTTTCAGGAATGGAGTCAAGTTCTATAGCTACTACACTTCCAGAAGCTCTTGGTATTGGAATAACTATCGGTGCTGTTGCTGTGCTGCTGATTCTGAGTGTATCGTATGCAGTACTTGAGGTCCTAACATCAACAGGATATAACCCGAACCAAGGCCAACAACTCTCCAAAACAATTAAAGAGCACAATCATTCATATCAACGTTCTGGTGCAGATGGTAAAAATTATTTTGTTTTCTCGTTTATATACTTGGGTTGCCACTTGAGTACATTTAAATAACAGAGACCTCCATACATAGAGGCTAATCCATAAATATTTTTTTTTTGGCATATCTGTTGTTCAAAATAAGGAAGTAATGATAACTGAAATATTTAAATAATATACAAAAATTTTTTAAGTTACCCTTATAACACAATGTCAACATTCTTTTACTTGTACCATAAAATGATGTGTCATTAATTGGTAGGCAACACTGAGCATAAAATTTGGCTCTCTCGGCATTGATTAGCTTCTCTTTTTATTTCAATATTTTATAAACGTTCTCGTTTCATTAACTTCGTTTTATCGAAGGTGTCATTAAGTCGACATATTTCATCTTGTTATCATTTCCCAGTTTATGAATGTATGTTTTGTGGTAGGAAGTTATGAATGTATGTTTTATGGTATGAGGTTATGAATGTGTTTTGTGGTAGGAAGTTATGAATGTATGTTTTGTGGTAGGAAATTATGAATGTATGTTTTGTGGTAGGAAGTTATGAATGTATGTTTTATGGTATGAGGTTATGAATGTATGTTTTGTGGTAGGAAATTATGAATGTATGTTTTGTGGTAGGAAGTTATGAATGTATGTTTTATGGTATGAGGTTATGAATGTATGTTTTGTGGTAGGAAATTATGAATGTATGTTTTATGGTATGAGGTTATGAATGTATGTTTTGTGGTAGGAAATTATGAATGTATGTTTTGTGGTAGGAAGTTATGAATGTATGTTTTGTGGTATGAGGTTATGAATGTATGTTTTGTGGTATGAAGTTATGAACGTATGTTTTGTGGTATGAAGTTATAAACGTATGTTTTGTGGTAGGAAATTATGAACTTAAGTTTTAAGGTAGGAAAATTATTAACATTTGTATAAAGATAAGATAAGATTATTTTATTGATCCAATCAAATGGAAATTCAGTTTGACTACAATTGACAACCTCAGCGTAACTAGTTTACAAAAACAACATAGATGCAAATATGAACAACATTGACTAACGAAACACATACACATTCACAACCAGCGCTTTATGAGTTTGACTTCTATGTACTTCTCGATGACGGCAGCCGATCTTGTAACACTCTGACCGATAGTGGGATAAAGAAGTTTTTAAATCTTTCTGTTTTAGTCGTACTGGACTATAATGTTATGAAGTTTTGTTTGCTATCGTCTAAATTGCTTGCTCTTATAATGAATTCAAACTTATAGTGCACAATTGTAAAACGAATTTTTGACTAACGGAGAATAAAGATTATTTAATTGATTAATATTATTATTAGTAGTAGAGATATTAGTAGTATTATGTTAAAAAACGAACAGGTATTCATCCTCCGGCACTGCCAGGGTAAAGTTTTGTTAAATTGAAGAAAAAAACATTGTAGTCCTTTTATCACTGTCCACTATAAACTTTTTCTGAGGATGTAGCAGGTCTGCAGCAGTACCGCCCTCTAACAGGCCACGAGAAATTTCTTGGAAATGTTAAGCGCCTTGAGGGTAACTCTGAGGTCAGTTGTCATTATCATCTCGGTTGATATAACAATGGTAAATATTGTTAATTTGGATAGCTTAATCACCAAGCCTAGGTTCCGTTTTTTCTTTGTTTTTTCCATTTCAGTTTTTCTTAAATTATGAGACAGTGGTACGGCGATGTCAATAATGGTAGAGGGTTTATTCTTTCTTATCAATGAACAGCAGATTTTGTATAACGATTGGTCTCGGTAGGTTTTGGCCCCTTGGGATTAGGATAAGCTATGGTCAGCACAACGAACAACCGCTTTTTTTCCCCAAGTAATGTCAGGTAACATCGTACCAAACAGATGTTTGGACTCACGGGTTCCCTTAAAATCCGAAATTAAATATTGTTGTTTTCACCAAGATTCAAACCCAAAATTCGCCTTTACCACTCGGCCATTCCGCCTCGTTTATAGTGTTGTTGGGGTGAATTGTAACAATTCTTTGATTTATAAACCCACGCAGGTGAGGTCAAGCTACACCACAAAGTAATGGAGGAAAGCATCGTTTGACTTTGGACATTGGAGATAGCAGACGACGATATAGCATTTCATAACAAAGGGACATTACTGCAGCTTTAGTTCATAAACAAAGGGACATCACTGCAACTTTAGTTAATAAAACAAATGGGAATCACTGCAGCTTGAAAACATAAGACAAAGGGAAAACACTGCAGCATTAGTAGATTTAACAGTCGGAAATGAGTTAATGTTTAGTTTGTGATGCAACGGGCAATCCGTTCAACTTTATGAGTTTAATTCTCTCATCTTTCTCTTAAACTTTGTGGGGCCGCTGTGACAGTTCGCGTTACAAAATCCCTCTAATTTTCTCGGTCAGCATCTGTTTTTAAACAGAATATTAAGAGATGATATTCCCTTGACAAATTTGGATATTTTGTACGGATACGGACAGAGGGACGAACGGAAAGACAGACATGTAGATGGATGGATGGATGTTTTGTTTATTATCGTCTAAATTGCTTGCTCTTATAATGAATTCAAACTTATAGTGCACAATTGTAAAACGAATTTTTGACTAACGGAGAATAAAGATTATTTAATTGATTAATATTATTATTAGTAGTAGAGATATTAGTAGTATTATGTTAAACTGGAACAAACACAAAATAGAGCAGTGAGGTTCATAACAAACGAATATTCACATTTGACTAGGGTAACACCATTAGTAAAATCACTAAATTTAGAAAGCCTTCAAGACAGAAGACTCAAAAGTAAAGTAGCAATTATACATAAAACACTGAACCATAATCTTCAAATACAAAAACAAAATTTAATAAAATACTCTGAAAGACACAAAAATAAAGGCACATTCCTCGTCCCATATGCTAGGACAAATTTGTACAAATACTCCTTCTTCCCTAGTGCTATTAGAGCATGGAATGGGTTGCCTGAGCTAGCCAGAAAAACCAGTGACTTGGCAGAATTTAAGTCATTGGTTAATATGCATGACTAAATGCATGACGCGTAGGACGTAATCATCTTCTTTTTTGAAGTAACGTCTGTATTATATAAGATAAGATAAGATGGATGGATGGATAGATAGATAGATAGATAGATAGATAGATAGATAGATAGATAGATAGATAGATAGATAGATAGATAGATAGATAGATAGATAGATAGATTAGCAAAAAAAAACTTGTAGTCCAATTGAATAGAATTAGAGGGCCTTTTAGTACCACGTCACTATTGAATAAGTCTCCTGTGTTGTAGTTTGGAAGCCATCACTGAATACATCCCTTGGCCTTAGTTTGGACGTTATTAATTTAATGTTGTAGCCTAAATGTTTGTGGCTTTCTTTTTAAAAAAAATATTAATTTAATATTCAATGTCACAACGAGTTTGTTTTTATCATCAGAATGTAAAGCTGGAAAATGGGGACGCAATTGTGTTCGTGAGTGTAGCTCTATTTGCAAAGATCAGTCTTGTGATGGAGTTACCGGACTTTGTGAACACATCTGTGATAGCCTAACAGATCTCTCCTGTCCTGATGGTCTTGTGTTGTTTTTACAAAGATTTAATCAACTCACTGTCTGTCAGTATGTCTATCTATCTGTCTGTCTGGCAAAGAGTTTGAACATTTTTTATTTCTCCTTTTTCTCATTCTGACAACACATGAATTACACACACACACAAATTAGTCAATTAATTGTTGGTTGTTAATTATTTTGTTCGATGTTCAAATAAAGAAAATAAATGCTACTTAATTAGAGATGTGGATGTATATATGGATTTTATCCCTTAATACGTTATGACACGGATTTTATCCCACATCACATTCTCGGGCCAAGTTTAAATTTCGCATAATTATTCATTGTCGATGACAATACTCGAATCAATCCAAAAGCGAACTGATTACTACATATGTCCCACAGAGAGCCCTGCGCTCAATGGAATCGACGCATCTAGTCGTGCCGTATTTCTACCTCAAAAGCTACGGTCTGAGGGCTTTCTCGGTACATGGACCAAAAGTATGGAACTCATTCCCCATTGATCTCAGACAGACAACATGCTACACTACTTTCATGAAGAACATTAAGACCTATCTTTTTATTTTTTTTTAGATTATTTTGTCATTCTTGCTCTCGTGTTTGTGTTTCTAATGTTATTACAGCGCCATGAGCCTATATTTTGTTTGTTAACAGCGCTTCATAAATAAAATTATTATTATTAATAATATAGATAGATAGGTCTTTAAAAATTTACTATGGCCAACAGATTGTCCAAAGGGCTACCACGGTTCCAACTGCACTCTAGACTGTTCCTCCACCTGTAAAGATCTGTTATGTAATAGACTTGGCTACTGTATTGCGTGTGTATCTGATTACACAGGCCGTTACTGTGAGAAAGGTAATACTTAATTTATTATACGTTATCAAGTGAGTCTTAATTCAGGAAAAACAACAAATTTATAATATGTTTTTATTTTCTTTAGATATTTATATTGACGAGCAATATTATCATTGCAACTAGGTCTAGCATCAGAGAACAGCGGCCTCACATTTTCATCCGGCATTGGTATTGGAGTAGCTGTTGGTGCTCTGGTTATCATCTTGGTTGTTGTTATAGTTATTATATGCAGAACAAGACTCAAAACATAAAGAGCCAAAAGCAATGATGACTTAAAACAGGACACACAACTCCAGAACTATGATGGCGTGAAACAAATAAATGAATACAACCTTACAAACCTTCTAGATCTACTTTTGAAGGTACATTTCTTTTTTTTTTCATTTTAGAATACCTCAATTCAAGTCACAACTTAAAATCTGGATTGGGATTTTATAAAAACAGCTCTGAAGATTTTCCTAGAAATTTAACAGTCGGTGTATATCGCTGAGAAAAGAATTACTAGCTCGTTGGCCACAAGAGGAAAACATTAAGTTTATGGTTTTGTCTGGGGATCTTGGGTTCAAATATCGGTAAAGACTTGGATTATGAATTTCGGTATCTTTAAGGCGCCTCTGAATCCACCCAGCTTTAATGGGTACCTGATATTAGTTGGGGAAAAGCTGATGGTCGTTATGCTGGCCACAGGACACTCTCATTAACCGTGGGGAATACAAACAGATGACATTTACATCATCTGCCCTATAGATAAAATCGTTAGACTACACAGTTATATGATAAAATCAATTCAATGTATTTCGCATCCAAACTTTTAAAAGAATGTCGAATTAATGCGCTTATGGAATTTCTGTCTAAATGTACCTTATTTTGTTGTGTATGCAGTATTATTATTATTATTATTATTATTGGCCTCCTTCAGTAGTAGAACGACTATGGTTCATCTCGAACACTTTTTCATATAGCTGTGAAGCCCTAGTCTGGAGAGACACTCCCGTCCACATATATTGCAGGTCAAGGTGGCTTTCGCTTTGAATGTAGAGGAGCTGGTCATTTTCCGCGTGGCACGCTTTTCTTCAAGAGCTGAGGCCCATGCAGCAAGAATAGAGATTAAACATGTTTCAGTTGTGCACTTTGGGACTCCCGGTTGGAAATGCTCTTTAGAGGAAATGTAGGTGCAAAAAAAAAAATTTTAAAAATTTAAGTCGTTTGTGCTAGCGGGAGATGGAAATGAGCCCCACAACTATGTTCCTCAAGGAACCCTTCTATATCGGACACCCATAAGTCTAGTGTGACATAGACACTGAGAAACTAGCTTGTACAGATAATTATGAACAAATACCTGCACATCTTAATGGAAAGTAATTTCTGTAGGTTTCTATATCAATCAAACCTTAAAGAATGCTTTTAATAGTGACACTCTTTTATTTATTTTTTTTTCAAATGTTTGATAATGTCTCTTGTTAATACTACGGTTTTTGTTGGTTTTTTTTTTTTTTTTTACAGAAAAAGTTAGTCAGATAAAAAAGATGAACGAGAAGGCAAATTAACAATACATTACGAGAATACTTCAAATACAGTTTATGAGACAATAGGATAAGAGCTCAATTTTTTAGACCATATAATACTGCATCAATGTGAATTATGATATTAATGTGCAATACGTATGTGATATGTATATACTGCATTAATGTGAAAGTCTTGATTACAGATAATATATGGGTGCAAAGCACTACTGCCTGTATAGAGATTGTCAGGTCCATCTCTTGGCTCATTAGGGCCTACTTACGAACGATTACTGCAGGTCTATAGTAAACACTTAGGGATAACAAATATATTTCTAAAAGAATCCAGAAAAACTTTATCTCTCATAAAATTACAACTTTATTATTTATATAGAAACCACTCAGTAATAAAAAAAACAAAAATCCGTCCTCTTCTACTATACAAATTAGCACAAACACCAGTCCAGGAAACAACTGTCCAACCATCCTGGACTGGGAACAGAGCCCCCAATGACTAACACATTCAGTTAACATCATGTGCAGACTATTTACATTCATAACCTAGGAGTACATAGACAAAGGGAATTAACTGTTATACCAAAATATCAACAGAGTAAAATATTCACTCTGGCTATACCAGCCTCTGACAGAGATGTATACTTTATTCGTACAATAATCTTTAAAATTTCGCACAAATACCAATGCAGTAAAGGTGGCTGTCAGGGTGGAATTTATATGGAAAATAAATTCATTCTTGTTTCCATAAGTATGTCCAAAAGAAAAAATATGTTTCTATCAAGTTCGTTCTTTTTACACAAATGTTTGTATGTAATAAAAGAGATTGTATTATTTGTAAAAATAGTTCGTGTATGTGTAGAAATATGTTGAATATGTCAAATAATGTTGTATTTTTATAAAATTGTTTGTGTACAAATGTTTTATTAATACAAATAAACCTTATTTGAAAGCATGTAACCCACTCTCCATTCATTTCTCAATAGAAGAGAGACAATGAGAGTGAAAAAGAGAGAGAGAGTGAAAAAGAGAGATTCAAGGCACAAGAAAGAGACATAGAGAAAGAGACACAGAGAGAGAGAGAGATAAAATGAGGCAGAGAGAGATAAAAAAGAATGAAAGAGATGAAAAAAAAACAGAGATGACAGAGAGAAACAGAAGCAAGACATTTATTTAAGTCATAAGTCAAGACATTTATTTAAGTCACAAGACAAGACATTTATTTAAGTCATAAGACAAGACATTTATTTAAGTCATAAAACAAGACATTTATTTAAGTCATAAGACAAGAAATTTATTTAAGTCATAAGACAAGACATTTATTTAAGTCATAAAACAAGACATTTATTTAAGTCATAAGACAAGACATTTATTTAAGACATAAGACAAGACATTTATTTAAGTCATAAGACAAGACATTTATTTAAGTCATAAGACAAGACATTTATTTAAGTCATAAGACAAGACATTTATTTAAGTCATAAGACAAGACATTTATTTAAGTCATAAGACAAGACATTTATTTAAGTCATAAGACAAGTAATTTATTTTAGTCATGTTTTTATCAGACTTAAGTCATTTAAGTCATAACAGACATAAGACAGGTAATAGTCACAAGACATTTATCTAACAGTTATAAGACATAAAACATTTAGTTAACAAACGCATGACATTTAGTGAACAGACACAAGACATTTTTGTTGACAGACATATGACATTTAGTTAACAGACATTAGACAATTAAGTAACAGACACATGTCATTTAGTTGACAGACATATAACATTTAGTTAACAGACTCATGACCCTTAGTTAACAGATAAAAGACAATTTATTTAACAGTCACAATCAGTGGATTTACTTAGATGGTTGTTACCCTGTGCGGTCAGCTCATGGTGTCATCCGCCCCTAAAACATTTTTGTTGTACCATAATAGCCTTACATTGAGCTAATTATCTACATAAAAAGGTGGTTAGACAATTTTAAAAGTTCGTTATTTAGAACAATTTATGTATTGGAGGCGCGGTGGCTGAGTGGTAAAGCGCTTGGCTTCTAAACCGAGATGTCCCGGGTTCGACTACTGATGAAGAACGGGAGTTTTAATTTTGGTATCTAAATGCCATGTCTTCTAACTAAATGTCATATGTCTGTTAACTAAATGTTATATGTCTGTCAACTAAATGTCATGTGCGCCGTGGAGTCTATCCAGCTTTAATGGGTACCTAACATTAGTTGCGGAAACGGTATGGTAGTAGGTCATTGTGCTGGACAATTGACACCCACGTTAACCGTGAGTCACAGAAACAGATGGCCTTTACATCATCTGCCCTATAGATCGCAAGATCTAAATAGGAACTTTACTTTAATATCAACCTGTATTAAAATGTAAGATTGAATTCAGAAAAAGTTAACATAACATGGGCTCTTTTCTAGACATTATAAAAGATTTTAACGGAAGCTGCTCTGTACCATTTTGTCATGTTTGTTACGACGACTGGCGATTCAAACTTTCGTAAAATGCATTACAAAGTGCAAAATGTTTATAAACTTTACATAAAGATAAAAAAGAAACAACTAAGAAAATGTTCTTAAAATAAAAAAAACAAAACCTAAATGCCAACAGCGGTTCTGTTGTTTACTACTGGCGTAGCTAGGGATTATGGGGGTCGGGTGGCTGGATCTCTCTCTTCAGGGGCCCCTGCATTTCGACAATTGACATCAAGATATCAAATTTGAAATATAACAACATCCGCTTAACAGCGGTATCAAATATACAAGTCATCTACTGACTTCAAGTTCGCACTGTCTTCAAGTACTCAACTGACTTAAGGTTACTACTGTTCTCGACTAACCAAAAGTTACAACTGCAACCAACTGACTAAAAGTTACTACTGACTAAAATCAATTTGGTCATTCTTACTTCCTCTTTCTATCTCAGATTTTTGCGTGCCTTTTCACCCTCTTGACCCAATGTGAACATATAACAGGCAATGGTAGCAGAGACTGTGACACCCCCATATTGAAATTTTTACTTAATGCGGAAAAATGCGGATAGAAAAAGGTTGCCCACCCCTGGAGTAGACGATATTTGAATTGAAATTTTTACTTAATGCGGAAAAATGCGGATAGAAAAAGGTTGCCCACCCCTGGAAAAAACGATATTTGAATCGGAAAAAATACAATTATTTAATTAATTACAGGTTACAAGGGGAATTAATCCTTCAGTATTCACAGCTATGGTTAAATATGTAGTGTTTCGTTTGCATAGATTATTGCAACATTATTTCTCCCACACCCTGTTTCATATCAAGTTGAAACTTAAACAACCATTTCATGTACCTAACAATTCATAAATTAATTTTAAAAATAACCGAATAGTCTAGTAAGTAATGGTGAACATTTATTTTGTTTGATATTTAAAAGGGGGAATAAGTTCTACATTCTTGAGAGACATTGTTGTTAGCCCTTTTCATTAGATAAGCTTTGTTTTGTGTGTGTGTGTGTGTTTCTGTGTTTTCTTTACGTCAGACTCTATGCCAAAATGGCGCCTGAGTTGATCTTTGTAGCTATTACAGTGGGCCATAATCATAACTATTCATTGGCCTCCTTCAGTTGTGGCTGTGGAGCCCTATTTTGAAGAGACACTCCCGACCACATATATTGCAGGTCGAGGTGGCTTTCGCTTTGGTGGTAGAGGAGCCGGTCATTTTTCGTATGGCTTTTCTTCCAGAGTTGAGGCCCATGTTTTCTAGCTGTCCATAGCTTTCTTGGTCACTTGTCTCTCTCCAACTGGTGCGGTCTAGGGCCGTGTCCTCCCAATGGTCAGTATCAATGTTCACCGAGCCAGCGTTGCCTGAGTACTGTAAAGATGCTGGGAAGACCCGTTCGCGCCAGGATCTCAGTATTGCACACTCTTTCTTTCCAAGTTATTTTCAAGATCCTTCGAAGGCAGCGCAAGTGGAGTGGGTTTAGTTTTCTCTCTTTCTTTGAGTAGGTAGACCACGACTTACTGCCGTACAGTAGCGTACTAAGAACGCATTTCTTGTAGACCTCCATTTTGGTAGCTGTAGAGAGCTTCTGGTTTTCCCAAACCTTAGTCGGAGTCAGGCGAAGGTCGATGCTATATGAACATTATATTCACATCCACAGTGAATCGCTCAGGTAAGACAGTGCTTTAAAAGACGACAAGTCAGCTCTGACCGTGTATATCATTTAACAAGCCACCAAGACCTGTGTTTCACCTCGATAATGACTCCTATTTTGTATTGTTCAATTCGTCCAGTCCTTTATAAGGTCAACTAAAAATAGTTGTACATGTTGCCTCTAGAGGATTGTGTAGTCTTGGAAACTACAACAACTAAATGCTTCCTTAATATTTGGACTTTTGTACAAAGCACATTTATCCCATTTCTAATTCGTTGATTTAAAAAAATCATTTAAATATCTGTGGCATTTTACGTCTCGAGAGACGATCTTTTCCCTTTGCAACTTCTTGTGTGACTAAAGAGGCCAATCCTTGATACACAGCTGCGATCGCAGGTTGGGCATATATAATCACCAGGCGCCGTTGCATTTTCACCCTTCTTTCTGCTTCTGTTGTGTATGGCATCTGCAATCTTTAACCCTTCCTTTATGCTCTCTCTCCATGAGGATCTGTCCAGTTGCCAGTGTCGATTTTGAAGAGCTTCATGTCGCGTTTGCATACATCCGTATAACGTAAAAGTGGGCGACCAGCGTCTCTCCTGCCTTCTATTAGATCGCCATACAGGATGTCCTGTGGAAGTCGACCTTCTGGCATTCTACGAACGTGGCCAAGCCAGCCAAGGCGTCTGCTGCTGATAACAGAGCGGATGTCCTGGCACCCTGCTCTTTGTAGCACTTCCTCAATGGTTATCTTATCTTGCCACCTTATTTTAAAGATCCGCCTTAGGCATCGGAGGTGGAAAACATTCAGCTTTTTTTCCTGCCATGAGTAGGTTGACCATGTTTCACTTCCGTACAGCAAAGTCTCAACACACAGGTCCGGTAGACTAGGGCTTTAGTACTGTTAGTCAGCAATATGTTGTCCCAGACTCTTTTCTGCAGCCGTGACATGGTGGCCATTGCCTTGGCTATCCTGTTGTTTATGTCTTTATCCAGTAGAGTGTTGTTGGATATGATGGAGCCAAGGTAACAAAAGTGATCAACAATTTCTAGTGGTTGGCCATTAATGCTTACTTGAGGTGCAGTGTTTGTGTTTTGAACAAGTATCTTAGTCTTGCTTTGACTGATGTTTACGCCGAACTTCTGGCAAGCAGCAGATAATTTGTCAACCAGGCACTGTAGCTGAATATCAGAATCAGCCACAATAGCTGCATCATCAGCATACAGGAGTTCCCTGACGAGTAGCTTCCTAACCTTGGTTTTTGCCCGCAGCCTTGAAACATTAAATAGTTTTCCAGAGGATCTTGTATGGAGAAACACACCTTCGTTTATGTCGTTGTACGCATAATGCAGTAGACAGGAGAAGAATATGCCAAACAGAGTAGGTGCGAGCACACATCCTTGCTTGACACCACTGCAAACCTCAAAAGGTGCTGATTGGGCTCCATTGAATTTGACAGTGCATTTAGTTTCCTCGTGAAAACACTCAATGAACTGTAGTAGTTTGGGAGGGCAACCTATTTTCCTCAGGAGTTTGAAAAGGCCACTTCTGCTGACCATGTCAAAAGCTTTAGTCAGATCAACAAAAACGATGTAAAGGGGTCTGTCTCTCTCTCTGAATTTCTCCTGCAGTAGTCGTAGAGAAGATATCATGTCTACAGTGGATCTACCACTCCTGAATCCACACTGAGACTCTGGGTAGACTCTAGAAGCTATCACTTGCAGCCTGGATAGTGCCACTCTAGCAAAGATCTTGCCCACTATACTGAGTAGAGAGATACCCCTGTAATTGTTGCAGTCACTCCGATCCCCTTTGTTCTTGTATATTGTGACTATAGTTGCGTCACGCATGTCCTGTGGGACATGACCTGTTTCCCAACAGCGGCAGAGGAGAATATAGAGTTCAGGGAGCAGGGGTGATTCGTTGACTTTCACTACTTCCACTGGGATACCATCACTCCCAGGAGATTTTCTATTTTTTATGCAGTTAATTGCTTTTTTAAGGTCACTGAGGCTCGGAAGATCATCTAGGCATTCCAGTACTGGAAGATCTGGTAGAGAAGCCAGGGCGACATCGTCTACTGTGTTCTGTGTGGCATAGACTTCGAGGTAGTGTTCTGTCCAACGTTCTAGCTGCTTGGTTTGATCTGTAATTTTTTCTCCTGATTTGGATAGAAGGGGGGCAGGCTTAGACACTGTTGGACCCAGGGCCGCTTTAATGCCATCAAATAGAGCTTTGCTATTTCCTGAGTGGAGACTGTCTTGGATTCTGTTGCAAGTATCCCTCCAAAAGTTGTTAGCACATTTTCTAGCCATTTGTTTCGCCTCTTTATTAGCACTTTTGAAGGCCTCCAGAGATCTTGAACTTTGTCTTGAGAGCGAGGTGTGCAGATCGCTTTTCCTCGATGCAAGGCTCCATTTGTGCTAGATTCGCCTCAAACCAATCTACATTTTTGTGTTTTTGAGGCCCAAAGGCGGTGATTGCCGAACTGTAGATTACATCTCTTAATTTCTCCCATCTGATAGAGATGTCTTCTTCATCACTTAACGAGGGGATTGAACTGTTCAATAGCTCGCCAAAGAGTGCACACTTCTCTGGTTCACCTACATGGTTGACGTTAATTCGCCTAGTTCTGGGTTGAGTGGAAGTATAAGCCTTCTTGAGAAGTAGTTTGATTTTGCTTAGCACTAGTGAATGGTCTGAGTTGCAGTCCGCACTATGGTATGAGCGGGTGTGGATGACACTTTTCAGATCCATCCTTCGGGTGATGCAGAGGTCAAGCTGGTGCCACCTTTTTGAGCGTGGGTGCTGCCAAGAGACTTTATGGCGTTCCTTGCCAGAGAAGAATGTATTTGTTACACACAGTTCATGAGAGCTACAGAACTCGAGTAGCCTTTGGCCATTGTCATTGATTTTGCCAACACCATGAGGTCCAAGCATTGTGGCCATGCATCATTTCCATCACCAACACGGGCATTAAAGTTTCCATTTATATAGAGGTGCTCGGATTTTGGAATACTTTTAATTACGTCCTCTAGAGCTTGATAGAATCTGTCTTTGTCCTCTTCCGGTGCAGCAAGAGTTGGTGAGTAAGCACAGATTATATTAACTTTGCCTTGCGGTGATGCAAATTTCATATGTGCTACTCTTTCATTGCCAATGGGAAACATCGCGATGCAGGGGACGAGACTGTTTCTTACTGCAAAGCCGACGCCATGTATTCTAGGGCTTTGTTCTGGTTTTCCTTGCCAGTAGAATGTATAGTTGCTTTCTGTAAGAAATCCGCTGTCTACCAGTCTGGTTTCTTGCAGGCAGGCCACATCAATGTTTAGTCTGCTGAGTTCTCTGTCGATGGTAGCTGTTTGACGCATGTCGGTGACGAGTTCAGGGTCAGTATTGAAGCCAGGACACATTGTTTGTATGTTCCAGCTTGCTAAACGCATTAATGTTGAGGGTTTTCTTTTGATTGTATTTGCAGGTGCGGTGAGCAGCTTGGTTTTTGATTTTGTCTTAGCACCAAGCACCCAGTGGTGCGGCAAGCTGTGGCGGGATAGCACTTTACTGTCCGAGGGCTGCTCGGCTTAAGGCAGGCAGTAGCTATCCAGTGAGGCTAAAAAGCTCCTCCTACCGTCAAGAGTGATCCCTGGCGTTCCAGCTTACGCCAATCAGCTAGGAACTTATCACCGGTAACTACCACTCCCCGTGTTTTTCCACAGACATTACTGTCAGAGATGGAGTGACCTCTCCATTGCTGGGGGAAAGCCTGGGCGGTAAATTTGCGAGTGCTGGGCTGCCCACACGTCAGCACACGCCTCTCTACCATACTGACCGGGTCCAAAGGGATGGCGAGCCATCACAATTTGGGGACAGGTGGCTGCAGGAGTTTGCCAGAGAGCAGTAGTCTTACTACTGTCCCCCCGCCTACGGGGCTCCAGGACCGGATTTTTTGTTAGGGTTTACTCCCTTAGCCTGTCAAATGGCTGTGTGAAGCGTCTAGTGTGGTAGCTTGACTTGTTGCCACCGCTGGCTAGCATCTGTGAAGGGGGGGGGCAGTTTTGTAAGTCTCTCTTGCCAGTACATAGCCTCTCCACAGCAAGTCCTATGCAGTACCTCCTCGTGGTGGCAGATGGAAACTGAGGCTGCGAAGCCTCAGGCTAAACTGCAAGGGTCTCGGAGGAGGTTTGGCCCCAAGATGTGAGGCAGGCATGGCCCGTCGGCGTGCGGACATGCCCTGTTGCCCACAAACCAAATCCCTAGCTATAGGTCAATAGCCGCACTGCCTTGTGTGTGTGTCCCTGTAAGGTCATTTAAATATACATACATACATACATACATATGGCCTACAGAAAGAGAGAGAGAGACAGAGCAATATGAAGTTTCTTCCCCTTTGAGTGAGAGAGAGAGAGAGAGAGAGAGAGAGAGTGTGTGGTGTATGTGTGTGTGTGTGTGCGCACGCGTGAGCGCGTGTGTGTGTGTGTTTTTAATTAATTTTGCTTCTTTTTATATTATATATTGTCCGGCGATATAGAATTAATAAGTAAAGTATTAGGGCAGGTGATGTAAAAGTCATCTGTTTCTGTGGCCCTCGGTTAAAGATGGTGTCATATGGCCAGCACAACAACCTTTACTTTTCCCCAACTAATGTCAGGTGTAAAATTAGAGCTGGGAGGACTCAGAGGCACCCAAAGATCCCGAAATTTAAAATCACAGTCTGCACCAGGATATAGAACGATATGCGTTAATATAATGTCGAGTTTGTGTCTAAAGTGTTGTATTCGTATTTAAAACTTCTAAAGCCCTATCTGTTATCTCTCAGTCTTGTCATTTTGTCACTCTCTCTAGCTCTATTATTCCTTCCTTTCCTATTTATCTCCTATTTATCTCCTATTTATCTTCTATTTATCTCCTATTTATCACATATTTATCTCATATTTATCACCCTTTTATTTTCCTGTTTATCTCCTATTTGTCTCCTATTTATCTCCTTTTTATTTTCTGTTTATCTCCTTTTTATTACATATCTATCTCCTATTTATTTCATATTTATCTCCTATTTATCTTCTGTTTATCTCGATTTTTTTTTCTTTATCTTTATCACTTTTCTCTCTTTCGTTATTTCTGACGAAAAAAAAAGGAAAACTTTTGTGAGAGATTCAGTTCGCTATGTATCTGCATGTAACGTCTGTAATGTATAAGATAAGAAGATAAGACGTAACAAAGATAGGTGGCATACTACTATCATCGTTTACTTACGGGATCTAATAGCAACTTTATTGGGCTCTCCTTCCGCCTTGTACATTTAAGTCATTGGTTGTCATGCATGACTAGATTGACCGAGGTACACGCGTAGAACGTATTTTTTTTTAAGTAACGTCTGTATTTTATAAGATAAGATATATGTATCTTAAGATGTATCCTTATGATTCATGGGTGGTGCTCCAACCATTGAACAGTAAGGGATAGGTGAATGTGATACAAATATGGGGCTTACTATTATCTAAGTAACAGTATCGGACTAAAAAGCAAGCGTTATGTGGCTTTCTTAGCTTTCCGTAGATATGTACATTTAGATGTATCCATATGGATCATGGGTGGTGCCCCAATCGTCGATTCTGTGACCACTACCGTCACCATGACGTCTACATGTAAACAACTTATTGTACTAAACACCGTAATAAGTGAAGATGCCACAGTTTATTTTCTTTTCTCTTATTATATTTATATAAAAATAAAAACGTGTTTTGGTATATTCAAATACAGCTCCTCTTTCATTGTTGAAACAGAAAACACAATTCTCATTTCCTATTTGAAAATATCAGGTAGAGCTGAGCCATAGGCTCTTGAAACTCTAGGCCAGCAAAAGCTCCCTCTCACCGACCTGATTGAACATTGCGTTCTTTCTTTTCTGTTCTCGTGTCTTTTTTTGACGCTGTCATTTCCAGTGACGGGTACACTCCGGACAGGCGGACTAGGGAAACTCCGCCATTTTTTTCTTTTTTCCCTATATTAACTCAAAGATGGCTACAAAGTACAAGCCCCACTATTTTTTTTTAAATCAAAATATACCACAATAAAAGAGACAATGTTTAAAAAAAAACATAAGGCATATTTTAACTATGGTTTTATTAGATTGTTTCCCACCCCTAAAGCGCTGTAAGTGGCATCATACAAATGACAATCAAACAAAAAAAAAAGTTCATTTCAAACATAAGTCGTAACTACAAAATGCAGATAGACAACAACCCGCTGTTATTATTAACATAGCATTTTATTGGCGCTGAAATTTTGAATACCATTTTGGTCTGTTTGAAATGGGGGGGGGGGGGGGGGCGGTGGATGGGAGGAGAATGACCCGCTGGATCAGACGTGTCAGTTCATGAGTGCCGTCTGCACATCTCTGTGTGAAGCAGACGTGTCCATAGTGAGACGATGCGTGTCAAAAGCGTTGCCTTCAAATTAAGGGGAAATAATTATAAGTAGCATAGCAACAAAGACACAGTATATTACACTCATAATTATTATTATAAGCCTAAGTAGTTTCAAATATGTTTATTGCATAGTGCTTTTTTTTTTTTTTAGATTAAAAAAATAGGTGCCGATACTCAGTGATTAGATTGCCTAACTTTTAACTACTTAAAAAAAAATAATATACGTTTAAATACAAGAAAAGTAATAATTACTCTTGAAAAGGTGACAGTACGCCGTACCGCTGAGTACCGTCACAAAAAAAGCCCTGCTCTTGCATACAATCTGCTTACAGTCCATTTCATTTTTTTTTTTAAATCAGAGACACTGACGACGAGTAGTCTTACCAAGTTTAAACATATAATTGGAATGAATACATTCCGTAATAAAATCGTTTACTTCTATCGGATATACGCACAGAAATAAAGTATTTGATTTAAGTGGGTGTTGGTGGGGTTAGTGGGGTTGTCAATACATGTTAATGGGACGATAGCCTGGATTATATAGTACACATTTGTACAAAGTCCTGTAACATACAAGTGTGTAAATAAAACGTAAATATGCCGGACATATTCCATTTAAATACATGTGTGTACGCAAAATAATAGTTGTATAAATAGGCTTGTTGAATACTTGTGCAAATAGACATTTGTACTGCTTGTACTGCTTTCCATTTTTTTTTTAAGGCGGTGATACCCAAGGCGATTCTTACCAATTTAAAAATATTATAGGGAGGATCACAACAGAGACCCTCTTGTAGTAAGCAACAGTAATGTCCAAAAATGTTGAGAACGGGAGATAAACAAATTATAGGCTTTTGAGTCATTATCCCCTCCCCCCCCCCCCCACCAAAAAAAAAAAGGCCGAATTTATTGTAAGCAAGATTATGGTGATTCATTATGCACTGTGAGTCAATGTTTCATTGGGTTGGATAGAATTACGAAGTGGGCCGCAAATAGTCCAGGGGCCGTGTCGGTGCGTAGATTATAGCATTCTAGCACCAATATTTAATAAGTGCACAATTTTTTAACGCACTTTCTTGGTTGCCTTGTTTGTAAGTTTATGGAGTGGTTTTGTTATTATGCTGGTGTAACATGTGTTTGAAATTCTTCTGTGTTCCTCTGTTTAGGGTGAGTATTTAAGGCATTACTGCATTTCGCAGTTGTTTCGCTGCCTTGGCGTTTTGGGACTAGAACTTTCAATTTGTCTTTTCTTATGTCTCTACAGGGAGTTAGTTATGGGATTATCAAGATTTACATTGGAGTTTGTTATAGGCAGTGCGCCAGTGTTGAACGTGTGGCGTTGTGGGATAGCAAAGTGCAGACCTATTGTTTAACTACTATAACCACAATATTAGAATATTTTAGATTCAATGTCCTTTCTCCATCAGTTGTCATTATTACTTCTATTCATGTCATTAAACAGTTACATTGTTAACAGTTATTTAATTATTTATTGTAAGCACGAAGGTGCCTGTTGAATGTCAGGGACCCGGGCAAACGAGCTAAGGCTTTAACATAACCCTGACATGCCGTATGACATTGTGTGAAGTAATCAAACTTAGGTCGAGACAGAAATACACCAGAATATAATAATATGTCAATTCATCACATTTAGGTCAGGACCTAGAAGTAGGCTACAACACAATGATATTGTGTCAAGTCATCACACTTAGGTCAGGACCTTAACGACACAACTAAATTTATACTAAAAATTTATAGAGTTATCAAGAAATAAAATTTATTTTAATATCAACACTAGGATTCAATTTCGAAAATTAAAATATATTCAGAAGCAAAGTTATATCGGAGGTATATATTTCTTTCTTAAACATTCGTCCATAGAAAATATCACTTAAAATAGGCTATATGTGTTTTAATTTAGGTGACATTTTCTAGCAAACTTACTTGCATCTTTTAACTGGTAGAAATAGACAAATAATGTGTTGGTCAGATGAAATGCACATGTGATTATAAAGATTGTAAAGCACTGATAAAACAGACATTGCTTAGGTAAAGTCATAATCTTAAATATAATCCAAATAAATAGTTGTTATAATCTAAATTGTAAGAGCTGCTAAAGTCATAATTTTAATGAAAAGAGCATCTATAGCCGTATCTTAATGAGACGATTTGCGTAATTCATTATCAAATCAAAGAGTGAAAGAGATAATCTTAAATCATAATCTAAAAAGAGTTGAAGACATATTTTCGATAACAATAGTGTAAGTTTTAATCTAAAAAAAAAGAATGTATTTTTAGGACAAAATCAAGGCCAAAATTATAATCTATAATATAATATATTATTATACAATCTAATAATTATAAAAGTAAGAAAGGAATACGCTTTCTACATTGTCAGAGATTGAAAGGAATCTTAAGTAGCTGAGTTAAACAAATATACAGATACTTATAGCCATAGCTTGGCACGTAGCTGGGGGTGGGGGGTATTATTATACAGAAAATCTAAGAAATAAGTTTTCCTTTAACTATTTCTATGTAAGAGACTTTGAAGAAATGAAATGTAACATTCAAACTAATAATGAAACACAATACTATAATGAAATGAAAGTGAAAACCTGAGAATTTGATAGTAACAAAGAGAGAGAACAGAGAAAAAAAAAGGAACATGCAAAAGAGAACATCCAAACTAGGGCAACGTCATTAGAGATACATGGGACGTTAAAGTGTTCTAGATTGTGCTGTTGTATGTGCAGTTATAGCTTGAAACGATGCAGTAAAAACTGTTTGGAATGCCTGAGAGTTTCACTTACCTTACGCCTAATTAGACTGCTCTCTCCAAGTGTTTACAATGGCAGACGTCAATCGCAGCAGGAGATAAAAAATAGCATCATAGAGTATGTGTGTGCGCGTGCGTGCGTTATATGTGTGTGCGTGCGAGTGTCCAGGACCGGCCTTAGATAATTGGAAACCCTAGGTAAAGGGAATTTGGTAGCCCCAAATTAAATGTAAAAATATAGAGCGGAAAAAAAAGGCAATTTATTTAAAACCTAGTCAGGCTGGTGTGCTCCAACACTAACGTTGGATATACGTTTTGCTAATTTTTATTTATTTTTTTTTGTTATAATTCCTTTGCGACGCCCCGAATAAATGGAGGCCCTAGGTCTAAGTGGCTGCCTTGTTCTCCTATGCCTAAGGCCGGCCCTGATGTGTGTTTTAAGTGCGTCCGTATAATAAAATAAATAATTAAAAGGTTCTTGGGACGGGTAAGATGTCTTAGATCAGCGGTTCTCAACCTTTTATGCTCGGCGACCCCTTGTTACAATCTCCCACTCTGCCGCGACCCCCACCCACACAGCATTAGAAGAATAGACAATAACAATCCATATTTTCGATGGTCTTTGGCGACCCCTTGCAAATCGTCAATTGCCCCCCCAAGGGGTCGCGACCCACAGGTTGAGAACCCCTGTCTTAGATTATGTAGAAAAAAAAAAGAAGAAAAATAGAAGAAAAAAATATTCTGCAAGAACTTTGCATTTTAGCTCTAAATTAGATCTAGAGAACGAAGTAGTAGATAGACTAAAAAAAAATATAGATCTACATATCATTGAGGATCGATCGAAGACCTGACAATGCTAATAGTGTCTAGATATATAATATATAAAAGAATTTAATGACAAGTAGATTTGAGTCTATAGATCTATATAATTTCTTCATTATTTGTTAGATTTCATCAATGCTTTATGTTATAATCATTTAGATCTATTTATCAAGCTTATTCTACATGTAGATCTAGATTATAATCTTCTAAACTCGAATCTCCTTATCTACAAGCTATCCCGACAATTCAGTAGCCATTCAAATCTGCAAATGAAATCTTACGAGGTTCAGTGTTGTTTTTCTTTCTTCTATTTTTGCTTCTAATAAAAAGAGTCCTACCTTTGATTAATAAATAATCCAATCTGCTCCATTAATCCGTGCTATTTCAATAATGCAAGTTGTAAGGAATATCCAATAGTTGAAACACATTAAATTATCCTAAAAGCAGATGGTTGAAAAAGAAATATTGTACACAAGAACACCAATAACATCACGTCTGTTTCCACTCAAGGTCAAGGTCTAGGTCAAACTTTTTTTTCGTGTTTCAAAAAACGTTATCACAAAAATAAACTTCCGGTCAATGCAATGCTTTACTTCGCTTGAATGAATTAGGTTATGTGTAAAGCTTTTATAGCAGTTGGGATTCGTTCTATATAATGATAATAAGGCTCGTCTTCGAGTCCGGAGATTAATGAGGCAAGCAGTATTTCCCGGGATTTAGCAGTATCAGCTGCGGCCTTCATATTGTTATAACCCTATTTGCGACGCAAAAATGTTAACTGTGATCAGCTGAAACAGGCCAGTAATACAGTTTAGCATGCTATATTGAAAGGCAAGGGACAGTACTGGCATGAACTTTGCATGAACTTAGCGCCGTATAACGGTCATCTGATCATAAGTCTGCGCAGACCAGAGACACAGTGTGTAAGAAATCGGCAGTTCAAGACCGGAGAGCGTTGAGACCGGGACTGTTACTCAGCCATGAAGTCGGTCCTGGTGCAATCCTCCAGTGAAACGTACGATTCCAGGAAGAGACAGAAGAGTTATGAGTTTAGTACAGTGATATACAGTCTAACGTTGTTGCAGTTGATTGTGTTGCCAATTGTGTTGTATTGGCTGTTTGATTTGACCATTATTAAAGTACCAGATTATTTGGAGCCTTGTTGTCAAGTTGATGTGTTGTGTTGTGTTTAGCAGTGTTTACAGAAGGCCTGAGTAGGACAGAATCGTAACAATATTTTGGCACATCCAGCAGTAGACATAACCATTATCCATTTTGGTAAATTTAGATATTCTTTTCGCAGTCGACTTCTGTCCTCGGCGGTGGATTTTCTTTTGGCCTCAAATGTGTGTCCCGCGGCCTTTTCAAGTGATCTCCAGCTGTCTGGATCCTAAGCCGCCTGTAATGAAAGAAATTTAACAGTTCTGAAATATATTAATTGTTAAGCATTGCTTTAGCGAAGATAAATTAAAATAATTATGCTTTCGAAAAAAAAGATGGATACATTTTTAGAGCCTATTTTTAGCGGCCCCCGAAAGGGGAAAAGACGCTATTAGTTTTGTGCGAAATGTCTGTCCGTCCGTCCCGTTTAGATCTCGTAAAATAAAAAAGATATTGAAAATCCGACATCACAATATTTTAGACCATTTAAAGTTCTGATGCAGCGGCTACTTTTTTTTTCTGAAAGCGAAAAATCTAATTTTTAAAATCAGTTATGCAAGCAGTTTTTTTAAAGAGAAAAAGCTAATTAGTATGCATCATGATCTAGACCTAATTTAAAACGAATAGTAATCTTGTAAACTTTAGATTCATAATCTTTTGCGAGAGACAATCAATAGTATTTTCTTTTTTTTTTTTTTTTTTTTTTTTTTAAATATGTTTTTGAGCATTCGAATAAGAGATTGAGCCTTTTCAAAACAATTAAATCAATTATAAGACTTCAGTTAGGCCAGGAGAGATGCGGTAGCTGAGCAGTAAAGCGCTTGGCTTCCGAACCGGGGGACCCGGGTTCGAATTCTGGGATTTTCAATTTCAGAATCCTTAGGCGCCTCTGAGTCCACCCACCTGACATTAGTTAAGGAAAAGTAAAGGCGGTTGGTCATTGTGCTGGCTACATGACACCCTCGTTAACCGTAGGCCACAAAAACAGATGAACTTTACATCATCTGCCCTATAGACCACAAGGTCTGAAAGGGGAACTAGTTAGGCCAGGTTCACATCTAACTTTGCATTCACTTGCACCTATCCTTTGATCTGCTGTACCGTTGGGGCACTACACAAGATCTGTCAACCTTTTTTCTCCATTCTTATCTCTCATTTGTCTTTGATATAATTTCATTTGGATGTTCTTTCTGAAAATATTGAAGCCTGCCTGGGTGGACCACTTCGGGGGCCGATTTTGAGTTTGTGTTTCCACACAAACTGTATTTGTAATCTTGTTAGATTTTGCTTTTGTGTTTGAAGATCCTAGTTCAGTGTTTTATGCTTATACTTTAAAGTTCCGGCATTACGTAATTGGAGCCCCTAAACAAAGTTAATTTTGAGGCCCCAAATGAAAAAGAAAAAAAAATCACGAAATTTATTAAACAACTAGCCATATGTTACCCGCAGCCCGCGGGTCTTAATATGCGTGTGACTAATATAGTGCAATAGAATAGTTTGTGGGAAGCGTTGTCGAGTGGATGAGTACTTTTGAACTTGGCTAGGCTACCTTTTAACAATTTCTGGGGTTTAAGTAGCACTTTTTGAAATGTATAGGCCTACTATTTTCGAGAGATGAGTCTGCATCATTTGCTACTGAAAACGTTTTGAAATTTCACCGCTAACGTGATTTTTCAATAACTGGTGTCATGACTGTTGTAAATCGTTACGTTCCAGGACATTTGTGGTAGGACCAATAACACTCAATTTATTTATTTAAACAGGGGGGGAAGAACTCCGTGCTTAAAGCTATATGTACCAATAATGTACACGTTATTTCCCTTATTCTATATCAAACAAAATCATTAATTCTCTACAATTAATTGGGTATTTTCGTTTATTGATTCATGTTTTGTTAGGTACAATATTTGACGTACGAATTCTACAAAACTTTTTTCCCACATATAGGGCCCCTACTGCTAACACTTTATAAAGCAATGCTTGAAACAGGACAGGCGCCCAAAGATGTTAATCTGGCATACATTAATTTACTACAAAAAAAAAACAAACGAAGCCAACAACACACCCAGTAACTTCAGACCGATCTCCCTGTTAAACACAGACTACAAGCTGCTGACCAAAATGATTTTCCTTAGTATAAAACCCCTAATCCCCTTTTGATAGGACATGACCAACACTGCAGCAACCCCGACAGAAATATTGACGAACTTAAGCACTTTATACAAGACATAATTTACTACTGCAAAGACAAAGACTTGAAGGCAGCCCGCATGACCATAGACCAGGAAAAAGCTTTTGACAGAGTGGACCACGACTACCACTTTAGGATACTAGACAAGACAAACATAGACAAGTCCTTAACCATATTGTCACGTATTACGAATTGAATTCTAATTTTTAAAATGGCTTGCCTAGGGGAACGTGACAATAGAAAAGCAGTTGTGTCACTTATCTTAAGTCTGAATTTAATCAAAGACTTACAATGAATAACAAAAAAAAAAAATGACACAAGAAATCGGAAGGTAAACTATCAACTTAATGTTTAATCAAATATAAAGTTACAAGAAAGAAAAATAAACATTTACTCAATACAGAATTGATGTGTTGACCAAAACCCTTTTACAAAAATGGCATGTAAAAATATTACAATACAAGAGTTTGAAAATATGATTACAAATACAAGCAAGCAAGGCCTTGACAAAAAGAAAAAAAAATCTTAACTTACACGATCAAGTGGTATACCACGCACGGGTCACGCAATGTCTCCGCTATTCTGTCTCACGGCTGTCTCCGTATGTCTGTCTGTCAACGTCACGCGGGCGGTCTTTATATAATCTACCGCGCGTCGACCTCAAGACAAATCCAGTGATTTCTAGAACCAAATACGTCATCAATTTCCCAGATCTAGAACGCTCTTCAAAGAGACAGAAAAAAAAAACACCCTCCTTTCAATCAGAGGTACACACACAGGTCAAGGACCGGTCACTGTCTGTGTGGCTTGACTCTTGAAGAATAAAAAAAAACTTATTACACAAAGGGGCAGACAACCTACAGGTCAAGAAAAAAAAAATAGTATCCAGGCATTGTTACCTAGATACGTAACAATATACATAAACTTTTAGCTCTTTACTTTCATAGAAACCAAATTGTTTCATTATATGTACATTTTTGTAACTCTAGCAGACCCCAGAGAATTCCTAATGATATAGGATGGAGGTCTTTTAGTCTAGGTTATAAAGGAAAAAATTCTTGCAAAAATAATAATAATATTGAATTTAAATAACTCATAAGTCTTTTAAAAAAATTGAGGGGAATATTTATTTTTAGGAAAAGTTTCATTAAATTTGTGAATGGATTTTGCCATTCTTTTCTGGACCTTTGCTGTCATCCCTTTCTGGACCTTTGCTGTCATCATTTTCTGGACCTTTGCTGTCATCATTTTATAGACCGTTGCTGTCATCATTTTATGGACCTTTGCTGATATCGTTTTATGGACCTTTGCTGCACCCTACTCCAAGATCATGCTGGATATCCTGGAATGTGTTTTTGTAACTATTTCTTTCATAAAAATGTTGTTGTTATGAAATATTCTTGTATTATTATTAATATAATTTAATATGTTATGTGTTTGCTTTGAAAAAAAAAAGTCTACTCGATGTCCTTGATAAAAATCATGATTTGTGCTTTTGAAACTATTCCTTCACAAAATTTTGTTTTTATTAAATATTCTTTGTTTTATTATTGATATAAAATAATATATTATGTCTTTTCTTTTGAATAAAATTTTATTTAAAAAAAAAAGGAGGATCAAAAAAGAGGCTAAAGCCCAGAAAAGAGGTGAATGAAATGCCCCCCAAAAAAGAGGCAAAGAAAAGAGGCAAAGGATTCCTTGGATGTAAACAGCTCGACAACTGAAGTCAAAAAACTAAAAAAAAAAAAAAAAAAGCAAAGGAAAAAAAAAAAAAAAGCAAAGAAAAAAAAATAATAATTATAACCGATAGAGTACAACTTCTGTCGTCTGTGACATGTTGTGACATTTGGTCACTTAGATAAACCTGTTCTGAAACACTGGGAGAAGAAATGAGAAATATGGGGAGTGGTCCCTTGGTTTCGCTAGAGATCAAATAACAAACATGTTTATTCTATGAGGTTCAGTTCAGTTCAACTATGTGTAATTTAGCCGAGCGTCTTGGGATATGGTATCGGTGATAGGAATTGTTGATGGTCTATTTTGTTGATGATTCTATATGTTAATGGTGCATGCGAGTTCATAGAAGACACAAAAACAAAATGAATAAAGAATATACTTGATAACGCAGGCTGATAACTTTAACAATTTAATTAACAATAGAAAGGGCAGTCCTCTGTCGTCGCTAGCCTAGCGCCCTCCTCTAAAGCGTTGACTTCCGAAGCCTTGCCCATGATTTGGTATAGCTTCAAGGCAACCGAGGTCTGAATTCAGAGTTTTTCTTCTTCTAGGTAGGTAGCCAGCCCTAACCCCTACAACCTGGCAGAACCTGCGACGCCGCTGACCCCAAACTGTATCGGCAGTGCCGTTCCTTTGGATACATAAACTGCGTGGAGAGGGTGGAAACCGATGTGTGGGCGACATCGTTCCAACCACAGCTAATGCCCAGTATCAGGAAAAAGAAGAAGAGGAAGCGATGACAACATAAAAGAATGGACGTGCCTGCCATTGAAAGAGCTTATAACTAAGACAAAAGACAGAGGGGAATGGAGAAAGACTGTCGACAAATCCTGTGCGTGATGCCCCAACGGTCCAACAGACTAAGGGATAGGTGAAGCTAAAGGTAAGATGTTCTTGATTCCATCACACATGATTATTGACTGAAATTAATTAACAAACACTAAACACCATTTCGATGCAATGTCTCATGCATTCATCAACAAACAAGTACAGGTAACAAGGTTCTACTTAATCAAACTGACTGAAGACCTCAACTTTAATTTACTACACACTTTGTCTCTAAATTCGTCTTTAGTATAGTAGCAGTAGCGATTCTACGTTTGTTTTTGGTTCATACCTTGCCTATAAAGCATATAAGTACCAGGTGACCGAGCCTCACTCGGTTGAATGTTTCGTTTCCCCGATCTCATTTCGGAAACGATCTTGTGTGTCTTTTTGGATGAGAAAGAGAATTTCCTTTTTAGAAATTTTAAGCAAAAATTAATTGTACAAAAATGAAACAATTTAAAATATATTTAACGGTCGACGTTGAATTTTCGCGCTATGGCCAAGGAATCAAGATTTGTTTTTTTCATGTTTATGCATATACCTTGAAATTTTAAAGAAAATCGGTAGAGTTGTTTTAAAAATACAATATATATATCAAGATACGTACAAACATACATACATACATACATACAAGTTAATGTCATTCAATGTTTAGAACCAGAATCTTGGTATAGATCTAGAAAGATCTATTTTAAAGTACACTCTTAACTATTTCTCTCCTAATCGACGATACCATTGTTGATTTTGACCTCATTAAATTTTATTAATTTTTTAATTTTTTAAACTTGACTTTGCAAATACAATATTTTCGGATAACAAATGACAAAGATATTGAAGCCCAATCATAGCAAGGGGTAGTGAAATAGTAATGAACAAAATGAAGAATTCCTTCAAAACGTGGAAAAATAATAACGGAGAGAAAGACTTAAACCATAAGATGATTTTAAATCAATAAGTTTGAAATCATTAGATCTAAGATTGTCGAAACGCCACATATTTTGTTATCTCCGTGGAAACTAAAAACAAAAAAAGCTTTATCTCACACAGTTGCATGAATATATATTTCTGTCATTGATAGTTTTTTTTTCTTTTTAAAATCCGTGAAATAGAATTAAAAATTAAAGATCATAACATTTTTAAGATTGAACAGCGTTTTTTTTTTTAATATTCATAAGGCGAATTCCCTCATGACTGTAAAAGATCTACGTTCATAACTATCTGATACGAAATTTGAAAGTGTTGTGAATGTAAGTATGATATCTATATAGATCTGTGACATACACCATATTTTGTTGTGTACTCCTATTCTGCAACGTAATACTATTTGCGGTAACGTGACTGCTTCTCGTACTGCTAAATTTAGTTCATAATTTTGATGTACAGACTTAAATACTCTCCAAACTAAGCTAAACCCCTACAGTATACGTGTGTATTTATGTGAATGTGTGTGGGTGTGTGCACCATCAAATCACAAGGTATATAATGTCGCTTTGAAAAACAAGCTTTCGTTTCAGTCTGTCAGCTCTTCGAGTTATTAAAATGAAGAAAAAAAAAGGCTAACCTGTACTTCCTGGTTATTTATGCCCAGCAGACGACAAGTCTAGTATACAAAAGTAGAATACTCATTTCAGAACTTATGACACATAGGATAGAAAAAGCATAGAATATGAATAGTTATTTAATGTGCTTACTTTTTGCTCCTTTCTTAAAATGAACAGTGATATTTATATGGGACTTTCAAGACAAATCTTTCTTTTTTTGTTTTGTGTTTTGGTGACCACGAAAGGTATGCTATTTTAGTTTTGTAATTTCATGAACCTGTCAAATAATATCAAGTCTTTGAAATAATAACATCATCAGCTAGAATCAAAATAAAATAAAATAAACACTAAATAGGCTTGATAGACTCGATGTTGTTCTCTATCGAGGCAGACAAGAAATGAGCTGCGCTGGTGTAAAAGCGCGGAAAATCGGAAGGGGCGGGGATGTCTGATACATATAAATGGGAGAAGAGAGTTAGCCTTAATCCTTTTTTTGTGTTAAGTAAATATCTTTATCTCATGCTAATTAGTGACCTAATATCTGCCTAATTAGTGACCTAATTTCTGCGAAGTCATTCGTTTTCCTTACGTATTTAGGCAAGCAGTTGTTCCTGGCTGATTCAGACACCCAATTTTATTCTTTAATAGCACTAGAGAATAAAGGGCAGTTGTACGAATTTGTTCTGGCGTATGGAATAAGAAATGTGCCTCTATCTTTGTGTCATTCTGAGTATTTCATTATGTTTTTTTTTTTAAATTCCAAATTATGGTTTAGTGTTTTATTTATTACCCAAACTAAATTTTCTGTTTCTTATAAATAATGGCAGATATATTGCAGGTAAAGAAATCTACGAAAAAATAGAGAAGAGAGGGTACTTGATCTAGCAGTACCACTTACTAGCATTTCTACCACCCCATCTAAAGATTTTCATTTTGAATTGGTGAAATTTTATGAAAAATCTGCTTACATAGTACATTGTATAAATCAAAGTTTGTTCACTTTTGAAAACAAAAAAGTAGCTATTGCATCAGAGATTTGAGACATCTAAAATATTATGATGTCCAATTTGCATTTTTTTTTCTAGTTTCTGAGATGTAAACGGGACAGACGGACAGACAGGCCACACAAAAGTGACAAAACTAGTAGCTTCCATTCCCCTTACGGGGGTCGCTAGTAAAGCAGTTGCTGTGGTGTCCACAGCGCAATATTCTACTATTCTAACAAAACATGTGGGGCACTATGGCTTAGTGGTCAAGCGCTTGTCTTCCGAAACTGGGGTCCTGGGTTCGAATATCGGCGAAGACGAGGATTTTGAATTTCTTGATTTTAAGGTGCCAACTCTGTACCTGACTTAAGTTGGTGAAAGTAAAAGAGGTTAGTCGTTGTGCTGGACACATGACACCCTGCTAAAAGAGGACCTTAACTTTAGTTACAAAACATTTAAGTCTATAATTAGCTCTGATAATCACTGGACTTTTTTATTGGAGGCGTGTTTTAACTTTTTTTTTTTACCCAAAGTGAACAAAATTGGCATCAAAACTTTATACACAGGTTCTCATTCCCTCATAATAAGAACCGATTCTAACAAATGTTTTCAACTAAATATATTACAAACAAATACGCACAAAATTAGGATAAAAAAAACTACATCGACTACTTTAGAGACATCTTCATATCATATCATATGTCTACAGCATGCACTTTGGGTTGGTTCGGATCTAAGTGTCAGTTCATGTGCCACTGCAACGCTATGGGGATTTGTGACGACACTGGCAGGTGCTTAACAAAATGTGACAACGAATGGTTTGGACAGTCATGTCAGTACCGTATGTATTCTAGAACTCCAATGTACTCTAGTGTACATATCGATAAACATATATTTAAGCAAATAGATGGAGAGATGGAGAGATAAAATGCTTGATGGATAGATGGATGAATAAATGGTCGAGTGTTGATAAACAGATAAACTAACAAACAAACGATTAAAAAGATGGACGAACGGACAAGATGATGGATGGATAAACGAATGAATTAGCGGACAAACGTATGGGTGGATGGATGCATGGATGGACTGATAGATTGATAGATAGATAGATAGATAGATAGATAGATAGATAGATAGATAGAATGATAGATAGATAGATAGATAGATAGATAGATAGATAGATAGATAGATAGATAGATAGATAGATAGATAGATAGATAGATAGATAGATGATAGATGGATAGATGGATAATTGATGGATTGATAAATAGATAGATAGATAGATAGATAGATAGATAGATAGATAGATAGATAGATAGATAGATAGATAGATAGATAGATAGATAGATAGATAGATAGATAGATAGATAGATAGATAGACATAAGCGTGGTCGGGAGGCTAAGTGCGCTTGAACTTGGCTTGTCTTGGCTACCTAGAAGGGGGCTCGAGGTTCGACACCCTCGGGCAGAGTTGTGTTTACTGAGCGCCTAAAGGCAGCACGGAAAAACCAACTCCTAGATACCCCCTCCCCTCCCCCCAAGGGTCCACATATGAGATTGGACCAAAGCGCTCTGAGCATGCTATAAGCATGAAAGTAGCGCTATATAAAAGCTATAATAATAATAATAAGAGACAGACAGAAAGAAAGATGGATGAATGGATGGATGGATGGATGGATGGATGGATGGATGGATAGATAGATAAAAATAACAAAAACATGTTTTATCACAAGAGGACCTGGCCACAATACCCGGTGCTACAATAACAGCAGTGCCACAACAGAAAACACTAACCTGGCTGACAGATAGAGATGAAACAACATGCAATCAATCTGCCAATCTTACTACTATACAAATATCATGGGACACGTCATTTCCATTTACCTGGCTAAGACTTAATATCAATTCTCCAGGTACGACAGCATTAAATTAATATCTACTCTAGGTATTTAATATTTTCTAGAATTTTTATATGTGCATACAATGAAATAAATCTGGTTAAAATTATATTTTTTTTACTCTTAAATTCCTTTCACTAATAAGATGTAAATTTGTTACAACCACTCTAAAAATGTCTCGAATGACAAAACGCTTGGGCTAGAAACGAGGCCGAATGCAAAGCACACCGGGGAATACCTTCCATATCACTTCTCTACACTACATCACTCGTTCAGGTGTCAGCCACAAAAACGTCCCCTTGAAGCGAATATTTCTGCTTCAAGTCAGATTCTTCCAGCTTCTTCGTAGTCATTAATATAAATGTCGTCAGCTCTGCGATAAATTTAATTTTGATAACTATAGGGCCTAGATCAAGAAGGTAACTTGGTTAACTTGAGAAAAATGGCAAAAATTGTGGCTAAGGATTGGGCAAACCTCGCAGCTATTACATTTTCAATGGCACTATGTACTCATATCTATACTAAAACACATGTGAAGTTAGTCTGAAGGTGCCCACTAACTCTGTAACTAAATTTTCATCAAAATTTGACCTAAGCCCCTTCTTGCTCTAGTGCCTTGAAACACAATACTTTCTGGAAGCGTGTTTTTTTTATTAATTTTTTTTTCCGCTAGTAAAAGAAACACTTTTATTTACAGCTTTGACAACTATATTTACTGTAACATTGAAGACTACAAACCATCTTGATATAAGTTGTAACAAGCTTGCAATTACTATTGTAGACAGCACAACATTAGACTTGAGATGTGATATGGGCCTAAATGAAACTGTAACACAGATAATATTAACAGGACCTGGTGTCAAGTCGATATGCTCTCTTTATATAAATGGAGGTAATTTATCTATTATTTAAAATATTATTTAGAAAAGATAATTTATTGCTGAATTTCGCTGTGGTTTAATTATTGAACTATTAAACCTAATAAGCATTAACATGCTCATTCAGAGCCGTGAGCTTTGAGCCAAGGCAAAAAAAAAAAAATGCTAAATATCTTCAATATCAGGTGACAAGATAAAATAACCAATGTGGAAGTGCTGCAAAGTGCAGGGTGCAGGAAATCTGCTGTGTTATCAGCAGCGGATGCTTTGGCTGGCTCGGTCACATTCATAGATTGCCACAAAGTCGACATTCTGTATGGTAATGTAACAGAAGGCAGGAGAGCCGTTGGTCGCGATATAAAGCTCTTCAAAATCGACACTAGCAGCTGGGAAAAAGTGGCACTGGGTGGATCCATGTGGAGAGCAAGCATAAAAGGTCCTGGATTTCAGATAGCCTACACACCAGAAGTAGAATGAAGAGTGAAAGTGCGACAGCACCTGGTGATTACAGGTGACCGATGAAGTGTATCAATGATTGGCCTCTCTATTTACACAAGAAGTTGCAAGGGGCAAAGAACGTATAATGAGACGTAAAATGCCACAGAGGAACAGTGGCGTAATATTTTAGAAATATCCTTTTTATAATAATAATCTGTATTATCCGTAAGTATATTGTTTTACAGTCGTGTATTTCTCAAAAAAAAAAAGATTCATAATTAACTTCAGCTTTTATATAGCGCTACTTTCATGTTAATAGCATACTCAGAGCGCTTTGGTCGAATCTCGTTTGTGGACCAGTGAGGGGAGTAGGTATCTGGGAGAAGGTTTTCCGTGCTGCCTTTCGGTGCTAAGTAAACACAACTCTGCTCGAGTCGGGTGCCGAGCCTGGAGCCCAATTTAAAGCTTAATTGAGTTACCACTTCCCCATCCACGGTTCAGTACAACGGCTAAGTACAAGTCCGAGACGACACTAAGAGATCAATGCAAGAGTTGATACGGCGGTACGGCTATTTACGGAGAGATATTTGTACAGTCTTGTGTTACGTGCTGCCAATTGTACAGTATTAGCTGTGATTTATTGGACATTCAACTTTTACGTTATTTGGAGCCCTGAGTTGTCAAGTTCTTTAAGTTGGTGGTGTCGTGTGGAGCAGTTTGCAGAGAGCCCAGATAGGGACTTTCGTTACAATATATTAGATTTATATTTTCCTCGTCTGTTCATCTTATATTCACTTTCTTTCTCTTTTCGTCTCTAACTTTTCTCTGTTTCTTTTTTTTTAGGTCGTAATGTGGCCTTACATCAATCTGCTGAACAAACGAGTACATATACTGAAAATTCTAAAAGCTACTTCGCATCACTAGCTGTGGACGGGAATACGAATTGTTACTTTTACAATGGTTCCACATCCCATACTGGCAGTGAGCCGAGTCCCAGCTGGACTCTTACACTTGACACACCTAGAATAGTCAACAGATTTGTCATATACAACAGAGGTATAATTTTTTTTTATTCTATTTTCATCATCTTAATATTATTACTTGTACGTAATCCATTTTCCTATTTTCCACAGAGAGGTACATTACAATTTAAAATGCTATACGTAACCAAGACTTCTGAATACTTCAAATGGGATGCTCGTCTTGTCTCCCCTATCCGTCGATTTCCTATCCGTCCCTAGCACTAGTCAACTTTCTCTAAGCCCTAGCCATCTTGTTCTTCATGTACGCATATTATGCCACATCATTCGTCTGTCTGACTACGTCACTACTTTTACCGGCCCCTAAAAAAACAATACACAATATTTTTTTTTTATCTACAAGCCTAACGCAATTTCTAAGGTAAACTAGGTCACTACACTTTACTTAATGCTGGGACAAACTCTTGGAATTTGGTGACTGTAGTTTATAGGGTACAAAAAAACGCTCGTAAAAATAAAAGGGCAGTATGTAATGGGGATTAAACCCCCCCCCCCCCAACCGAAAACATCCTGGCTACAATATATGACATACTATATGTGTATATGTTGGTCGGTTTATAAGAAAATACCCGGGCCGATTTTGATACCCAGTCCGCCTCAATATATATATATATATATATATATATATATATATATATATATATATATATATATATATATATATATATATGCTTATGTATCGTATCGTAGTTTAACTTAACAAAGAGTTTAAATTATATACAGACATTTTTTCTCTATAGCTGACAATGCTTTTATCCGTTTGAAGAACTTTAACTTGACTGCATTTGATATAAATAACAAAGCTTTGTGGAGCTATCAAGATCAGAATCCGGAGACAGCTTTAATCTACACATTTACAAGATTTGAAAGCGATCCTGTCTCGAAGATAAGAATTGTTCCAACATCCAAGGAAAGCTATGACATTCAATATATGCTTACATTGTGCGAGGTTTTCATGTACGGAGGTATTTGACATTCTTTTTCTCTAAAATGCTACTTATCAAATTCTAGACAAATAAAACTTAAATAGAAGCAAAACAGAGCACAAAGTTTATCACTGAGAAATACTTATCTCTTATTCCATAAGCTAGGGCAAATTTATGTAAGTTCTCTCACTTCCTTAGTGACGTAGCTAGGAATTAGCCATCATTTTGGTGCCCGGGGGGCTTAACCACTTTAAAGCCCTTCCTATTTGAATAGCATTTAATATTCAATGTAAAAAAAAACCCACTCATTTGGGTACCCCCCAAAAGTGGGGGCCCGGGGGATTTTCAAATTCTCCCCCCCCTCACCCACCCTAGCTACACCACTGTCTTTACTGTAATTAAACAAGGTTACAAGACAGTTTGTGTGGAAACACAAACTGAAAATCAAAATTACGTCTAACTTATAATACATACTAATTAGCTTTTTCTCTTTAAAAAACTGCTTGCATAACTGATTTTAAAAATTAGATTTTTCACTTTGAGAAAAAAAAAAAAAAAAGTTGCATCAGATTTTTTAATGGTCTAAAATATTGTGATGTCTGATTTTCAATATCTTTTCTAGTTTACGAGATCTAAACGGGACGGACGGACAGACATTTTCCACAAAACTAATAGCGTCATTTCTCCTTTCGGGGGCCGCTTAAAATGGAACATGGTCCCAATGATACAGTAAAGCTCAGCGAAGTAAAGGTTAGGTCTCTAAATGAAATACACGACTACATTAAAACAACGTTAGGCGTAGGAAGTAATTAGATGTCTTGATAGCACTAGAAGATCCAGAGGTGGGAGAGAAGATCGCTATCCCACAACTCGCCCCAGAGCCAGAGACAGCGAAACGGATAGCGCGGGGCCCAGTCTAGGCAGGGATAAGGATAATAAGTGAACATTTTTATTAGACAATAAATATATCTTTGCATTACACTTTTATTAAATGCAAGTTGACAATGCCTTTTCTTTTCTATCGCGCTAAGGAATGGCGTTTTTCATATTGAATGAAACGCCGAAATGACAATTTTGTCATTTTTTTTTGTCAGAAAATTTTTATAAGTTTTCATTAAATTTTTAGGGCTTTTTCGTATATTTTGCAATTTCAGTAAATTTCCAGTTTAATAATTTACACCTAGAATTAGCGCGGGCCTATGACAGTGAGAGGCCCACAGCGACCGCTTAGGTTGCAAGGGCCTAAGGCCGGCCCTGACTCGAGCCTACCACCTTTCTACAATCGATAGAGCAGTAGATATACGATTAAGCGTTACAACCCTAGAACCTTCATCTCTTCACAATAAACTCTGCTTTAATCATCTTTTAGATCATTGCAATCCGGCTATAAACACGAAACTGACTCTCAGTAGAGTTCCGCGGAACACAGTTTTGGAAACACTGCTCAAGATTATAGATGTATATAGAATAGAAGGCAATAAGTTATACGAGCTAACAGTAAACTAAATAGTTTCATGTCACAAACTGGATATGTGATTTGGTTCTTGCACTTTATAATGAATGTATTCTTAATGAATATCTGGGAAGGTCTTCACCTTCCATCTTATCTTATCTTATATAATACAGACGTTACTTCAAAAAAGAAGATGATTACGTCCTACGCGTCATGCATTTAGTCATGCATATTAACCAATGACTTAAATTCTGCCAAGTCACTGGTTTTTCTGGCTAGCTCAGGCAACCCATTCCATGCTCTAATAGCACTAGGGAAGAAGGAGTATTTGTACAAATTTGTCCTAGCATATGGGACGAGGAATGTGCCTTTATTTTTGTGTCTTTCAGAGTATTTTATTAAATTTTGTTTTTGTATTTGAAGATTATGGTTCAGTGTTTTATGTATAATTGCTACTTTACTTTTGAGTCTTCTGTCCTGAAGGCTTTCTAAATTTAGTGATTTTACTAATGGTGTTACCCTAGTCAAATGTGAATATTCGTTTGTTATGAATCTCACTGCTCTATTTTGTGTTTGTTCCAGTTTCTTAATGTTTTCTTGAGTTGAGGGGTCCCACACGGTGGATGCATATTCTATTATTGGCCTAACCAAGGTTAAATAACATTTTAGTTTTATGTTCTTATTTGATTTATAGAAATTTCTTTTAATAAACCCTAATGCTTTGTTGGATTTTTTTATAGTTTCATCAATATGTGGATTCCATGACAGTTTTTCATTTATTATAACACCTAGGTATTTTGAGTTTTTAGTCTGTGTTACTGGTTTGCCATGAATAAGATAAGTGGAATTAATTTGTTTTAGTTTTTTTGTTACTCTTAACAACTGACATTTTTCTGGGTGGAAAGACATGCTCCAATTTGATTCCCATTTCTGTAATTCATCTAATTCTCTTTGTAAAATATCTGTGTCTTGTTTTGTTTTTATTGTTCTATATATTATGCATATGTATATCCTTACTAACATTACAGTCCACAGTAATTACAATCAAACTCTTTTGAAATAATGCATGTATATCTATGTATATACATATATTTATTTATACATTTATATTACAAAAATAAAATACTCCTTGAGATAGGATGTATGAATAGTCAATGAGCTATATTTTACATAATATCAACACTATATCAAGATGTTATCTCATTTAAATATTCCTCATTACAAAAAACAACAACACAATAAGTTTCTTTGTTAGATGAGACTCTGCCTACTCAATCACAATGCAACATTCTTCTCTTTTCTGGGACTTCCAGACATCAAACTCCATTTTTAAAAGCCTCGAAAGGGGAAAAGACGATATTTTAGTTTAGTGTGGCCTGTCTGTCCGTCTGTCCATCCGTCGCGTTTAGATCTCAGAAACTAGAAGAGAAAATGAAAATCGGACATCATGATATTTTAGTTCATTCAAAGTTCTGATACAACGGCTATTTTTTTCTTTTCCGAAAGTGAACCATCTAATTTTTTAAATTATATAAGCAAGCAGATTTTTAAAAAAATTACACCGCTTTTCAATGAAAAAATTCAGGAGTAGTAAGTCTTATTAAAAAGTTCACAAGCTTCTTCATTAATAAATCAAGCTTCACTCATGGATTCGCGCATTGGTACAAAAAATGCATCTGATATCACGATTGAAAAAGTATTAATGGATCATTTTAAAATTGATTTTCCATTTATTAAGTAACTCATGGAATAGAATACTGATTCGAATGTTGTTTTTAAAAAGAATTTTAATACGAACTTTGTTTCAATTGTAAGTATAAAAAAAAAATTTACCGCGCAGTTTTCACACATCCGCATTAGGCTATACATTGCAACAATCTGAATTTAAATTACAATAAATAGAGGCCAGATCTACGTGGATCTATATACGAGTTCTAGTCTAGATATAGTAGATTCTATATTATGATTCTATACCTAGATCTAGCCTTAGATATAGACTTAGAATGACTAAAAGTATAAGGAAAAATTTAAACTATACAAATTTCATTTCGATATGTGTTTCCGTAGTGTAGTGGTTATCACATCTGCCTAAAACGCTAAAGGTCCTAGGATCAAAACCAATGATTAATATTGATTAATGTTATGTACATTTTTTGTGAGTCACATCCTGTAAAATACATATGCATTTTTGATAATTTTTTTAAAGTATTTTTTTTTTACAAACTTATATGTTCTATCCTCTACCAATGTCTAGATCTGTCCATCTCTCTCTAGGTGGACAACTTCGGGGGCCGATTTTGAGTTTGTGTGTCCACACAAACTGTCTTTGTAACCTTGTTACTTATTAAGTTAGACTCGCGGATACCTGATTACTTAAAAAATGTAAACAGAGTTATACCCCTTTGTACCATTAATACCATCATATTGCGTGCCGAGCTACTATGGTCCACTGAGCTGTGTTACACATCATTACAATAACTTAATAAATTAAGGTAGTTTTAAAAAAATAGGAATGTTTGGCTCGGTGGCAGAGACGGTAGATACGATTGATAAATAACGCGGGACTATGTTCGAATGTCGACTTTTATAAATGCAGCATGGAAACCTTCTCCCAGATACCACATACCTACAATGATCGATAACAAAAATAGGGTTAGGGTTTTGTTTATGCACCTTACCTAACTCATTAATTTTTTAAATCGCCCATGGCTTCAAATTGATTTATTAATGATTATTTTCTGCATCGCTAACCATTACGTAATCGTGTAAAACATGAATTCCTCTACATTCATGTGCCGACAGACTGTGTGCCAGGAAATTGGGGTTTAGAATGCAATAAAACTTGTCCCGTGGAGTGTCCAGGTTCGTGTCATCAAGGAACTGGAACGTGTTTTATATGTCAAGGTCGCAGTGATCCACCTTTATGTAACACAGGTAAATATGTGTCTGGGTTGTAGCAGAGGTAAATTCAAAACATGTTATTCTTTTTAGAGGAGTTAAAATTAATTCTTTTTGGGGGAGAGGGGATTAAATCTTTTTTTTATTTATTTATTTACATACAAATGTAATTACATAGTTTTTATTCGAATTCGTAAGCATGTACAAGTGGTCCTGGGGTCCCAACTGTATCAACCAGTGCGATCTTAATTGTTTCAGTAGATCATGTGACATGACAACTGGTGTGTGTGACAATGGATGTAGTGGGTTTACAAACCCACCATTGTGTACTGCAGGTAGTTTTTCGTTATGGTCTGGTAATCTGATATATATATATATATATAACTGAATGTACAGGTAGTCCTCGGGTTACGACCGTCTCGACTTAAGTTGATTGCATGGTTACGACGCTGTTAACGACGGCTCAGTCCGACTTAGGCAGGGCTTGACAGGAGGCTGAGGATCCCAACATGGAGAGGTACAGTAGGTGTTACAAGGAGATATTGGAGGATAAGAAGATGGTCTCCTTCCGAAGTAACCTGCAGCAGTACTTCAAGAAGGTAGACAGGCCTGCAACAGATCCTCCCAACAGATCCTGTACGTGTACCCTCTACCTCACCTGCCCCTCTTGACTCACCTGCCTAAGTATCTCCAGTAGGTTCTGTAGCTTCCTCCCAATAAGCTTGTTCTCTTTTTGGCATTGTTATTTTTGTTTATTACAGTACACTATTTATTACTGTATAGTACAGTATAGCATTTCATTATTAAAATTACTTTTCTGCACAATATTTTACTGTTTTTATTGATAATTATGTATAATTATAAATAGGTGTATGGATAGGCTAAGAGTTTGCAGTACAGCACAGTACTGTTATTATGCTACTGTACTCTGTATGAATATATGATCCGACTTACGTCGAAATTCGGTTTACGACGCCGCATAGGAACGGAACACCGTCGTAAGTCGAGGACTACCTGTCTAAGAGTATAATTGTATGTATGTATGAATGTATGATGTCCCGAATAAAAATAAAAACCGTTTGACCATTCTTGATAAAACTTGACATAAATGTACCTTAGATCATTGCGAAGACAGTACTGTATGTTTAATGTCCCTCCCACAGTTGGAGGGCCTTAAAAATAAACAAAAAAGTACCTAAATATATACCTATATATATTAAAGAACGAAACTTTCTAACAAATCGGGTAAACCCGTTTCATTATATTTTAAAATGGATATGAATATGTCGACTGAACGGGTAAACTGAGTTTGACACTCTAGTTTTATTTTCGAAGAAAAATAAAATAAAAAAAAGTATAAGGAACATTTTCCACGTTTGACATAGATGTAAATTAAAACCAGTAGATCAGTCATACACAAACTAAGGCCCGCAGGCCGTGAGTCACATCCAGCTAGCTTAAAATAAAAATTCACTTATTTATTAGTTTACAAGCTAAGTAAGGCAACAATCGTATGTTTGTTTAGTTTTATATATAAAAAATGATATATGTTTCCTACAAAAGACAATGAAAGTGTTTTTTTTTTTAATTATTCATTTCATAGTGTCAAGTGTTTTACGCTCCAAAATGTTTTTATTCAGTACTAGTCATGACATTAAAATTTTATACATAACACAAGGAACAAAATGTTATGAATACTGCCTTTTCCCTGCTGAGTGTATTTCAAAGTATCAGGTGAAAGTGCAGAGCGAGATTTCAAGGGGCTCGGTGTTTGAGGGTGACGCTGTTACACGACCCATGCAAAAAAAAATATGGCTATCAATAAACTATGAAATAATATAATGAAAAGTCATGTGCTTGCCTACATGTGTACAAGATAGAAAATTATCCAATTATTTTTAACGGTCTCACTATTTTTTTTCATTAGCCTGTCCAGGTGGTCAGTGGGGTCCTAACTGTACCAACCAGTGCAGTATAAGCTGCTACGATGGATCATGTGATAGGATAACTGGTCAGTGTGACAAAGGATGTAATGGATTTATCAATCCACCCTTTTGCAACACAGGTAATATGTATCTGGATATACAGTATATTTTATATAAATGAATAAGTATGTTTAAAACTATATGTATTTGATATTTGTATGTAAAATTAACATCTGTCTGACTATTTTTAATTATAAGTATTTTAACTTTATGATTATTTTATAGGTTTTGCTTTTGTGAGTATGTTTGATATGATTTAGTATTTTATGAACATATCTACAGTAAAAAGAGTATAGTGCCCCTCCAAACCTTGCAAATCTTTTAAAGCAGCTGATTATTTTAAAATGTTTCACATATTTCGGATGTTCCTTCAGAGTTCAAGATAATTTACTTCCTAATTCAACCCCCCCACCCGGGGGATGGGAGCGGGCAGAATTTGAACCTTCCTCTTTCCATAGGTTAGCACAAAATTTGTACAAATTCTTCCCTAGTGCTACTAGAGCATGGAATGGGTTGCCTGAGCTAGCCAGAAAGACCATTGACTTGGCAGAATTCAGGTCATTGGTCAATATGCATGACTAAATGCATGACGCGTAGGACGTAGTCATCTTATTTTTTTTGAAGTAACGACTGTATTATATAAAATTAGATAAGAGGCCGGCAATTATTATCGATAAGTCCGAACGACAGTCCAGCGCGCAAACCACACGACCAGTCAGTCATCCTGATGATGTTAAGGTCATTTCTTTTTATTACCAACATTTAACGAGAGTACCCATTTGCGTTACATAACTATTGGCGTCCTGAAAAATCCCGAAATTTCAAGTCCCAGCCTTTTATTGAAATTACAACCCTCGAACCCTCGAATCGGATGCCTTGTTCTTTATCATTCAATCATCACACCTGATAATAAGATGCAGCATTACAGATTTGATAGTGTCGTAAATTTTAGAATAATACACGATAAAAATAATACATTTTAAATTGACAAAAAAAAAATTGTACAGAATGCGGCATTAACACCATTAACACCATATAGCGCCCTTTTAAACCCTGGGCCATAGAAAAAGATTACTTTTACGTCATCTTTTTCAAATTTCGAAAGGTCTGAAAGGGTAAAGATTTAGTCACAATACATTTTTTATAATAATATACAATTCTTTGTAATAAACTTTTTTCTTCGCATGACATGTTTTTTCATTTTAATGAAATAATGTTATTTTCAGTTTGTGAAGAGTCCATTTGGGGTCAAAATTGCAGTCAAACCTGTAACCCCAACTGTCAAGCTAGATTATGTCATAACATCAACGGAGAATGTATCAGAGGATGTGTTGCAGGCTTCGTGTCTCCAGGCTGCACGCAAGGTCATTTCATAATGTATTTATGTTAATATTAGGAGATTTCAACAGTGGCGTAACTAGGGTGGGGGAAAGGGGATCCAAATTCGAAAATCCCACCGGGCCCCTAACTTGAAAGGACGCTCTTAATGAGTGTCTGAAATTTATTTTATACATAAAATATTAAGCCAATGCCATGTTATCTTGCTATTCATGTTGTTTTGTACATAAGTGACCATGTTGCATGTATTTCACACATTAGACTTATGAAATGTACTGGTTTCAAGTAAATGTCATTTGTAATAGGCTTTGGTTCTGTAGTTGTATGATGGCTGTCTCGCTTCGACAGATTTCTCAGAAGATGTTTAAGTTTCTTGTACGGCTGTATTAGATGTGTTTAAAAACCACTAAAGAAACAAGGCCTATCACAAGAACAAGATGAAGGACTAATTAAAGGCCGTTAAATATTTTGAACGAAGTTTAATGCATAAAGGTTACAGTCGAGTCTCTGTCCGCTATACGGTGTTGTCAGCCTATAGTCTTAACACCAGTTGGATAATAATAAAATAAATAAGTTAAACTCCACTATCCGTGACGTCAGTAAATATCGCTTGTAACGTCTGTGAACTAAGGTGCGTCTATCTAGTAAGTATCTAACAGATTTTAAGTGAAATAAAGTAATAATGTAATAATGCATTTTCCATGTCCTTGAAAAAGGGAGGAAATTTTGTGTTAACAAATGTATTAAGACTCATTTATTATGTTGTTAATTACCGGTATAATACAAGTCATTGACCCTATCTTTAAGACAAAAGTTGACTTGGATGTAACTAAAATACGTAATATATTAACCTAGCTTTGTATGATACATAGCAATATAAAGGAGCTACATTTTACTCCACACATCCTTTGAGTAGATTACCTATTCTTATTAGTTAGTGACCGTAGACCAAGCGAGGTTATGTGTTTGTTCATATTATTATATTTACTGGGCTTACAAATGTACTAAACTGATAACACAAAAAAAAAGCCATAGTTGAATATAGGTGCAAACAGTGAAAACTTTTATAGGCCCTTGGCGGTCAACGTTTTCTTTTGTTTTAGATTTGGCAAAAATATCTGGTCGTAACAAAACCCGAGTGGTCACGTGAAATACCGCATTCCTTGTCAGTGTGGATTCAAAACAAAAATTGTCGTTTTATAATAAAATAGCACAAAGAGAGTGAAACAATATTCAGCAGATAAAATTGACAATTAGTTATCACTATGAAAAACCGTCGTAGCGTCATGGGTGCTCATTAAAAATGGAGCATAAAAATATGTTCACAGTTGAATAGACCGCTTTTATAGATCTTGGGCCTTAAAAATATTTTGCCGTATCCCAACTACTGCCGCTTCAGAAAGCTTTTGAATTTCGTTCCTTACAAGTTAGACACAATGTACGCTACGCTGACAGTTTGGATACACTTTAAAATAGGTTCAAATATATTCCACATTAAGTTATACATTATTAGCAATTCATATTAAGTTTTTTTTTCATGTCGTCAGCATGTCCTGCTGGTCAGTGGGGTGTAAACTGTACAAACTCTTGTAGTGTAAATTGTTATGGTCAATCGTGTGACGAGACAACTGGGATTTGTGACAAGGGATGTCAAGGCTTTAGTGACCCGCCTAGCTGTACAACAGGTATTAGTTATTAGCTGAAAAGGTATTAGTTATTAGCTCAACAGGTATTAGTTTTTAGTTCAACAGTGTCATGGAGTTTGTGTGTGTTTCTAAGGTGACGGGGAGTAGAAGTTAGCGATTGGTTGGTGGCTTTTCAGTGAGTAAGGTGATGATACAATCGGGCCAATGCAAATGTGAAATGAAAGACTATTTCAGGATGCCAGAGTGTAAAGACGTATTTGCATTGTTGACTTGTTTCAAATAGAAGTTAAATTAGTCTTTATTATAAAAACGTTTTAATTAGTTTTGTTCACAATGAAGTTATTCAATTTATTTCAAACTCTATAAGTTAATTTATAATACGCCTACAGCGGTTTAGTTTGTCTTCAAGCAGTGTAATTCTACAAGTCAAAGATCGATAACAACAGAGATGTATTAGTTATTAGTTACACGGGTATTAGTTATTAGTTTAACATGTATTAATAATCAGTTCATCATGTATTAATCATTAGTTCATCAGGTATAAGTTATTAGTTCATCCGGTATAAGTTATTAGTTCATCCGACATAAGATATCAGTTCATCCGATATAAGTTATTAGTTTATCAGGAGTAAGTTATTAGTTCATCAGGAGTAAGTTATTAGTTCATCAGGAATAAGTTATTAGTTCATTAGGTATAAGTTATTAGTTCATCCGGTATAAATTTTTAGTTCATCTGGTATAAGTCCTTAGTTCATCAGGTATAATTTATTAGCTCATCATGAGCTTATAACTTAGACCTGATGAGCTAATAAATTATACCTGATGAATTATCGGCTTATACAGTTATAAGTTATTAATTCATCAGGTATAAGTTATTAATTCATCAGGTATAAGTTATTAATTCATCAGGTATAAGTTATTAATTCATCAGGTATAAGTTATTAATTCATCAGGTATAAGTTATTAATTCATCAGGTATAAGTTATTAATTCATCAGGTATAAGTTATTAATTCATCAGGTATAAGTTATTTATTCATCAGGTATAAGTTATTAATTCATCAGGTATAAGTTATTAATTCATCAGGTATAAGTTATTAATTCATCAGGTATAAGTTATTAATTCATCAGGTATAAGTTATTAATTCATCAGGTATAAGTTATTAATTCATCAGGTATTAGTTATTAGTTAAGTTGAAAAAAATGAGAAAGGTATAAGAAAGATATAAATCAGCCTCATACTTAGTTAATTTATTTATCTCTATTGCAAATACCATTTGTGACAGCCACTTTTACATAGGACTCTACAATGAGAAAAAAACGCATGAGACTTCCACTATATCAAGTAAAGAAATGTCAAGGACGCTAAATTGAACTACTATGTTGCCAACTCAGAAAAACCTAGAAGCGGAAGAGCTTCTTTACACCGGTTACATCAAAAAGCTAGTGTTTTTGTTTATAGATTTACCTCCATTTAAGAGAACCTCCAATTAAGCATGAAACTGAAGTTTTAATAATTAGAGAAATGATTGTGTTTCTCTTTATTAAATACATATATTTACATACATATTTAGAATGCGCTAAAGGCAACTGGGGGCCTAACTGTCAGTTCAGCTGTAGAAACAATTGTTTTAACTTGTCCTGTGATAGCCAGACGGGAAAATGTGACAACGGATGTGATGGGTTCATGGATGCTCCTGATTGTACTGTAGGTAAGAATTATATCTATAACTAAACTCTGAGCGTTTACAGTTTAATTGTCCGTTTCTATTGCAGGGGTTTTGGGTTCTTAAAAAAAAACGAGGCTAAAACATTGATTATCCAAAAAAACTGATTATACAAAAGAAAAACATTGATTATCCAAAAAATTATTGATTATCCAAAAAAAAAACATTGATTATTAAAAAAAAACATTGATTATCCAAAAAACAATGATTATCCAAAAAATCATTGATTATCCAAAAAAACATTGACTATTAAAAAAAAACACTGATTATCCAAAAAACATTGATTATCCAAAAAACATTAAATATAAGAAAATATTGTTTATCCAAAAAAACATTGATTATCCAAAAAACATTGATTATCCAAAAACATTGATTATCCAAAAAACATTGATTATCTCAAAAACATTCATTATCTAAAAAAACATATATATCCAAAAAAAACATTGATTATCCTGTTGCCGTTCCTTCACTGAATGCAGACACCTTCATTAGAAACATTATCCAGTATAAGTCTGATGAAACGAATTCGTAATACAACGTAAAATAATCACTTGAACCCTAACCCAAAATGAATCCGCATTTACTGATACAAAAGAATGGTTGCATCCCAAAGGAATAGTTTCCAGCTACCTACGCTGAGGTTGTTTATACTTCCCCCCCCCCCAAGCATAAACAAAAACTTTATGAAACGTCATCTCAATGATCATAAAAACTGGGGGGGGGGGGAAGGAGAGAGGTTTGCAACAATATCAATTTCTTTCTCGAAAGGCTGACTGGTTGAGTGATACGCGAGTGGTCGTCATGATCAGGGCCTAAACTCTGTCCGCCGCCATCGCCCCCATCGTCCTGATGGAGGACTAAGCTAGGATGTAATTACCTTTAACTCTGAAGGAGCATACGAAACGTGAAAAACGAAATTAAACAAAGCGTTTTATTCATTTTTACAAAACTTATATTATTTCACTCAGTCTGGGCCAAAATTTGTACACATTATTTTCCCCACTTCCCATTGACGAGTGAACTTGAAACTTTACACAATTATTTATATTACAAAACATGAATCAATTTGAAAACTGACCAAATAGTCAATTATTGGTAATTAATTAATATAGTTCGATACTAATTAAGGGAAATGAATCTTATTGTATGGCTTTAAATAAGCAGTTGTTTCCCTAATGGATATGCCACTAGATTTAGACATCACTGAGTGAGTCTTTCTAAATTGTGATTATTTTATAATTATTGATAACTTAAATGTTTAATTACGCAATTTGTGTTTTTTTTTTTCACAGAATGTAAAACTGGAAAATGGGGACGTAACTGTGTAAATCAATGTAAATTTCAATGCAAGGACCAATCATGTGACAGAGTTACTGGACTTTGTGACTACACTTGTGACAGTCTTACAAATCTCTCCTGTCCTGATGGTAATTTTTTTTCTCACTTTCATTTGCTTGAAATGATTTTATAAGACTTTATTATTGAAATACATAGTAAGTCACAAATAGATGAGTGTATCAAGTGTGTGGATGGGTGAATGTACGAAACGACTGGACTAATGAAAGATAGAATGACATGCAGAAGGACTGGCAGACAGATAAACATGCATGCAGCAGACAGATGGACGGACAGACAGACAGCGAGACGGACAGAGAGATAGACAGATAGAAATATAGATAGATAGATAGATAGATACATACATACATACATATAATAAGAATGATATGATATATATGATAAGATATAAGATTATATAAGATATGATAAGAAAGATAAGATGATAAGATATGATAAGATTAGATAGAAACGATAAGATTAAATAGAAATGATAAGATTAGAATAGATGATAAGATATCTTAGATAAAAAATTCTCTTTCAGACCTTGTGGTCTATAGGGCAGATGATGTAAAGGTCGTCTTTTTCTGTGGCCTATGGTTAACGAGGGTATCATGTGGTCAGCACAACGACCAACCGCCTTATTTTGCCCCAACTAATGTCAGGTACCCATTAGAGCTGGGTGGACTCGGGGGCAACCAAAGATCCCGAAATTTAAAATCTCAGTTTTCACTAGGATTTGAATCCGGTACCCCCGGTTCGAAGCTAATTGCTGTACCGCTCAGCCACCGCGCCTCATACGATTAGATAATTTTAGATAATATAGATTAGATAAGATTTAAATAATTCATTAATTGAGTTGTTTATTTATTTATTGATTGATAACTTATTTGAAAGATTTTTACAATGACCCCACAGATTGTCCAAAAGGCTATCATGGTTCCAACTGCACTTTAGACTGTTCCTCCACCTGTAAAGATCTGTTATGTAATAGACTTGGCTACTGTATTGCATGTGTATCTGGTTACACAGGACGTTACTGTGAGAAAGGTAATACTAATTTATTATACGTTATCACGTAAGTCTAATTTAGGAAAAATTCATATCACACAATATATTCATAAAGCTTTTATTTTCTTTATATTTGTTTTTTAAATGATGATTATTATTTCAGTGCAACTAGGTCTCGCATCAGAGACCAGCGGTCTAACATTTTCATCAGGTGTTGGTATTGGAGTAGCTGTTGGTGCTCTGGTTATCATCTTGATTGATGTTGCTATAGTTATAATATGCAGAACCAGGCTTACAACATTAAGAGCCAGAAGCAATGACAAGTTAAAACCTGGAACTCGACTACAGAATTATGATGGCGTGAAACAAATAAATGATTACAACCACTCATACGAACCTTCGAGATCTACTTTTGAAGGTAATTGTTTTTATCCTAGACAATCTAATAATTAACTAAATGTGAAATAAACAGAAAATTTCTAGAAAGATAATATTCTCCGTCTTTGACTTAACTCTTACGCTATGAAGGGTTAAACTACTCTTGTAAATGAACTAATTTTTTTTTGGAACAGGTTATCAAACCAAGTCTTTAAATAACATGACTCAACGAAAACTTTGATACTCTCGACTGCTTAAATTTACAAATAAGATCTTGTGGTCTATATGGCAGATAATGTTAAGGTCATCTGTTTCTGTGGCCTACAGTTAAAGAGGGTATCATGTGGTCAGCGCTACGACCAACCACCTCTACTTTTCCCCAACCAATGTCAGGTACCTATTAGTGCTGGGTGGACTCTGAGGCGCCCAAAGATCCCGAAATTTAAAATCTCAGTCTTCACCAAAACCTCGAACTCGGGACCAAGCGCTTTACCGCTCAGCCACCTCGCTTCCAAAATATATTATACTCACATACAAAATGTCATTGTTATGTTAATTTTAAGTCTGTCTGGTCATGTGGTTTGCGCGCTGGACTGTCATTCGGATTTATCGATGGTCGAGGGTTCAAATCCTACCCGCTCCTATCCCCCGTCATCCTGCGGGAGGTTTGGACTAGGAAGTAAACTATCTTCAACTCTGAAGGAACATCCGAAACATGTCAAACAAACAAACAAGTCATACGCGCCAGTTAAGCTAGGTTCCACAGATAATTATTAATAAATATTCAGACAACGTTTAAAGTAAATTATGTAGGTTTGATATATCAATAGAGAATAATAATAAGGCTTGTCTTCGAGTCCGAAGATTAATCAGGAATGCATTTCTTCCCGTGGCTACGCAGCCCCAGCTGCGACCTACAATTTATGCCACATCCAGCGCAGGCTTAACCTTCATTCGCCGGAGATCGATTTTCGGGTATTATAGAAACCTTTCAGAAAACGAATCTTTTTTTTTAAAAGCAAAAAAATTAATTTCTTTAAAGCTAATGTTGTTGTTTTTTTTTATTAACAGAAACAGTCAAGACACATAAAAAACAGGATCGAGATGCCAACGAAACAGTACAGTATGAGAACACTTCAAATACAGTTTATGAGACAATAGGATAGGTCTCAAATTTTGAAGTTCAAACTTTACTTCATTACATGAAAACCTTATTTTTAAAATTAGTCATTTTCACTTGCGTGTTTATGTTTCTAATGTTATCACTGCGTCTTGAGCCAACATCATTTTTTTTAACAGTGCATAGAAATTAAATTAAACTATAATTTTTATTCCTTTTCTTAATGCGTACTATTATATTAATGTAAATTATTAAATTAAAGTGTGTTACAACATGAATTGTAATAGGAAATAGGATGATTGACTTAGACTTAGGTTCTCCCCCGCCGTTCGGCGCTTTGGGCAGCAAGCTGTCTCCATAAAGATCTGTCATTGCAATGTCTGAAGCCTCCTAAGATGATAACCATGTTAATATAAATGACATGTGTACAAAGCCCTATAACAAAGTTGTGTACGTATGATTTAGATAAGCGTGTGTAAATAAGACGTAACTATATCGGGCATATTCCATTTAAATACATGCAAAATAATAAGTTTATAAATAGGCTTATAGAATACTTGTACAAAGAGGCTTATAGAATACTTGTACAAAGAGGCTTATAGAATACTTGTACAAAGAGGCTTATAGAATACTTGTACAAAGAGGCTTATAGAATACTTGTACAAAGAGGCTTGTAGAATACTTGTACAAAGAGGCTTGTAGAATACTTGTACAAAGAGGCTTGTAGAATACTTGTACAAAGAGGCTTGTAGAATACTTGTACAAAGATACTTTGGAATACTTGTACAAAGAGATACTTTGAATACTTGTACAAAGAGGCATGCAGAATACATGTACAATGAGGCATGCAGAATACTTGTACAAAGAGGCTTGTAGAATATTTCTACAAAGAGGCTTGTAGAATACTTGTACAAAGAGGCTTGTAGAATACTTGTACAAAGAGATACTTAGAATACTTGTACAAAGAGGCTTGTAGAATATTTGTACAAAGAGGCTTGTAGAATACTTGTACAAAGAGATACTTTGAATACTTGTACAAAGAGATACTTAGAATACTTGTATAAAGAGGCTTGTAGAATACTTGTACAAAGAGGCTTGTAGAATACTTGTACAAAGAGGCTTGTAGAATACTTGTACAAAGAGGCTTGTAGAATACTTGTACAAAGAGGCTTGTAGAATACTTGTACAAAGAGGCTTGTAGAATACTTGTACAAAGATACTTGTAGAATACTTGTACAAAGGGATACTTTGAATACTTGTACAAAGAGGCATGTAGAATACATGTACAATGAGGCATGCAGAATACTTGTACAAAGAGGCTTGTAGAATATTTGTACAAAGAGGCTTGTAGAATACTTGTACAAAGAGGCTTGTAGAATACTTGTACAAAGAGATACTTAGAATACTTGTACAAAGAGGCTTGTAGAATACTTGTACAAAGAGGCTTGTAGAATACTTGTACAAAGAGGCTTGTAGAATACTTGTACAAAGAGATACTTAGAATACTTGTATAAAGAGGCTTGTAGAATACTTGTACAAAGAGGCTTGTAGAATACTTGTACAAATAGATACTTAGAATACTTGTACAAAGAGGCTTGTAGAATATTTGTACAAAGAGGCATGTAGAATACTTGTACAAAGAGGCTTGTAGAATACTTGTACAAAGAGGCATGTAGAATACTTGTACAAAGAGATACATAGAATACTTGTACAAAGAGGCTTGTAGAATACTTGTATAAAGAGGTATGTAGAATACTTGTACAAAGAGTTATGTAGAATACTTGTACAAAAAGGTATGTAGAATACTTGTACAAAGAGGCATATAGAATACATGTACAAAGAGGCATGTAGAATACTTGTACAAAGAGGCATGTTGAATACCTGTAAAATAATGTATGTAAATTACTTATGTCTTAACATTGAGAAGATTTGGCAGTTAATAAAGTGGCCACTTATTTGACCAATTGTACCTGCATAATGCATGAACTATGTTTTATAACAATAACATGACCTTCAGGTACATCATTAGAGGCGGACAAAGCCCAGAAGCTGTCGTAAGCCATGCATAGCCAACACTTAAGAATCCTTTCTGACTCGCAAAGAACACTTTGTCCTGGGCGCCGCGTAATTCGAAGACCTCCTTTGCGTACAAGTAATGAAAGACCTCGTGGGCAGTACTTTTTTACTCCGTACACTCATGTACACACGCTTTCCTATTATATAACTGGCGTAGCCAGGATTTTTTTTCCCCCGCCCCCCCCCCGCGAAAAAAAATTATATCTATATATATGTGTGTGTGTGTGTGTGTACACAATTAATCTTTATTACATTCTGACCCTTTTGGAAGAAGTTTATTGTTTAGTGTAGACTCCCCGCCCTTGCTAGCTAGCGAAGCCCCGCCACCGAGCACTATTTCTGGTATTGAAAGCCAACAAAATGCATAATATGAGGTATCTACAGTGCATTATTTTGCTATTAAAAAGTTTTATTTCAAAAACCTAATAAGCTATTCTTACTGAATTAGACCCTCTCGTGCCGTTCGGCGCATTTTCCGGCAAGCTGTTTCCGCAACTCTTATTTTGCGTAATTCATTTTGTCGGAGAACATGTATCGAAAAACCTCATGCGACGCTCTGTCGCAACCTTACTAAGGATCCGACTACTAGTTCGACATATGATTTCTTTGATTGAGACCCGATCTCTATGACTGACTCCTAAAATCTGTCTTAGCCATCTTTGTTGAGCCACATTTAATGTTTTTCAATTTCGGCAGAAGACTATTCACACTTTATTAATGGAGCCCAAGCCACTGGTAGAAATTTGTAACCTTTCTTGACTACGCTATTGGAATTACATGCCTGTATTTCGCTTTAGATTTTATTTCGAAAAGGAAAGTTTTTTCGTCAAATCATCTGTTGAGGGGTTTAAAACTAAAAAATCTCTGGAGTTTTTTTTTTTTTTTTTTAATTCAAAACCCCATTTATCTACGATCATAGAATTTGGTGACTTTAGTTTGCTTTAAAATAATATTGAAGAGAGAGGTTTTCAACTCTAAACGCTCTGTAGGGGAATTTTAAACTCAAAACCATCTGGAGGGGTTTTAAACTTTAAAGAAAAAGCCATGTGGAGGAGGGGGATTTAAACTCAAAACCCCTTTGGCTACGCTCATAGATTTTTTATTTTGAAGAGGTACTTTTTAGCTTCAATTCCCAACTTAAGGGGAGGGGGGGGTTTAAACTCAAAACCCCTTTGGCTACGCTCATAGAATTTTGAGTATGTAATTTGCTTTTTTTATATTGAAGAGGGGGTTTATCGTAAATTTTGGAGGGGGTTTTAAAAACAAAATCTTCCTTAACTGGGCTGTTGGAATTTGGGGATTGTTGTTAGCGGTTTTTTGGTTTTGTTTTATAGGAGAGGGGGATTTAACTGCAAAAAACCTCTGGTAGGGGGTTTAAAATTCAAAATCCCCTGTAACGGGATTTAAACTCAAAGCCCCCTGGTAGAGGGATTTGTATCTCAAAACCCCCTGATAGGTTTTTTTTTTAAATCTCAAAACCCCCTGGTAGGGGGAATTAAACTCAAAACCCCCTGGTAGAGGGTTTTTAACTCAAAACCCCCTCGGCGATGCTGTGGTAAGTGATGATTTAGTATTAAAACCTCACCTAAAATAAACAAAATGAAAGCAAAAATCAGTCACTTAATTCCGTTCCCACCCCTCGCAGGGGGGGATTTCATTTCGGGGGGGGGGGGGGGGGGTTGAACCCCAAGACCCCTCCCCATGCTATGCCCATGAGTCTAGGTGTCCCTGGTTCAGTTCTAGTTAACGAAATAAAACAATTAAACCACTAGATCAAACACATACACTTTAATCATCTTTACTGCATATCACACAAGCTGGTCTCTCTCCGACAACAAAACACACTTCCGGTCATTCGCGCAGATTGTAAAAAAAGATTATACATACATATACACATTCATCCGTGACAGATACATTATTGGGAAGACATAGCCCTATATCGCACTCGTTTGAGAGAGACGGTGACCAAGAAAGCTATGGACAGTGAAAAAAACCTTGGACCTCAGCTCTGGAAGAAAAGCGCGATATACCGAAAATGGCCGGCTTCTCTACCACCAAAGCGAAAGTCATCTTAACTGGCGACAGATGTAGACGGGAGTATATCTCCAAAATAAGGCTCAACAGTCACATGAAAAAGTAATCGAGATACATTAGTCGCTCTACGACTGACGGAGGCCAACTAAGCATTCATGTACTTAACACACACACAGCTCAACACACACACAGCTCAACACACACACAGCTCAACACACACACAGCTCAACTTACATAATTCGAACAAAAATGTATTTTAAGCGAATCAGAACTATGTTTGTTTGTAAAATGTGTTACATGTTTAGGATGTTCCTACAGCGTTGGGGATTATCTACATCCAAGTCCAAACCTCTCGCAGGACGACGGGGGATGGCAGCGATCTTACTGTCACTTCTAGTGATAGGGTCACTCTGAACTCGCGGACTAGAGTCTCGGCCGTAGACCGCGTACGCGGGAACCTCGGCCATTTTACTATTGTCCTATAATTTCGAAGATAGCTACAAAGTCCGATCCTCACTTTATAAAAAAAAATATCAAAATTTACCTCAATAAAATAAACAGCGTAAAAAAACAAAACAAATGTACATTTTAACTCTGGATTGTGTGGAAAAAAAAAAAAGAACCAAATAAAAAAACAGAACTTGAAGTTGAGATGGACCTTCCTACCCACCCCTAACACGCTGAAAGTGGCATCATAGAAGTGACAATCAAACAAAACAAAAGTTCATTTTAAACATAAGTCGCAAATTCCAAAGGCAGATTGATCTTGTCCAATTTATTTTTATTCACGCTGAAATTTTGAATACTATTGTGGTCTGTTTGAAATGGGGGGCGGTATGTGGGAGGAGAATGACCCGCTGGGTCAGACGTGTCAGTTCATGAGTGCCGTCTGCACGTCTCTGTTTCCGTGTGCAGCAGACGTGTCTAGATTGAAATGATGCGTGTCAAATGTGCTGCCTTCAAATTAAGGGGAAATAAAAATAAGTTTCATAGGAACAAGGAGAAAAATAATAATTATTATTACAAACTTAGGTAGTTTCAAAAATTATACATGCATGCAAGCTGCTTACAGTCCTTTTTTTTTTTAAATCAAAGACTTAGATGATTCTTATCAAGTTTAAACATATAGTAGGAAATAATAAATTCCGGATTACAATCAGCTTATTTTAGCCGTAATTAGATGCCGGACTTGTACATTTTTTTAAAGTGAGTGGGTGCCATTTGTATGGTTTCCATTCATTTGTTAAAGTCTGTGATACCCAGGATGATTCTTAACAATTTTAAAACTATTATAGGAAGGATCACAACAGAGAGAGAGAGAGACCCTTTTTGTCTAGTAAACATCCAGTCATATCCAAACATTTTTAGAACGGGGGTAAAAAGAAATTACAGACAGGTAATTATCCCCCTCCCTCCCCCAACCCCTCAAAAAATGTCGAAACCAATGTTAGCGAGCTTCTGCTGACTCATGCACTGTGGGTCAATGTTTCATTGGCCAGAATAGAATGGCAAAGTGGGCAGGAAAAAGCCCACGGGCCGTATGTTGAAAATCGATGTCCTCCACAATATGACATTGTGTCATGACACTTAGATCAGGACCTAGACGAACAGCACAAGTCTATAATGACATTGTGTGAAGTAATCACACTTAGGTCGAGACAGAAGATAACCACCACAAAATGATAATATGTCAACTATATATTGTCAACTCATTACATTTAGGTCAGGACCTAGAAACACACCACAAGAATATTGTGTCAAGTCATCATACTTAGGTCAGGACCTTCACGTACACCACTATAAATAAATTTATACAGTTATCACGTAATAAATTTTATTTTAACATTACCAACACAACTCAATTTTTTTTAAATTAAAATATATTCAGAAACAAAGATATATTGCAGATTTTGTTTTCCTTTCTCAAACATTCGTCTACAGAAAATGAAACAAACATTGACCTTTTAGGTCAAGACCTTATCTAAATAGTAAGAGTCATAACCTTAATTATCTGTAATCTAAATAAAAAGTTAAGCTATAATCTAAAAAAAGAAGAGAGGAATAAATCAAAATTTCAATTAAAAAAAGTTTATAAAGTCGTAATGTCAATGACAACATTTGCTTAATCCATAATCAAATCAAAGAGTGAAAGAGAGAATATAAATTCAATAGTCGACCGGCGGCGTAGCATACGCCGCTATTTTGCAGGGCAAACCTTAGGCCACTGCAACCTATGCGACCTCAGTGGGCCCAGTCCTTGTATAGGACTTGCGCTAATTTTAGTTGTATAAATTATAAAAATTAAACCATTTTGTAACTTATAACAAATTTCCCGCGGCCTCCTGTCAAGAAGTCCTGGAAACCTCCTGAAATTGCAAAATGTACGAAAAAGTCCTGAAAATATCCGGAAATTATTAAAAACTCATACAAATCTTTTGAAATATACAGACGAAAATTTTCTTTTTTTATCGCTTTTAAATTACCTAGGATAACTCCCTCCGTCCGAGTTGCAAAAATAAAAGAGTGATCTTTCCATTGTGTCCAAACTATTGAGCGTGCTCTGTCGCCTCGATAGTTACTACAGAGTATATTACTTCCCCCCCCCCTTTTTTTTAACGTGAGGTAGAAATAAAAAAAATGAGTGATATTGCAACGGTCTTGCCCTGCTATTCTATGACTACGTGTTCTCTCCCCCCCCCCTCCCCCTCTTGTTTTCTCGTGGACTATCCGCAGTGTGATCTTTCCTTTACTCCTTACTACTCGACAAATCTCTTGAAGGAAGAAGAAAATTATATATATATATATATATATATAGAGATAGATAATCTAAATTAAAAGAGTTGAAGACATGTTTTCGTTGATAATGTTATACGTTATAATCTAAATAAAAATACTCTAAGAAAGAAATAAGTTTACTAAATAGGCAGAAATCTAAAGGATTCTTAAGAAACTGAGTTGACAACTATACTTATTATTAGACATGGCTTGGCCATATTATAGATCTAAATAGCTGGGAGCAGTGGGAGGGGGGGGGTATTATTATATAAAACAAAATATAATACAAGTTTGTAACTATTTCTACGTAATAGAATTAAAAAGACGTTGACGAAATGAAATGTAACATTCAAACTAAAAATGTAACACAATGATATCATGAAATGAAAGTAAAAACATGAGAATTTGATTAAAAAAAAAGAGAAAAAAAAAGAAACATGCAAATAAGAACATACAAATCAGGGCAAGGTTATTAGAGATACATGGGCCTTAAAAGTGTGTGGGGTGGGGGGTTAGATTGTGGTGTTGTACGTGCAGTCATTGTTTAAAACGATGCAGCAAAAACTGTTGTCAATGCTCAAGAGTTTCACTTACCTTACGGCTATTAGATTGCTCTCTCCAAGCTTACTATGGCAGACGTCAATTGCAGCAGGAGATAGAAAAGAGCATCATAGAGTTGGAGAGTGTGAGAGTACGGTGAGGGTGTCCAGGACAGGCCTTAGACAATTGGAGACCCTAGGCAAAGTAAATTTGATAGCCCCAAATGAAATATAAAAATATAAAATAAAAAGCGGGAAAAAATGTAAGCGATTTATTGAAAACCTAGTCAGTAACTTTGGGCACAAGTTTTGCTATTTTTCTTTTAAAAAAATTGTTGTAATTCTTGTAAGTCCTTTGCGATGCCCCGAATAATTGGAGGCCCGAGGTATAGGTTGCTGCATGTTTTCCTATGCCTAAGACCGGCCCTGGTGTGTGTTTTAAGTGCGTGCGTATAATAAAATAAATAATAAAAAGGTTCTTGGGACGGGTAAGATCTCTTAGATTAGGGTCCTATGTGTAAAGAAATAAAAAAGAAGAAAAATAGAAGAAAAAAATATTCTGCAAGAACTTTGCATTTTAGCTCTAAATTAGATCTAGAGAACGAAGTAGTAGATAGACTAAACAAAATATAGATCTACATATCATTGAGGGTCGATCTAAGACCTGACAATGCTAATAGTGCCTAGACTCATTGTTTATAGATTTGATCACATTCTAGATATACAAACAGTTATAATGACAAATAGACTAGAGTCTATAAATCTAGATCTATATTTCTTCATTAATTGTAATATTTCATCAATACTTTGTGTTATAAGCATTTAGATCTATATATCAAGCCTATACTACATTTAGATCTAGATTATAATCTAGTTCTCGATTCTCCTTGCCTATACTATACAAGCTATCCCGACAATTCAGTAACCATACACATCTGCAAATAAAATCTTACGAGTTTAAATGTTGGTTTTTCTTCTATTTTGCTTCTAAAAAAAGAGTCCTACCTTTGCGTTTTAAATAATCCAATCTGCTCCAATAATCCCTGCTGTCTCAATAATCCAAGTTGTAAGGAATATCCAATAGAATCACATTAAATTATCCAAAAAGTAGATCTAGATGATTGAAAAACAAATAGAATCTAGCCTCCATGTGTAAACAAGAACTCCAATAATAACACGTCTGCTTGCGCTCAAGGTCTAGGTCAAACTTTTTTTTTCCGTGTCTCAAACAACAAGTTATCACAAAAAAAAAAAAAACTTCCGGTCAATGCAATGCTGTGCTTCGCTTGAATGAATTAGGTTATGTGTAAAGCTTTTATAGCAGTTGGGATTCGTTCAATATAATGATAATAAGGCTTGTCTTCGAGTCCGGAGATTAATTAGGCATGCAGTATTTCCCTTGGTTACGCAGTCCCAGAAGCGACCTTCATATTATGCCACAAACAACGTAGACATTACCGTTTTCCATTTCAGTAGATTTAGATTTTCTTTTCGCCGTCTGTCCTCGGCAATAGATTTTCTTTTGGCTTTAAATGTTTATCCCTCGGCCTTTGAAAGTCTTCTTCTTCTTCGTTCTGATTGTTATGTTGGAGTGTTCAGATGACTAGACCAATGCATGACATGAACTGCGCAGTGGTTTCCAAATCAGGGAGCTCTCCATATAGTTTTCTTTCTATTGAGGTGATTTGGGGCCAATGTCTCATACGGGCCTTTTGGTAAAGAGAGCAGTTTTGGAGGACGTGGTCGGCATTCTCTGATAATACTCCACATGGGCAGATTTCACTGGTTCCAATTTTGAGCTTCCGGTACATATGTTGTCGCGTTCTGTTGTGTCCGGTCCTGAGTTGAATGATTAGACGTTGGTCTTGTCGGGATAGCTTTTAATAAGCGTCATCTTTCTTGTGATTTGGATGAGAGCTCGCCTATTTCTCATTTACTTTTTTTACAATTAATTTCTTTAGTTCTTATGGATAGAGACAGAGTTTATTAGTGAGTTAGTTCTCCCACTCTTGGCGAGTGTGAAAGTGATCTCCAAATGTCTCGTTCGGAAGCCGCCTGTAATGAAAGAAATTTGACAGTTCTGAAATAAAATAACTGTTGAGCAACGCTTCAGCGAAGATAAATTAAAATATGTTTTCAAAAAAAAGGGCGATACATTTTTAGAGCCTATCTTTTATAAACAAGGTCTACTTTTAAATCTATTGTAAAAGTAAGTAATATCGAGTTTGCGTGCTAGGGGTGAGATTTGGGGTAGGTTAAGTCCGGCCCTGCTATTTAATGACGGGTGAGTACAGAGAAGATTACTTGTTCTCAAAAGTTACTTGAGATAAACTCTTGTCCGACATGCAGAAATAAAATGGTGCATCCAGTGGGTCGGAAGGTCATGTCCACTTTGTGTCCATTGTGTGTCGACTGCGTGTCCAATGTATTCGTGCAATCAGTCAAGTGAGACGTGTGTGTGTTTCATTAAAGAAGTTAAGGAATTGGTAGCTGTGTGATTTTATTACACTCTGTAAGCACGCATTTATAAAAACCGCATCACAGATGAAGAGATTAGAGACAGGATTAATACAGCTATTGGACCCCACGAGGAACAGCTAAAAATTGTCAAAAACAAACCAAACTAAAGCTCCATGGTCACATTTAGGGCCGGTCCTTGGACTTATCAACCTATGCGGCCGCAGTGAGCCCCGCACTATCAAAGGCTCCGCGTTTTATCATATATGAATATTATTAAATTTAACCAATATAACTTAAATTAGAGGGTCCACCCACATGGTTTTCCAAAGGCTCAATGAAATCTCCCGAAATCATAAAAAATATTTCGAATCTGATTAATGAAATATTTAATTTTTACGAGGTTCTTTACGTTTTTGAGACTTATTGTGTTTATTTTTGGATAAATATCAATGTATATATGTATATATATGAAAAATAAACATGATTGATGTGTTACTACATCGTTGAGTGCTTATTGGGTTACTGCAACAAGTAAATAACCTAGATAGCCACCATCAGAATCATACTCTAGAATAGTGGGGTTACATCTAAAACAACGAGAATATTGACCACGAATTCCACACATAACCCACCGCCCTACTGAGCAGCATCCCCATTATTTACATACGTCTTACGTATATCCTGAAAAAGAAGAAATCGGGAAGTGAAAATGGGGCTGCATTTACGCAAATCACGAGGCAGGCCACAAGTTAAAGCCGCAAGGCGAAAGAAAGAGAGTGCGCCCTAAAATAACCTGTTCACGAAAAACAGAGGCAGACATATTAAAGTTACCTGGAACAGGATGTAAAGGATGATCAAGGACGAGGGAGTATTGTGATCTATTGTTGGCGGCCCATACTGCAATAGTGGTGACGGGCTGTTCGCCTAGTGTCTATTTTATTTTATTTTAGCGCTTTTACTCCTTGTCGTCCCATACTTTGCTTTTAAGTGCAGTTAGAAACACAAAGAAAACATTAAAACAGCTAATATGTAAGTTGCTGTAGAAAACTAAAGAGATTACACGCACCTGAAAGGCTTCGACAATATCAAACATTTTTGCAAGCACATCTTCTTTTTCTCTCATTGATGTGTGGATAAGTATGTATTCAGGTTCCATTTCTGGAATGAGAAGCTTCATATCTGTCTTTGAAAGTTGATCTAACTTCTGAATACAAATATAAATACTTTATAAATTATGTATTATGCACTCTCTCTCTCTCTCTCTCTCTCTCTCTATTGCGACTGTAAACGTAAACATTTAACGATAGGTTCGAATTAAAGAGTTTAAAAGATAACATCCCATCATATCCCTCTAAGGCTAATGAAACAATTGTAGTATTTGATTGCTTAACTAAACTGCTGTGTCCATTTTTAATCTGTTTAATTTAAAAGTAATATTTAAAAAAAATAATAGCTATTTCGGTAGTGGGTGAGTGTCTATAACTTATAAGAAATAATTTTTAATTGAATTTCAACACATTTAAAGTGTAAAGTAATTAGAAAAAGAAATTTACATCTATTCGTAGTGTCAGGGTCAAATCCAAGTTATTTGATCTCAGTACGACCATCCTTCATGAGACGTATACATAATGTCCGTTGGCTCGAAAAAAAAGTCTGAGTGAAATTTACGCCAACGATCTTAAAATGGCGTCGTCAATTAGATCATAAGAAATACTCAAGTCTGTTATTAAGATGAAAACAACATAAATTATCTAAAAAAATATAAATACCTCTTCTAGGCTTATGCAGCAATAAATGTTAGATATCTGAAAAAAAAAAAAAAAGAAATAGTACCCACCTCTTTTTTCCCCCCCATTTCATCATCCAAGAAGAAGAACAGCCTAATAAAGTTTCATTACATAAATGTAGAGGACTTTATAATATTTTAAGTAAACTCAATTAGATCCAGTGTTTGGAGACGATGAGTAGAAGAATTCATTAATTTATTACACTCTTAATGAATAGACAGAAATAAACGAACGAGTACAGTACTTTTAAAATATTTTTTTTTTCAATCCAAAATTAAATCATTTCTTTAGACACTTTCAAAAGCTACAACGTAAATATCTAAGATTTCCTTGTGTGTCCATAAGACTAGTATTTTTTGTCCTCAAAATTATACTTTAACAGTAAAATTTCTATGTGAAACGTGTCCACCTAAAAGGTTTTGCGCATCCATTTGAAATGTACAACTTAGTACGTTGATGTAACATAGGTAAAAATGACAATAGAAGATAAATACATACATACACACATACACACATACACACAAACACACACAGAGGCATACACATATACACATACAGACACAGATACACACAGACAAACACAGAGACACAGACACACACAGAGATATACACTAACAGTGACACACAAAGACGCGCACAGACACACAGAGACACTGAAACACACACAGACACACACAGAGAGACACACACAGACACATACAGAGAGAGACACACATAGAGAGAGACACACACATATATAAACAGAAAGAGACACAGACACACGCAGACACAGACACACACATATAGACACACACAGACACAGACACACACACAGACATACACAAAGACAAACACATACACAGACAGATAGACACACACAAACAGACAGACAGGCACACACACAGACAGATAGACATACACACACACACAGACAGACAGACACATACACACAGACAGACACACAGACAGAGACAGACACACACATACAGACAGACACACAGACAGACACACCTAGAGACAGACACACACACACCGACAGATAGACAGAAAAACACACAGAAAGGCAGACAGACACACACAAACAGACAGACACACACACACACAGATAGACTGTTACACACACACAGACAGACAGACATACAGACACACACACACGCAGACAGACACATACACACACCAACAGACAGACATACACACACACAGATAGACAGACAGACACAAGTTGTTGGTCAATGAATGAGTTCTCCTCTATTCTTAATATTTAAGGGAGGTCAATGAATGAGTTCTCATCATAGACATAAATAAATATAGACTGGCCGATAAAAGAGTTTTATGAAACGAAAATTTGTGTTTTGCAATATTGTGTACTTTATTATAGAGCATTTATGAGCAGTGTAGTTTTGTTTAATTTCTAAGACTGAAGATCATGCAACTTTTCAGAATTCGGAAATCCGACAACAATAGATATACATGTTTTCAAGTTTTCCATTCAATACATAGATTAGTCTATGGTTCTTATGTCGTCATACTATTAAAGGGTGGTCAATGAATGGGTTCTAATTTAGTCTTACTATTAAAGGATGGTCAATGAATGGGTTCTAATCTAGACTTACTATCAAAGAAAGGTCAATGAATGGGTTCTCATCTCGTCTTACTATTAAAGGGAGGTCAGTGAATGAGTTCTCATCTCGTCTTACTATTAAAGGGAGGTCAATGAATGAGTTCTCATCTCGTCTTTCTATTAAAGGGAGGTCAATGAATGAGTTCTAATCTAGTCATACTATTAAAGAAAGGTCAATGAATGGGTTCTCATCTCGTCTTACTATTAAAGGGAGGTCAGTGAATGAGTTCTCATCTAGTCATACTATTAAAGGGAGGTCAATGAAAGGGTTCTAATCTCGTCTTACTATCAAAGGGAGGTCAATGAATGAGTTCTAATCTAGTCTTACTATTAAAGGGAGGTCATTAAATGGGTTCTCATCTAGTCATACTAATAAAGGGAGGTCAATGAATAGGTTCTAATCTCGTCTTACTATTAAAGGGAGGTCAATGAATAAGTTTTCATCTCGTCTTACTATTAAAGGGAGGTCAATGAATGAGTTCTCATCTCGTCTTACTATTAAAGGGAGGTCAATGAATGAGTTCTTATCTCGTCTTACTATTAAAGGGAGGTCAATGAATGAGTTCTTATCTCGTCTTACTATTAAAGGGAGGTCAATGAATGAGTTCTTATCTCGTCTTACTATTAAAGGGAAACCAATGGACGGGTAGCACGGATGGACATTTATTTTCACTTTTCAGGCTACCTTCAGTCATATAACGACTATTGTATTTGTCAAACTAGCGAGATGAAAGCCTGAGCATTCTTTATGGTCGAAACGAAAGTTCCTCTCTCCTCAACGCAGTTGATGTACTGAGGGACATTATATAAAAAAAATGTAAATAATGAAACTTATAAAAGTGTCGCTTGGCTTCCGAACCTAGGAGTCTTGGGTTACCTTTTTTTTTATCTACATTCACGATTTTTAGCTGAGTTTTGACCACAAACAATATTGGTTGCTTGTGATTGGTAAATGTAAAAGGGGTTGGTCGTTGTGAGCTTGTGATGGCAACATTACTCCTTTGTTACCCGTCAGCCATAGAAACAGATGAACTAATAATAAACAACGGAAATGAAATGATTGAAAGATTGAAAAAATCCTTTACTCACATTACATTTAGAGGGTTGCAAGGTCACCTGTTGTCACCTAGATGTACATAGAGACCTTGTGAACCATGTGATAGTCTAAGAGCTGAGCCGAAGGCTTTTCGAGCTTTAGGGGGAAAAAAAACATGTTTCAGCAACAGAAAAAAAAACCCTGTTTGAACAACCGTTCTGTCTGGAAGAGACCCAAGTAAGTGCTTATGTTATACCAAGCTAACCGTGCAGGACTCGCCATTAGTGTAACGGTCCCTTGAGGAACGGCGCATGAATTAGTGACAGAACCGTTGGAGCTCTCTTTCAACTCCGCTCCGTGCAATGGGACCACTCTCGTGCTCCCTTGGACACCCCCACGGGAGTTTTGTTTTGCTACTCCTTTAGCCTAACCATCTTCTTTAATGGTTGTTTCCACCCGAGTGCCACGATGAGGCAGAATAGCAAGCTAGAGACATTGTACAAAAGCGCTGGTTATGTGTGTGTGTGTGTAAATGTTGTTCGTGTTTGCATCTATATCGTTATTGTTATAGTAGTAATATATTAGATGAATTACAGAAATGGGAATCAAATTGGAGCATACCTTTCCACCCAGAAAAATGTCCGTTGTTAAGAGTAACAAAAAAACTAAAACAAATTTAATTAATGTGTGTCTATTTGGATGAGAATAAAAATTCCTTTTTTAGAAATTTTAAGCAAAAATTAATTGTTCGAAAATGAAACAATTTATAATATATTTAACGGTCGACGTTGAATATTCGCGCTGTGGCCAATGTATATGCATATACCTTGAAATTTTAAAGGAAATCGGTAGAGTCGTTTTTAAAATACAACATATATATCAAGATACGTACAAACATACATACATACATACATACATACAAGTTGATGTCATTCAATGTTTAGATCCAGAATCTTGGTATATATCTAAAAAGATCTATTTTAAAGTACAATCTTAACTATTTCTCTCCTAATCGACGATACCATTGTTGATTTTGACCTTATTAAATTTGATTAACTTTTAAATTGTTTAAACTTGACTTTAAATTATATAAAAACAGCATACATTTCCCTTTACTTCTATACCAAATACAATATTTTCTGATAACAAACAACAACGCTATTGAAGCCCAATCACAACAGGGGTAGTGAAATAGTAATGAGCAAATTGAAGAATTCCTTCAAAACGTGGGTAAATAATTACGGAGAGAAAGAGTTAAACCATAAGATGATTTTAAATCAATAAGTTTGAAATCATTAGATCTAAGATTGTTGAAACGCCACATATTTTGTTATCTCCGTGGAAACTAAAAACAAAAAAGGTTTATCTCATACAGTTGCATGAATATATATTTCTGTCATTGATAGTTTTTTTTTTCTTTTTAAAATCCGTGAAATAGAATTGTATTATTTCTAAACTTCAAAAATTAAAGATCATAACATTTCTAAGATTGAACAGCGTTTTTTTTTTTAATATAATATTCATAAGGCGATTTCCCTCATTACTGTAAAAGATCTACGTTCATAACTACCTGATACGAAATTTGAAAGTGTTGTGAATGTAAGTATGATATCTATATAGGTCTGTGACATACACCTTATTTTCTTGTGTACTCCTATTCTGCAACGTAATAATATTTGCGGTAACGTGACTGCTTCTCGTACTGCTAAATTCAGTGCATAATTTTGATGCACAGATTTAAATACTCTCCAAACTAAACTAAACCCCTACAGTATACAGGTGTATGTATGTGAATGTGTGTGTGTGTGTGTGCGTGTACCATCAAATCACAAGGTATATAATGTCGCTTTGAAAAACAAGCTTTCGTTTCAGTCTGTCAGCTCTTCGAGTTATTTAAATGAAGAAAAAAAAAGGCTAGCCTATTTAACTTTGACATTTCGTGACGGACGACGTGTTCCACCAAACTGTTGGAGTGTCAACTTTTTTTTGTTTTTACTTCCTGGTTATTGATGCTCAGCAGACGACAAGTCTAGTATACAAAAGTAGAATACTCCTTTCAGAACTTAAGACACATAGGATAGAAAAAGCATAGAATATGAATAGTTATTAATGTGCTTACTTTTTTCTCCTTTCTTAAAATGAACAGTGATATTTATATGGGACTTTCAAGACAAATTTTTCTTTTTTTATTATGTGTTTTGGTGACCACGAAAGGTATGCTATTTTAGTTTTGTAATTTCATGAACCTGTCTAATAATATCAAGTCTTTGAAATAATAACATCATCAGCTAGAATCAAAATTAAATAAAATAAACACTAAATAGGCTTGATAGACTCGATGTTGTTCTCTATCGAGGCAGACAAGAAATGAGCTGCGCTGGTGTAAAAGCGCGGGAAATCTGAAGGGGCGGGGATGTCTGATACATATAAATGGGAGAAGAGAGCCTTAATTCTTTTTTTTTGTTAAGTAAATATCTTTATCTCATGTTAATTAGTGACCTAATTTCTGCTAAGTCATTCGTTTTCCTTACGTATTTAGGCAAGCAGTTTTTCCTGGCTGATTCAGACAATTCTTTAATAGGACTAGAGAATAAAGGGCACTTGTACGAATGTGTTCTGGTGTATGGAATAAGAAATGTGCCTCTATCTTTGTGTCATTCTGAGTATTTCATTATGTTTTTTTTTTAAATTCCAAATTATGGTTTAGTGTGTTATGTATTATCCTAACTAAATTCTCTGTTTCTTATTAATAATGGCAGATATATTGCATGTAAAGAAATCTACGAAGAAATAGAGAAGAGAGGGTACTTGATCATGCAGTTCCACTTACTAACATTTCTACCACCCCATCTAAAGATTTTCATTTTGAAGTGGTGAAATTTTATGAAAAATCTGCTTGCATAGTACATTTTAAAAATCAAAGTTTGTTCACTTTCAAAAACAAAAAAGTAGCTATTGCATCAGATTTGAGACATCTAAAATATTATGATGTCCAATTTGCATTTTTTTTTCTAGTTTAGGAGATGTAAACGGGACAGACGGACAGACAGGCCACACAAAAGTGACAAAACTAGTAGCTGCCATTCCCCTTACGGGGGTCGCTAGTAAAGCAGTTGCTGTGGTGTCCACAGCGCAATATCCTACTATTCTAACAAAACATGTGGGGCACGGTGGCTTAGTGGTCGAGCTCTTGTCTTCCGAAACTGGGGTCCTGGGTTCGAATATCGGCGAAGACGAGGATTTTTAATTTCTTGATTTTTAGAGTGCCAACTCTGTACCTGACTTAAGTTGGTGAAAGTAAAAAAGCTTAGTCGTTGTGCTGGCCACATGACACCCTGCTGAAAGGGGACCTTAATTTTAGTTACAAAACATAGAAGTCTATAATTAACTCTGATAATCACTGGACTTTCTATATTTTTTTTACCCAAAATGAACAGACTTTGATTTTTAAAATGTATTATGTAAGCGGATTTTTCGAAAAATGACAAAACGCTCGGGATAGACAAAGTCGAATGCCTTTGGCTATGTTGATAAAATTATAACAGCTATTATTTTATTTATAGTTTTTTTTAAGCGTAGGTAGTTTGAACTTTGTACCATAAAACCAACCTGGGCTACTCTAGTGAAATTATGTCACCGTATTCCGGATTTAGTTGTAGGAAACCAGGGGGGGGGGAAATAACCACAAAATTCCCTAAAAAATAAAGCACAACTACTGCGCGTTTGTAGCCAAACGACCAACGGCAAAATGAATTGGCATCAAAACTTTATACACAGGTTCTCATTCCCTCATAATAAGATTCTAACAAATGTTTTCAACAAAATATATTACTAACAAATATGCACAAAATTAAGATAAAAAACTACATAGACTACTTTAGAGACAACTTCATATCATATCATATGTCTACAGCATGCACTTTGGGTTGGTTCGGACCTAAGTGTCAGTTCATGTGCCACTGCAGCGCTATTGGGATTTGTGACGACACTGGCAGGTGCTCAACAAAATGTGACAACGAATGGTTTGGACAGTCATGTCAGTACCGTACGTATTCTAGAACTCCAATGTACTCTAGTGTACATATCGATAAACATATATTTAAGCAAATAGATGGAGAGATGGAGAGATAAATTGCTTGATGGATGGATGGATGGATAAATGGTCGAGTGTTGATAAACAGATAAACAAACGATTAAAAAGATGGACGAACGGACAAGATGATGGATGGATAAACAAATGAATTAGCGGACAAACGTATGGGTGGATGGATGCATGGATGGACTGATAGATAGATAGATAGATAGAATGATAGATAGATAGATAGCTAGATAGATAGATGATATATGGATAGATGGATAATGGATGAATTGATGAATGGATGGATGGACTGATAGATAGATAGATTGACAAATAGATAGATAGATGATAAATGGATAGATGGATAATGGATGGATGGATTGATGGATGGATGGATAGATAGATAGATAGATAGATAGATAGATAGATAGATAGATAGATAGATAGATAGATAGACAGACATAAACGTGGTCGAGAAGCTAAGTGCGCTTGAACTTTGCTTGTCTTGGCTACATAGAAGGGGGCTCGAGGTTCGACACCCTCGGGCAGAGTTGTGTTTACTGAGCGCCTAAAGGAAGCATGGAAAAACCAACTCCTAGATACCCCCTCCCCTCCCCCCAAGGGTCCACATATGAGATTGGACCAAAGCGCTCTGAGCATGCTATAAGCATGAAAGTAGCGCTATATAAAAGCTATAATAATAATAATAACAGACAGACAGAAAGAAAGATGGATGAATGGATGGATTGATGCATGGATGGATGGATGGATGGATGGATGTATGGATGGATGGATGGATGGATGGATAGATAGATAGAAATACTAAAAATATGTTTTATCACAAGAGGACCTGGCCACAATACCCGGTGCTACAATAACAGCAGTGCCACAACAGGAAACACTAACCTGGCTGACAGATAGAGATGAAACAACATGCAATCAATCTGCCAATCTTACTACTATACAAATATCATGGGACACGTCATTTCCATTTACCTGGCTTAGACTGAATATTAATTCTCCAGGTACGACAGCTTTAAATTATTATCTACTCTAGGTATTTAATAGTTTCTAGATATTTTATATGTGCATACAATGAAATAAATCTGGTTAAAATTATAAACGTCCCATTTGAAGCGAATATTTCTGCTTCAAGTCAGATTCTTCCAGCCTTTTTGTAGTCATTAATATAAATGTCGTCAGCTCTGCGATAAATTTAATTTTGATAACTAAAGGGCCTAGATCAAGAAGGCAACTTGGTTAACTTGAGAAAAATGGCAAAAATTGTGGCTATGGATTGGGCAAACCCCGCAGCTATTACATTTTCAATGGCACTATGTACTCATATCAATACTAAAACACATGTGAAGTTATTCAGAAGGTGCCCACTAACTCTGTAACTAAATGTTCATCAAAATTTGACTTAAGCCCTTTCTTGCTCTAGTGCCTTGAAACACAATAATTTCTGGAAGCGTGTTTTTTTTATTAATTTTTGTTTCCGCTAGTAAAAAAAACACTTTTATTTACAGCTTTGACAACTGTATTTACTGTAACATTGAAGACTACAAACCATCTTGATATAAGTTGTAACAAGCTTGCAATGACTATTGTAGACAGCACAACAGTAGACTTGAGATGTGATATTGGCCTAAATGAAACTGTAACACAGATAATATTAACAGGACCTGGTGTCAAGTCGATATGCTCTCTTTATATAAATGGAGGTAATTTATCTATTATTTAAAATATTTTTTAGAAAAGATAATTTATTGCTGAATTTCGCTGTGGTTTAATTATTTAACTATTAAACCTAATAAGCATTAACATGCTCATTCAGAGCCGCCAAGGCAAAAAAAAGCTAAATATTTTCAACCTCCGATGCCTAAGGCGGATCTTTAATATCAGGTGACAAGATAAAATAACCAATGTGGAAGTGCTGCAAAGTGCAGGGTGCAGGACATCTGCTGTGTTATCAGCAGCGGATGCTTTGGCTGGCTCGGTCACATTCATAGATTGCCACAAAGTCGACATTCTGTATGGTAATGTAACAGAAGGCAGGAGAGCCGTTGGTCGCGATATGAAGCTCTTCAAAATCGACACTAGCAGCTGGGAAAAAGTGGCACTGGGTGGATCCATGTGGAGAGCAAGCATAAAAGGTCCTGGATTTCAGATAGCATACACACCAGAAGTAGAATGAAGAGTGAAAGTGCGACAGCACCTGATGATTACAGATGTCCAACCTGTGACCGATGCAGTGTATCAAAGATTGGCCTCTCTATTTACACAAGAAGTTGCAAAGGGCAAAGAACGTATAATGAGACGTAAAATGCCACAGAGGAACAGTGGCGTAATATTTTAGAAATATCCTTTATATAATAATAATCTGTATTATCCGTAAGTATATTGTTTTACAGTCGTGTATTTCTAAAAAAAAAAGATTCATAATTAACTTAAGCTTTTATATAGCGCTACTTTCATGTTTATAGCATACTTAAAGCGCTTTGGTCGAATCTCCTTTGTGGACCAGTGGGGGGGAGTAGGTATCTGGGAGAAGGTTTTCCGTGCTGCCTTTAGGTGCTAAGTAAACACAACTCTGCTCGAGTCGGGTGCCGAGCCTGGAGCCCAATTTAAAGCTTAATTGAGTTACCACTTCCCGATCTATGGTTCAGTACAACGGCTTAGTACAAGTCCGTGACGAGACGAAGAGATCAGTGCAAGAGTTGATACGCCGTACGGCTATTAACGGAGAGATATTTGTACAGTCTTGTGTTACGTGCTGCCAATTGTACAGTATTAGTTGTGATTTATTGGTCATTCAACTTTTACGTAATTTGGATCCCTGAGTTGTCAAGTTCTTTAAGTTGGTGGTGTCGTGTGGAGCAGTTTGCATAGGGACTTTCGTTACAATATATTAGATTTATATTTTCCTTGTCTGTTCATCTTTTTTCATATTCTCTTTCTTTCTCTTCTCGTCTCTAACTTTTCTCTGTTTCTTTTTTTTAGGTCGTAATGTGGCCTTACATCAATCTGCTGAACAAACGAGTACATATACTGAAAATTACAGAAGCTACTTCGCACCACTAGCTGTGGACGGGAATACGAATTGTTACTTTTACAACAATGGTTCAACAACCCATACTGACAGTGAGCCGAGTCCCAGCTGGACTCTTACACTGGACACACCTAGAATAGTCAACAGATTTGTCATATACAACAGAGGTATAATATTTTTTTTAAATTGTATTTTCATCATCTTAATATTATTACTTGCACGTAATCCATTTTCCTATTTCCCAGAGAGGGGTACGTGTACCCCCAGGGGTACGGGAAGAGTTTGAAGGGGGTACACGTTGCACCTAGTTAACTATGCTCATTTTTAGAAAATACCCATTTATTTTGTAAATTAGAATAAAATATCATAAGTTTTAATGCCTTATTATTATTAAAGTTTTTACAAACTCTAATGCGGCTCTATTTTTACATTTTAAGACGAATTTCTACAACGATCAGGAAACGGTTAGGGATGTTACAATATATATACATATATATATATATATACATATGCTCATGTATCGTATCATAGTTTTACTTAACAAAAGAGTTTAAATTATATACAGAAATTTTTTCTCTATAGCTGACAGTGCTTTAATCCGTTTGAAGAACTTTAACTTGACCGCATTTGATATAAATAACAAAGCTTTGTGGAGCTATCAAGATCAGAATCCGGAGACAGCTTTAATCTACAAATTTACAAGATTTGAAAGCGATCCTGTCTCGAAGATAAGAATTGTTCCAACATCCAAGGAAAGCTTTGACATTCAATATATACTTACATTGTGCGAGGTTTTCATGTACGGAGGTATTTGACATTCTTCTCTTAAATGCTACTTATCAAATTATAGACAAATAAAAACTTAAATAGAAGCAAAACAGAGCACAAAGTTTATCACAGAGAAATACTTATCTCTTATTCCATTAGCTAGGGCAAATTTATGTAAGTTCTCTCACTTCCTTAGTGACGTAGCTAGGAATTTGCCATCATTTTGGTGCCCGGGGGCTTAACCACTTTAATGCCCTTGCAATTTGAATAGCATTTAATATTCAATGTAAAAAAACAACAACACTCATTTGGGTACCCCCCAAAAGTGGGGGGTACCCAAATTCTCACTCCCTTACCCACCCTAGCTACACTACTGTCTTTATTGTAATTAAACAAGGTTACAAAGACAGTTTGTGTGGAAACACAAACTCAAAATCAAAATTACGCCTAACTTATAATACATACTAATTAGCTTTTTCTCTTTAAAAAACTGCTTGCATAACTGATTTTAAAAATTAGATTTTTTGCTTTTAGAAAAGAAAAAGTAACTGTTGCATCAGATTTTTTAATGGTCTAAAATATTGTGATGTCTGATTTTCAATATCTTTTCTAGTTTACGAGATCTAAACGGGACGGACGGACAGACATTTCCCACAAAACTAATAGCGTCTTTTCCTCTTTCGGGGGCCGCTAAAAATGGAACAAGTGCCTAATGATACAGTAAAGCTCAGCGAAGTAAAGGTTAGGTCTCTAAATGAAATACACGACTACATTGAAACAATGTTAGGCGTAGGAAGTAATTAGATGTCTTGATAGCACTAGAAGATCCAGAGGTGGGAGAGAAGATCGCTATCCCACAACTCGCCCCAGGGCCAGCACTAACTATTGCTGGGGCCCAATGCGAAACGGATTGCTCGGGGCCCAGTCTAGACAATAAATATATCTTTGCACTACACTTTTATTAAATGAAAGTTGACAATGCCTTTGTTTTTCTTATCGCGCTAAGGAATGGCTTTTTTCATATTGAATGAAACGCCAAAATGACAATTTTGTCTTTTTTTTTTCAGAAAATTTTTATAAGTTTTCATTAAATTTCCATGTTTTTTTCGTATATTTTGCAATTTCAGTAAATTTCCAGGAGTTATAAGTTTTAATGGTTTGTTTAGTTTAATAATTTACACCTAGAATTAGCGCGGGGCCAATGACAGTGAGGGGCCCACAGCGACCGCTTAGGTTGCAAGGGCCTAAGGCCGGCCCTGACACGAGCCTTCCACCTTTCTACAATCGATAGAGCAGTAGATATACGATAAAGCGTTACAACCCTAGAACCTTCATCTCTTCACAATAAACTCGGATTTAATCATCTTTTAGATCATTGCAATCCGGCTATAAACACTAAACTGACTTTCTTCTCGATCAGTGTTTCCCAAACTGTTTCTTTAACGGAACACTTTGCACATTCTGTGTACTTAGCGGAAAAAATGGCTTTTTTTTTCAGAAAGATTAATTCAAGTGGTAGCCAACTAGTTAATTATTTTAGCGGCTCGCAGAACACTTATTCAGGACTCGCGGAACAGTAGAGTTCCGCGGAACACAGTTTTGGAAACACTGCTCAAGATTATAGATGTATATAGAATATACGAGCTAACAGTAAACTAAATAGTTTCATGAAACAAACTGGATATGTGCCTTGGTTCTTGCACTTTATAATGAATGTATTATTAATGAATATCTGGGAAGGTCTTCACCTTCCATTCTTCGATGTATATCATTACTAACATAACAGTCCACAGTAATTACAAACAAACTCTTTTGAAATAATGCATGTATATCTATGTATATACATATATTTATTTATACATTTATATTACAAAAATAAAATACTCCTTGAGATAGGATGTATGAATATTCAATGAGCTATATTTTACATAATATCAACACTTTATCAAAATGTTATCTCATTTAAATATTCCTCATTACAAAAAACAACAACACAATAACAGTTTCTTTGTTAGATGAGACTCTGCATACTAAACCACAATGCAACATTCTTCTTGTTTCTGGGACTTCCAGACATCAAACTCCATTTTATCAGCCCCGATATTAGTTTAATGTAGCCTGTCTGTCCGTCTGTCCATCCGTCGCGTTTAGATCTCGGAAACTAGAAGAGAAAATGAAAAGCGGACATCATGATATTTTAGATCATTCAAAGTTCTGATACAACGGCTACTTTTCTCTTTTGCGAAAGTGAACTATCTAATTTTTAAAATTATATAAGCAAGCAGATTTTTTTTTAATTACACCGCTTTTCAATGAAAAACTTCAGGAGTAGTAAGTCTTATTAAAAAGTTCACAAGCTTCTACGTTAAAAAATCACGCTTCACTCATAGATTCGCGCATTGGTACAAAAAATGCATCTGATATCACGATTGAAAAAGTATCAATTGATCATTTTAAAATTGATTTTCCATTTATTAAGTAACTCATGGAATAGAGTACTAATTCGAATGTTGTTTTTAAAAAGAATTTTAATAAGAACTTTGTTTCAATTGCAAGTATAAAAAAAAAACTTTACCGCGCAGTTTTCACACATCCTCATTAGGCTATACACTTGACAACAATCTAAATCTAAATTACAATAAATAGGGGCCAGATCTACGTAGATAAATATATACGAGTTCTAGTCTAGATATAGTAGATTCTATATTATGATTCTATACCTATATCTAGACTTAGATATAGACTTAGAATGACTAAAAGTATAAGGAAAGATTTCAGCTATACATATTTCATTTCGATATATGTTTCCGTAGTGTAGTGGTTATCACATCTGCCTAAAACGCTAAAGGTCCCGGGATCGAAACCATCTGAAATATTGATTAATGTTATTTTAGTTAATAAATATTTCTACATTTTTTGTGAGTCACATCCTGTAAAATACATATGCATTTTTGATATATAAGTTTGTAAAAAAATACTTTTAAAATTTTATAAGCAAGCAGATTTTTTTTTAATTACACCGCTTTTCAATGAAAAACTTCAGGAGTAGTAAGTCTTATTAAAAAGTTCACAAGCTTCTACGTTAAAAAATCACGCTTCACTCTACCAATGTTTAAATCTGTCCATCTCTCTCTAGGTACCACATACCTACAATGATTGATAACAAAAAATAGGGTTAGCGTTTTGTTTAGTGCACCTCATCCAACTCATTAATTTTTTAAATCGCCCATGGCTTTAAATTGATTTATTAATGATTATTTTCTGCATCGCTAATCATTACTTAATTGTGTAAAACATGAATTCATCTACATTCATGTGCCGACAGACTGTGTGCCAGGAAATTGGGGTTTAGAATGCAATAACACTTGTCCCGTGGAGTGTCCAGGTTCGTGTCATCAAGGAACTGGAACGTGTTTTACATGTCAAGGTCGCAGTGATCCACCTTTATGTAACACAGGTAAATATATGTCTGGTTTGTAGCAGAGGTCAATTCAAAACATGTTATGCTTTTTAGAAGAGTTAAAATTAATTCTTTTTGGGGGAGAGGGGTTAAATCTTTTTTTTTTCAAGTTTCCTGTTGTAGTCTTTGCATCACTTTCTGTTATAATCTTTGCATCACTTCCTGTTGTAGTCTTTGCATCACTTCCTGTTATAGTCTTTGCATTACTTCCTGTTATAGTCTTTGCATCACTTCCTGTTATAGTTTTTGCATCACTTCCTGTTATATGCAGCTTCACACTCGAAGATATTGCCATTACTCTGATTATGATAGCTAGCAATGCTGAATCATTTGTAATAATAACAAACGGCAGACAAGAATTGGACTTTAGTAACAATGACATTAATTTATTTAAATTCAAATATGAACATGAAATGTTGATATATAACTTCAACCCATGTTCTGAATATAAATATATAGACTCTTTAGACCAGTGATTCCCAAAGTGGTCTATATAGACCCCCAGGGGTCTACGAAGATCCCCAAGGGGTCTACAAAAGTAAAAATCTAAATTGGGGGTCCATGAGATGCGCACGTTGGTCTACGATAATAGATTTTATTAAACACTCTTTTGATCTTCGGCATTTCTGACTGTTGAGGTTTCTGACTCTATTAATAAACTTTGACTAGAACATGAATTAGTCTAAGCCAAGCCGGTTCATATTTTGTAAGTAAAACTTAAAAGAAATATAATCCAGAAATAAATCTTGAAAGCAGGTTCGTGTTTTGACATAATACCATTACGCATGGATTTAAAACATAAATTATGAAATTTTTTTTGTGGTTCTTTTCCCAAAATGTTGTCACCAGGAAGTTGATAGATGAATGACAAGTCATACATTTATTAAAGATCCATTATCTTATCTTATCTTATATTATACAGACGTTACTTCAAAAAAGAAGATGTTTACGTCCTACGCGTCATGCATTTAGTCATGCATATTAACCAATGACTTAAATTCTGCCAAGTCACTGGTTTTTCTGGCTAGCTCAGGCAACCCATTCCATGCTCTAATAGCACTAGGGAAGAAGGAGTATTTGTACAAATTTGTCCTAGCATATGGGACGAGGAATGTGCCTTTATTTTTGTGTCTTTCAGAGTATTTTATTAAATTTTGTTTTTGTATTTGAAGATTATGGTTCAGTGTTTTATGTATAATTGCTACTTTACTTTTGAGTCTTCTGTCCTGAAGGCTTTCTAAATTTAGTGATTTTACTAATGGTGTTACCCTAGTCAAATGTGAATATTCGTTTGTTATGAATCTCACTGCTCTATGTTGTGTTTGTTCCAGTTTCTTAATGTTTTCTTGAGTTGAGGGGTCCCACACGGTGGATGCATATTCTATTATTGGCCTAACCAAGGTTAAATAACATTTTAGTTTTAAGTTCTTATTTGATTTATAGAAATTTCTTTTAATAAACCCTAATGCTTTGTTGGATTTTTTTATAGTTTCATCAATATGTGGATTCCATGCCCGTTTTTCATTTATTATAACACCTAGGTATTTTGCATTTTTAGTCTGTGTTACTGGTTTGCCATGAATAAGATAAGTGGAATAAATTTGTTTTAGTTTTTTTGTTACTCTTAACAACTGACATTTTTCTGGGTGGAAAGACATGCTCCAATTTGATTCCCATTTCTGTAATTCATCTAATTCTCTTTGTAAAATGTCTGTGTCTTGTTTTGTTTTTATCTATACTAATAAAAGGCAAAGCCCTGACTCACTCACTCACTGACTCATCACTAATTCTGCAACTTCCCGTGTAGGTACAAGGGTGAAATTTGGCAGGCGCATTCCCTACAGCTTACTTACAAAAGTGCAGCAGGTTTCGTTTCCCAATCGTACGCGTAACGGTCGTAACGGTCGTCAACGTCCGCTCTGTGCTACACATTGCACGGCCACATCAGACTCACTGTTAGCCTTCTTTGATCTTTGCAACCATGATGACTTTGCAAAGGAGCTTTATTATCACGAAGTTCCATCTTATTATGTGTGGACAAGAAACATGTTTCGTCGGAGGAAGCAGGGGAAGGCTGTGCCAGGACATTCGGGGGTGAAGAAAGATAATGTGCTTGGAAGGGTCTACACTGTGCACCCGAACAACTCTGAATGATACCACCTTCGATTGCTGCTCTACAAAATCATAGGTCCCACCTCTTTCGAATCTCTCAGAACAGTTGACGGTGTTGTCCATCCAACCTACAAGTCGGCCTGCAGGGCACTTGGTTTGTTACAGGACGATGTCAACTGGGACGAGACTCTCCAGGAAGCTGCTCTGTCTCGCTCACCTCAAAAGATCCGTGAACTGTTCGCTGTAATGCTGGTCTTCTGCCAAATGGAGAACCCCTTAAATCTCTGGGAAAAACATAGAGACAGCATGGCAGAAGATGTTAGGAGACAGACTGAAAGAGATCATGGAGGAACAGAAGTCCAACAGTGGTTGCCTATGATCTACAACAAGTGTCTTCAGTTGCTTGAGAACTACGTCATTGCTATCGGAGGTCTCTCTGTCGACCATTACGGGCTGCCTTCACCTTTGAGAGAACTGGCAGAGGTTACGTCGAATCCCGAGTACTTGAGGGAAACCTCTTACGACACCTCGGAGTTGGCCAATGTAGTCTCAAACAACGAGCCTTTGCTGAATGGTGACCAAAAGAGAGTTTACGAGCAAGTCATGAGGAGCGTTGTCTCGGGCACTGGCACGGTGTTTTTTCTTGATGCTCCAGGAGGAACTGGCAAGACATTCCTCATAAACCTTCTGCTTGCGAAAGTCCGAGCGGAAGGTGACATTGCTGTAGCTGTGGCTTCTTCTGGCATTGCAGCAACTCTTCTTCAGGGTGGGAGAACTGCTCATTCAGCTTTCAAGCTACCTCTCAACCTCAGCCACACCACTGATTCGCCCTCCACGTGCAACATATCAAAGCAGAGCAACATGGCTGAAGTGCTAAGACAGTGCAAGCTGATTGTCTTGGATGAGTCCACCATGGCACACAGAGGGGGTGTCGAGGCTTTGGACAGGACCCTCCAAGACATCCGAAACACCACCACACGTATGGGAGGCTTGACAGTGTTGCTGGCTGGAGACTTTCGGCAAACCCTACCAGTCGTGCCCAGAGGAACACGCGCCGACGAAGTGAAAGCCTGTCTGAAGTCTTCGTACATGTGGCGTCAAATCACTGTCGTCACTTTAAGAATAAACATGAGGTTTCATCTGAATGGCGACACAAGAGCCGGAGAGTTCTCTGATCTTCTGATGAGTATTGGTGATGGCAGCTTCTGTCAAGAAAACTCTAAAATAGCAATTCCCTCAAATCTCTGTCTCCTGGTGAAGACCTTGCAAAACCTTCGTTACAATGTTTATCCCAATCTAAGAACTCTCCAGCATATAGATGTGTCATGGTTGAGGGAGAGAGCTATCCTAACCACGTTTTACTCCAAGAACTCCCCTCACAATCTAAAACATACCAGTCTGTGGATTTAGTTGTGGAAATGGAAGACGCGGTGCACTATCCGGTAGAGTTTCTCAACTCTCTGAATCCTCCAGGCACTCCTGAGCATCGTCTCATTTTGAAGGTTGGGGCACCGATAATGTTGCTGAGGAACTTGCAGCCACATAAACTGTGCAACGGCACCAGACTTCAAGTCACGTCTCTGCAGAAGAACCTCATTGAGGCAACTATTTTCACTGGCAGTGGCTCAGGAGAGACAGTTTTGATTCTTCGCATCCCCGTCATCCCCTCTGACCTCCCATTTCAATTCAAACGCCTCCAATTCCCAGTAAGGCTCTGCTTCGCCATGACAATCAACAAGTCTCAGTGACAGACACTACAAAAGGTTGGCATTGACTTGAGACAGGACTGCTTCTCACATGGGCAACTGTACGTCGCATGCTCAAGAGTAAGCTCGACGCAGGGATTGGTCATACTGCAGCCGGAGGGCCGAACTGACAACGTGGTGTACAAAGAGATCCTAAACAAATAACTGTGTATTGGTACATGTATGTTTCTTCTCTATTTCAAAAGGTTTACTTTTCTTCTTAGTAATGAAATATTTAAGGCAGTACATATGACGCATTATTTTTACTTATCGAACTAACATTGCAAAAAGCCACACAAAAACAGCGTTGTTCCGGTTATTCCAAAAATACATGCGCTACATTCCCTGCGGTAACACTCCTGGCACAAATGAGAATGTTTTGTTGTTACATGTAGGCCTATTAATTAAAGCTAATTTGAAATGTTAATGCAATAATCCTCCCGCTGCAAAGCGCGGGTATTTTGCTAGTTGTTCTATATATTATGCAATCGTCTGCAAATAATCTGACTTTTGTTCCTGAACTAATGCAATTTGGTAAATCATTTATGTAAATTAAAAATAGTAGTGGACCCAAGAGTGTTCCTTGAGGTACACCTGAGTTTACTGTTATTGGTGTTGATTTAGAGCCATTTATTATTACAGTTTGTTCTCTCCCTATCAGAAAATCTTTAATCCACTGATGCAGTGGACCATTAATGCCAAAATATTTTAATTTTTTAAGCAAACTATGGTGGTAAACTTTGTCAAAAGCCTTGGAAAAATCTAGTAAGATAGCAACTATTTGTTCACTATTATTTAAACCTTTTGAAAAATCATCAATTAGTCCTATTAGTTGTGTTTCACATGATCTATATTTCCTAAAGCCATGTTGGTATGGGGTGAGGACATTATGTTTGTCTAAGTGGTTTATGATGTTGCTACATATTATGTGTTCTAGTATTTTACATGTGATGCTGGTAAGTGATACTGGTCTGTAGTTTCCTGGGTCAGATTTTTCTCCTTTTTTAAATAGGGGGTGACATTAGCTTCTTTCCAGTCCTTCCTTACTCTGCCCCGGTTAAGCGATGCCTGAAAGAGTATTTTGAACACTGGTGCTAGCTCATTGCTTAGTTCTTTGAGTAATCTAGCTGGAATACCATCAGGTCCAGACGCTTTATTTGGTTTAGTGTTGGCTAATAGTTTTTTAATTCCATTTTCTTGTACTACTAAATCTTCTATGTTGTCTACTTGGTTCAAATTAAGAAATATGTCTTTGTCTCCTGGGGCTGAGAATGCTGATGCAAAGTATTTGTTAAGGATGTTTGCTTTAGTTTCATTATCAATATGTATTATGTTATGTTCATCTTTTAATGGCGCTATGCCTGTTGTTTCCATTTTCTTAGACTTAATGTATGTGATGGGACTACTTGTGATGGTTTTGTTGTAAGATTTCTTTGTTAAATATGTGATGGGGGGGTAGTGTACTTTTATTTGACTGGCGAGTTTTACATTTGAAGTCTATGAAATACACAAAAGCTGTTTTAAGTCTTATACTAAGTCCACTTGACTGATCATAAAAGATGTCAAATAGTGGCATATGGAGATAAATAATTATATATGGTAATAATAACTGTCTATCTGTCTGTCTGTTTACATATATAATTCGTCTATAGTGGCTCGAAGATGACAAATATGTCATCCAGTGGACTGATGGACCTGTACTGGGTTTTTGCGCTTCTTCGTGTTCCTGGTGAGAAAGTCCGAACTCATCGGCTGCACACTGGGCAGGTTATTCCAGGTGGAGTTAGTGTCCTTGGCCTTGCTTTTTTTCTCTGACGCTTTTTTTATTTGACGCTTTTCTTCTGCCAGTGCTGTTTTTTTTCTCCTCAGTTTTCACAGCTCGACGCCATGATGCTCTGTCTTTTTTTTTCTATCTAGGGAGAGAGACAGGGGTGGGTGAGAAACAGAAAGAATAGATAGCCAGCTAACTAGCCAGCTATATAGGTTGATTGATTGATTGTTTGAATGATACATAGATAGCTAGATAGATAGAAAGATAGATAGATAGATAGATAGATAGATAGATAGATAGATAGATAGATAGATAGATAGATAGATAAATTAATTGATTCATTGATTTAATGATATATAGATACCTAGATAGCTAGCTAGAGACAGATATATAGATAGATAGATAGATAGAAAGATAGATAGATAGAAATATAGATAGATAGATAGATAGATAGATAGATAGATAGATAGATAGATAGATAAACATGAACATTTAATAAACCTATATAACTATACAGCAATATAAAGACGATTTATTTCTCTATTCTCTCTGTTACCTTGTTTCAGGTGCTGTATTGCCTGGCTTGGTGGCTCCTGACAGCAACAACATCAAGACAGAGTTTTCACCGGACGACTCAGCAGCCGGAGCGATGGACACCAGCAAGGATAATCAGAACGTCACTCCACTGGTCATCACGGACCCTCCGCCCACGACAACCTCCACCACAACAACAACCACAACCACGTCAACTACCACGACGACAACCACGCCTACCACCACGATGAAAACCACAACCACACCGACCACAACTCCAACCACCACCACTACCACTTCAACCACAACAAGACCAACAACGACGACAACCACTCCAATCACCACCAAGAGGACAACGACGACAACAACTGAAAGACCATTGCCGCTAATAATAACACAAGCTCCTGGTAAGTTGGGCACACACACACACACACAAATAAACATATAAACATATATATATAGTGTGTGTGTGTGTAAGCCAAAGGGCTAGATAATGAATTTTGTATTCACAAATTTCCCCACTTAGGGTGGACGAAAACTACGTAAGTCTATCCTACTTTTACTTACAATGGCCTTTGAATAACTAAGCACTTTTTATGGTCAAAGCGACCAAAGGTCAATTTTTCACAAATAGAACATTTGTTCCTCCAATCTTACCAGTTGTTTAACAAGCAAACTATTTTTAAAGGGGAAAGAATTCCGCACATACAACTTTATCTCTCAATAATATTTTTTCCATTTTTCGATATTATTCAATATTTAATTACAAATAAATAATTGAATAATGGGGTAATTGTTTAATTAATTCATGTTTGGCTATGTGCAATAAATGTTTAAAATATCAACTTGACCCGAGAATGGTGTGAGAAAAATAATGTGAACAATTCTATAAGGGAACAAACCCTACATATTTGTCGATATCTGTGACTACTGAAGTATTAATTTTATAAGTCGATATCAAACAGAATATTTACTAGTAGTTAATTGACTAATAGGTTAATTATTTTTATTGATTTATGTCTTTTTTTTTTACTGTCTCTCGTTCTACAATAATTTGTTTACCGGAAAAAATATGAAACAATTTTTAAAAATTAACAAATAATTATTGGTGATAATTATTATCTGCATTTGTTTGATATTAGATAATAGAAATAAGTTTTCACCCCTTACTCTGGTAGATCACCCTGAATATATTTTTTTAAAGGATTTTTTTATATTTTGCTTGTTACATATGTTGTCAATGTATTTTAATAATTCATTCCTAAATATTTCAGTCCTGCCCACAGTGTACCGCCCAAGTCTCCACATCTACAACCCCCCGTATCAGAACGGTTTTTTCTTTGGACCCAGTCAGGACCCCAATTCCCCAATGCAACAGCCCAGCACCTGGCACGGAAGAATGACCAAAATTCCTTGGTGGATGCTTCTCTTTGAAGAAATTTAACTAATTGCATCATAAGCCTCAGCAGATGTTGAAGATGTTGATGTCTTCAGCAGACGTCATACGTTATTGCCGGAAGCGTGAACTTTTTGAACCATTTCCTTCTGAGTCCATTTCTTTCTGGGAGTGCAATTTTTTTTATTTGTATAGAAAGGTTTTTACTCCAGAGCAGCAAGTCTTTAATGTGTATTAAAGAAAATATTTTGACAACTAAGAAGAGATACATACATATATTAAACATAAATGAATAACAGCACCAGGGACCAAGTTTTTAAAAGAGAAAGTAGTGAATTAAAATGCTACGAAAATAAGGGCATGCGCCGACCGAGGTTCGAGCCTGTGACTCCGGATTCGACACCACCGCCTAGCGATAACGCACCAAGCGAAACTAACTTCTAGACCATCAGAATGTCCAATACAACATTCTTCTGATCCAGAGACATTTCACCCGTATGCAAATAACCACCCCAGTGGTCAAAGGTCACAAGCCCCAGCTAGCCCCTCCCCCACCCTCGCAGCATCCGTTCACTAACAACTTCGATAGAAGCCAACACAGACAGCAGTTAGGCATGTATTAGACAAACGATGGCTCTATCTAATTGTATATCTTTCATAAAGACAAGTGGACAACAGAAACACATTGCATATAGAATCTTCAGTGGGTACGAGCAATAATGCAATTTTTTCCACGAAGTAAGGAGGTGAATAGAGGTATTGTAATAATGTTTAAAATATTAAAATGCATAGTCTCGTGACAAGACAGAAGATTTATATAGGCCAGTGCTGACATTAAAATGTTTGGATGAGACAGATTGATAGATTGTACCTTAACACGCTGTTATCTATCTATCTATCTATCTATCTATCTATACCTATTAGAGAGATTAAAACAGAAACACACGTAGAAAGAAAGATTGAGAGAAAGAGAGGCATATGGTAGGAGAGAGAGAGAAAGAAAGGGAGAGATATAGAGACAATGACAGAGAGAGCAATAAGCTGCTCACAACCATGTCCTAACAGACAGTTAATTTAATGCACTTTTCTTAAATGATCTGAAAGTCAGTGTTCTAATTGATTTATATTGGACAAAAACTCTGTTTTTGAGAATTGATTGGCAGGCTAAACAAAACTAAAGACTAATAATAGTTAAATTATAAACGTATGTAATCGTATTCTTTGTACAACAAAAAACAGACAGAGTGAGTTAATATAAGCTATGTACAAAGAAGAAGAGACAAAGTGAGTTGATATAAGCTTTGTACAAAGAAGAAGAGACAGAGTGAGTTGATATAAGCTTTGTACAAAGAAGAAGAGACAGAGTGAGTTAATATAAGCTTTGTACAAAGAAGATGAGACAGAGTGAGTTGATATAAGCTTTGTACAAATAAGAAGAGACAGAGTGAGTTGATATAAGCTTTGTACAAAGAAGAGGAGACAGAGTGAGTTGATATAAGCTTTGTACAAAGAAGAAGAGACAGAGTGAGTTGATATAAGCTTTGTACAAAGAAGAAGAGACAGAGTGAGTTGATATAAGCTTTGTACAAAAAAGAAGAGACAGAGTGAGTTGATATTAGCTTTGTACAAAGAAGAAGAGACAGAGTGAGTTGATATAAGCTTTGTACAAAGAAGAAGAGACAGAGTGAGTTGATATAAGCTTTGTACAAAGAAGAAGAGACAGAGTGAGTTGATATAAGCTTTGTACAAAGAAGAAGAGACAGAGTGAGTTGATATAAGCTTTGTACAAAGAAGAAGAGACAGAGTGAGTTGATATAAGCTTTGTACAAAGAAGAAGAGACAGAGTGAGTTGATATAAGCTTTGTACAAAGAAGAAGAGACAGAGTGAGTTGATATAAGCTTTGTACAAAGAAGAAGAGACAGAGTGAGTTGATATAAGCTTTGTACAAAGAAGAAGAGACAGAGTGAGTTGATATAAGCTTTGTACAAAGAAGAAGAGACAGAGTGAGTTGATATAAGCTTTGTACAAAGAAGAAGAGACAGAGTGAGTTGATATAAGCTTTGTACAAAGAAGAAGAGACAGAGTGAGTTGATATAAGCTTTGTACAAAGAAGAAGAGACAGAGTGAGTTGATATAAGCTTTGTACAAAGAAGAGGAGACAGAGTGAGTTGATATAAGCTTTGTACAAAGAAGAAGAGACAGAGTGAGTTGATATAAGCTTTGTACAAAAAAGAAGAGACAGAGTGAGTTGATATAAGCTTTGTACAAAAAAGAAGAGACAGAGTGAGTTGATATAAGCTTTGTACAAAGAAGAAGACACAGAGTGAGTTGATATAAACTTTGTTCAAAGAAGAAGAGACAGAGTGAGTTGATATAAGCTTTGTACAAAGAAGAAGAGACAGAGTGAGTTGATATAAGCTTTGTACAAAGAAGATGAGACAGAGTGAGTTGATATAAGCTTTGTACAAAGAAGAAGAGACAGAGTGAGTTGATATAAGCTTTGTACAAAGAAGAAGAGACAGAGTGAGTTGATATAAGCTTTGTACAAAGAAGAAGAGACAAAGTGAGTTGATATAAGCTTTGTACAAAGAATAAGAGACAGAGTGAGTTGATATAAGCTTTGTACAAAGAAGAAGAGACAGAGTGAGTTGATATAAGCTTTGTACAAAGTTGAAGAGACAGAGTGAGTTGATATAAGCTTTGTACAAAGAAGAAGAGACAGAGTGAGTTGATATAAGCTTTGTACAAAGAAGAAGAGACAGAGTGAGTTGATATAAGCTTTGTACAAAGAAGAAGAGACAGAGTGAGTTGATATAAGCTTTGTACAAAGAAGAAGAGACAGAGTGAGTTGATATAAGCTTTGTACAAAGAAGAAGAGACAGAGTGAGTTGATATAAGCTTTGTACAAAGAAGAAGAGACAGAGTGAGTTGATATAAGCTTTGTACAAAGAAGAAGAGACAGAGTGAGTTGATATAAGCTTTGTACAAAGAAGAAGAGACAGAGTGAGTTGATATAAGCTTTGTACAAAGAAGAAGAGACAGAGTGAGTTGATATAAGCTTTGTACAAAGAAGAAGAGACAGAGTGAGTTGATATAAGCTTTGTACAAAGAAGAAGAGACAGAGTGAGTTGATATAAGCTTTGTACAAAGAAGAAGAGACAGAGTGAGTTGAATAAGCTATGTACAACGAAGAAGAGACAGAGTGAGTTGATATAAGCTTTGTACAAAGAAGAAGAGACAGAGTGAGTAGATATAAGCTTTGTACAAAAAAGAAGAGACAGAGTGAGTTGATATAAGCTTTGTACAAAGAAGAAGAGACAGAGTGAGTTGATATAAGCTTTGTACAAAGAAGAAGAGACAGAGTGAGTTGATATAAGCTTTGTACAAAGAAGAAGAGACAGAGTGAGTTGATATAAGCTTTGTACAAAGAAGAAGAGACAGAGTGAGTTGATATAAGCTTTGTACAAAGAAGAAGAGACAGAGTGAGTTGATATAAGCTTTGTACAAAGAAGAAGAGACAGAGTGAGTTGATATAAGCTTTGTACAAAGAAGAAGAGACAGAGTGAGTTGATATAAGCTTTGTACAAAGAAGAAGAGACAGAGTGAGTTGATATAAGCTTTGTACAAAGAAGAAGAGACAGAGTGAGTTGATATAAGCTTTGTACAAAGAAGAAGAGACAGAGTGAGTTGATATAAGCTTTGTACAAAGAAGAAGAGACAGAGTGAGTTGATATAAGCTTTGTACAAAGAAGAAGAGACAGAGTGAGTTGATATAAGCTTTGTACAAAGAAGAAGAGACAGAGTGAGTTGATATAAGCTTTGTACAAAGAAGAAGAGACAGAGTGAGTTGATATAAGCTTTGTACAAAGAAGAAGAGACAGACAGAGAAAGCGTCCGCGCGCAGAAAAATAACATAAAAGAATAAAAGTCTATGTCTTTTAAAAAAATGTTACGCAAGGAAAAGGGCATAGAGGAATGGTGAAACACTGACGACAGCTCATGTGTGGTTCTCCAATGGTTCTATGTATTATAGGTTAGGAGGTGAAGTGGTGAATGTGTGTATGTGGTGTGGTAATTGTTAAATAAATTTCAAAAAACAAAAATTACTCTCTGCGGCTGTGACTGGATTATACACAACGTCCATGCACCTTTTGGTGTCCGTGTCCGTGTTTCCATCTTCAGGCGTGCCGTGATCCGTTGAACTCTCGGTAACTAACTGCCGAATACAGTCAATGTCCACATTGTGATCGAGTTCCAAATGTGTTTCCAGGCCTTTTATGTCTGGAAACACTCCTGTCTTGCACAGTACGCAGCTGACAAACTCTGTAATGTCATTTATAAAATAAGTAGTGTACAAAAAAAAATAAACAGTTAAATGATTTTGTATTGGATATATAAATCCAATTATATGTATAAACGTATATGATTTTCTAATTCTTATCGTTGGATGGATAAAACTAAGCACATCAGATATAGGCGCATTCGGGGCCGGTCTATCGGTAGGATGGCTGCCTGGTCGTGCGGTTTGCGCGCTTGACTGTCGTTCGGATTTATCGACGGTCGAGGGTTCAAACCCTGCCCACTCCCATCCCTTGTCGTCCTGCGGGAGGTTTGGACTAGGAAGTAAACTATCTTCAACTCTGAAGGAACATCCGAAACATGTAAAACATTTTACAAACAAACATTTTACTTTCTCTAATCAATTCTTTTATCTATTTCATGGTAAACCAGCAACACAGACTAAAAACGCATAATACCTAGGTGTTATAATAATATGAAAAATTGTCATTGAACCCCCATATTAATGAAATAATTAAAAAATCAAACAAAGCATTAGGGTTTATTTAAATAAATTTCTATAAATCAAATAAGAACCCCTCAACTAAAGAAAATATAAAAAAACTGGAACAGACACAAAAAAGAGCAGTGAGATTCATAACAAAGGAATATTCACATTTGACCAGAGTAACACCTTTAGTAAAATCACTAAATTTAGAAAGCCTTCGGGATAGAAGACTTAAAAGTAAAGTAGCAATTATACATAAAACACTAAACCATAATCTTCAAATACAAAAACAAAATTTAATAAAATACTTAGAAAATCAAAAAGATATAAACACATCCATTGTTCCATATGTTAGGACAAATTTGTACAAATACTCCTTTTTCCCTATTGCTATTAGAGCATGAAATGGGTTGCCTGCGCTAGCAAGGAAAACCAGTGACTTGGCAGAATTTAAGTCATTGGTTAATATGCATGACTGATTGCATGACGAGTAGGACGTAACAGTGACGTAGCTAGGGTGGGAGAGAAGAGGGAAGTATTTGAAGATCCCCAGGGCCCCCACTTGAGCGGAGCCCCCAAATGAAATTTGTTTTTAAATAAATTAAATATTACGTCACAGTAATGTAATCTTGCTTTTTACGTTGTTATATAAGTCAGTGACAATGTTTAATGTATTCCACACAGAGTAGTTACCCTTTCCGTGAGAGGGGTTACTTTCAATTTCAAGGAGTAACTTCCATAGCGCTGACTAGTGCCGTGTTACTCTCAGTAAATAACTTCTTATATAGGTTAGTTTATGTCATCATCCTTATCATGTAAGAAGAAACCTGATAAGCACTAAAAACAAAGGAGACCATACATACTGTTAAGACGTGGGATTGAGCTAAAGGAAATAACTCACCGATTCTCAGATCGCTGCATCTCTCCAATTGCAGAAGCGCAATCCAACTATGATCAATCAATATCCCCGACAAAATTAAATAATGTCACAATCTCCAAATCAAGCCACATACATTTTTTAACCTTGAATACATGGGATCCTGGGCCTCATCGTGGCGCTAGGGTGGAAGTGGTCGTTAGAGGGGACGATTAAGCCCAAACGGAAGCAAAAAATAACCCTTTAAGGACCAAGTTCATAGCACTGGTGGGGATGGAAGAAATCCCCAACAAATATGTTGTTATCCACACACCGTTTCTCGAATGGCTTTTATTGTATTACACTTGCACGGCTGATGTGGTATAGAGAAGCAATATGCAGAAGATTCCCAGTTGTGCTGTCTTTGGCTAGAGTCTTATTCGAGCGTCCTGGGATACGAGTTATTTGAATTTACATCTGCTTGGATCTTTCCAAGGCAGAAGTTTATTTAGAAAGGCAGGGGAAATTAAATTAGTCTGGAGTTTCAAGAGTTTTGTAAACTCTCATGACTATTACAAAGAAGAAGAAGAAATTCGATTTGTGCCCCCTTATTAAAAAACCTTGTGAATATTTGGAGAGGCAAATATCTCTATATATATATATATAATTCTCTTCTTCCCTTAACAGTTTAAACGAGTAGTAAGGAGTAAAGGAAAGATCACTCTCTTATTTCTGCCTCTAGTCCATGAGAAAACATGAGTAGTGTTCACACTACGGATGACTGGCTGCGCGATGGAGTGTCGTTTAAATGTATCAAACTGTGCCCGCTCTCAACCCCCTTGGTCCAGCGGGAGGTTTGGACAGATATATGTGTGTAAATAGCAGGGCCGGACTTACCCATTGTGGGGCCCTATGCGAAACGGATTTCGCGGGGCCATGTTTGAGTAGGGATGCGGATAATAGGTGAAATTTAAGAGTTTGTATTTGAAAATAAATTTGTCTATGTATTTATACATTCTTTACTACGTACAGAATTACTTCACGAGCCTTGCGTGTAGCGAAGTCATATAGTATATCATAATAATTCTGTTTCCTACATAGATCACGCTCAATGGCAAGAATTACAAAATGTTTCAATCTATCTTTGAGAATTGTTGACCTCAAGTAATTCTTCAGTTTGAGGCGCGAGAAGCTTCTTTCACCAGATTACACAATTACGCCTGATGCATAATGTAATGAGTAAGATTGGCGTTTTCCATATTGAATGACACCCAAAATGACAATTTTCATGTATTTATTTCCGTATATTTTAATACCTTTTTCGTATATTTTGCGATTTCGGGAGATTTCCAGGAGCTCCTGGTATATCGCCAGGAGGGCGCGAGAAATCTGTTTTGAGTTATAAAATGGTTTATTTAATTAATTTATGCGCCTTGAATTAGCGCTAGTCCTATGAAAGTACTCCTGGTAAATCAACAGGAGAGCGCGGAAAATTTCTTTTAAGTTATTAAATGGTTTAATTTAATAATTTCTACACATTGAATTAGAGAGGCGCTATGAAAGTGCGGGTCCTATGAAAGTTCTGGGCCCACTGGGCATAGGTTGCTAGCTGGCCCTGCAAAATAACGGCGTATGCTACGCCGCCGGTCGACTAGTATTTAATATTTTGTGTAAAAAGCACTCATTTGGTGCACCCCCTCAAGTGGGGGCTGGATAGGATTCAGGATTTGCGGGTCCTATGAAAGTGCTCCTTGTAAATCAACAGGAGGCGCGGGAAATATCTTTTAAGTTATAAAATGGTTTTATTTAATAATTTTTACACATTGAATTAGAGCGGAGCTATGAAAGTGCGGGGCCCTCTGCGGTTGCATAGGTTGTAGGCGCCTAAGACCGGCCCTACAAAATAGCGGCGTATGCTACGCCGCCGGTCGACTAGTGAAATAATAATTTAACAAAAAAAAACAACTTACCACTGTCATTCCTCACCGTGCACACCTGTACTGGTGAGAAGACCCTTTCAACTTCCAACTCTGCTATATAATATAAATAGAATGAAAAGAAAAATAATAGTATTTATATATTAACATAATCTTAACTTATGAAATATTTATATAAATGTAATCAGATCTAGCATATAAGAATAGACCACAGGAAGTTCAAAAAGTTTGTCGAGTTAATATCCATGAATTTTTCGCATTATTCTTGAAAAAAAAAAAGAAACATTTTTCACATTCGATTGGTCACTTAAATTTGTATGAATATTTTCTTTTTATCGGCTTATTCCAAAGTTTTACCGTAAACTAAAGAACATTTGTTATATGCGCAGTGTACCTACTGTGTTTTCCTGTTTTTATAACTCCCCTATTCAAGTCACTTCTTCATGGAACCTGTGTGGGTAGGCGGTCAGCTGATATGAAAAAAAACGGCTCTAACGATTTTCCTAGAAATTTAACAGCTGATGTATATCGGTGAGAAATAATTACTAGCTCGTTGGCCACGTGGCGAAAAATCTAGTTTGGCCCTTAGAATTTTTCAAAGTTAAATTAAATAAATGCAAATTTGGCTGAAAACTATAACTAGGTCAAGAGCCAATATGGCTAAGTCTGCCATCTTACCTTAATTGTGTGATGACTGAATAAATTTAAAATTGCTTCAAATTTATTAAAGTTTATGAGCGTTGCTTATATTTTAGGTAAATCTAATATAGATTACACCTAGATTCTAGACCTAGAATTAGATCTAGACTACATCTTAAGAATTCTAAATCAGATCTTTAGGTCTAGTGTAAGATCTAGATGTCCATATCATGAACATCTTAATAAATAAACGTAAAGTATGCCTTTCTCGCTAGCCGAACCAGAAAATGCGTAACCTCCTGCAGATGAGGGTATCACGGGTTCAATATCTGAATCGAACCAAAAATTATGTTAATTATCTTTTAAAATTATTTTATTATATTTGAAGTTTAATAAATGAGGTATTGAGCTGGAGTAAGACAAGGCTGCATAATTTATTCAACACTCTTCAATATTTTCCTTGAAAGGATGATGGAAGATGCCCTGGAGGGCTATGAAGGTACTGTTAGCATTGGAGGAAGAATAGATTACTAACTTGCGCTTCGCAGATGACATTTATGGCCTAGCAGGGACAGAAGAAAAACTAGCTGACCTGGTGATGCGCATTGACAAGACTTCCGCAACATATGGCATGCAAATAAATGCCGAAAAAACTCCAATTATGACCAATAGCCAACATAGATTTATAAAAGGTTTTAGTATTGGAGGCGAAAAGCTGACTAGTATTAACAGCTTCAAATACCTCGGAGCTTTTGTCTCAGATGAGGGAACAAAACCCGATCAATTGGCTCGAATTGCACAGTCCACAGCAGCCTTTTCAAAACTTAAAATAATATGGAAAGACAAAGGCTTAGCCCTCGGCACCAAAATCAGACTGATGCGCTCCCTGGTCATGGCCACATTTTTATATGCTTGTGAGTCGTCGACGTTGAATGCAGAGCTAGAGAGGAGGATCCTAGCAATGGAATTGAGATGCTACAGAAGGATCCTAGGCATCACTTTCAAAGACCGCATCACAAACCAAGAGATTAGAGACAGGGTTACTGCAGCGATTGGAGCCCATGATGAATTGGTAAATATTGTAAAAAGACGAAAGCTTAAAACCTATGGCCACATTACAAGATCTACGGGGCTCGCAAAGACCTTCCTTCAGGGAACAGTACCAGAAAAAGAAGAAGAGGTAGACAGAAAAAGGGCCTGCCATTGAGAGAGGTTCTAAACAAGGCAAAAAAAAGGGAGGAATTGAGAAAAACGGTCGACAAGTCTTGCCTGGTGACCCAACGGTCTAACAGACTAAGGGATAGGTAAAGGTAAAGGTAAACTTAGGTATTCTCCTTTTTTTAAAAAATTAAAATATTTTAAAATGTTTTTCTTGTTTATTTGTAACACGAGTAAGCGTCCAATTAGACATTTTGGCATTTTATCGTTTGTAAGCTTGTTTAAAATAATTGTTACCTTCAGTTCCATCCATGGAAGTAACTTCAAACATATTTGACACCTTCAATAATCTTTACAATTAACTACAGTAAATATTGCGAAACGATTTTTAAAAAAAAATTGTAAAAGTTCAATATCATTCTAAAGTTTTTTCATTACATGTTCATCTAAAGTCTGAAGTACATCGATATCTAGATCAGTGCGCAATAAAATATTGTCCTATTAAATTAACTTTGCAAAACCAAACACGTTTTTCTTGTTTAATAGCCATTAATAGGTATAGGTAACTGAGCCAGATATTCACTTTTTAAACTTCATTCGAGTGAGGGCTTTAATTTGATTTCTGGCAAGAGCCCTAAAAAAAAAAGCCTGCTGTGTTGCGTAGTGCATACATGTCACCTTACAAGTCGAGATTAAGTGGTTTCCCAGACCTGTCGAGACAGAGATCAGCAAGTCTGGGGCAGTTAAAAGGAACACGAGACACGGTTTCCTAATCTTTCCCGCATCGGTGGACCGTGAGTCGACGCAAGGCCATAACCGAACTAAATATACGCCAAAAGATTTGTGGCCTTTCCGCAATGTGCTATAATAAATTCTTTAGGCTTAGACAGTCTCCACTACGGAAAAGCGCGATCAAGGTGAATGGGCATTAAGATCTTCAGCTATGACCTACTAACTACTGTAAAATGTGGCCAGCACAACGACCAACTACCTTTAAAGTTAAGAAAACTTAAACTCTATGGCTACATCACATTGTCCTCAGGGCTCGTAAAAACCTTCTTTCAGGGAACAGTACCAGGAAAAACAAGAAGAGACAGACAGAGAAAGAGAAGGGAAGAAATCAAAGAATGGACAGGTTGTCATTCTGTCCAAGGCAAAAGACAGAGAGGAAAATTGAAAGACGTTCGAAAGATCTTGTTTGATGCCCCAACAATTTAACAGACTTAGGGATAGGTCAAGGTGAAGGTGAGCTATGATAGTGTTTTAGATCTAAAGCCAGTTCTTGTTTCTGATGGATTATAAACATTGATGCACTTCAAGTGTCTATTGCTTTTCCATTTCGACTTAACTCCTTTTTATTGAAAAAGATCATCTTAAAGATCAGCACATGAGTATGCTAAATATGAGTCTCTTCTAAGCTAAACTATTGTTGCCTTTATGATATTATGCTATAAAACTAAAAACCAGTAATTTTTTCAGGCAACGGGTTCGTGTTCCTTTTGCTAACACCATTCAGCGAACATATGCAGTTTCAAGTTTCATGCAGAAAGTGGTTGTGAGTGGACGTAGACCCAATATGTAAATATTTCAATGGCACTATGTACACATATCTAACACGTTAACACATGGGAGTGTGTAGTCAGTCGATGCTTGAACTTTTTTGTTGTTATTGTGTTTTCTTTGGGGGAGAAAGATGTGATTTGGGTTTAGTGTGTTGGGAAGAAAGGTAACTTTTTTTTTCACAACGTGGGTCCGTTCTCCCTTTGTACCAGCATTGCGAGGCGATTAAAATTCAAATAAATAAGGGTATTGTCAAAGAACTATTTATTTTCAGGCAAATTTATTAATTAAAGCTTCTTTCATTTTAGATTTTTTTGAGATATTATAACATTCCCGGTATATGCAGTCCTAGATATAGATATTTAAAGCTAGTTGATTCGCTGAATGGTGTTCCTCTAGTGATTTTTGTATTGTACATTTAAATACATTTATATTTAGATTCCGGATCTAAAAATTGAACGGTATTGTGGGTGTAACATAACTTGCATCCTTATCTTGCATAGTCTCAAAAACAATGATTTACTGTCTGTTATGAAAATGGTTAGAGAGGGGCTTAGTTGCATAACCAATTTTATTTTACCGGTAGGAGTTTCCAATTATTCCCCCTCCTCGCCCCTATCCTAGCTACGCCTCTGACCAACACCCTGTTTCAAGACATTACCTGTAGTGTTAAGAGATCGGGGCGTCGAGTCTACATTTCATATACACGGGTCAGAATAAAATCTTCCTACCTCTTCTGTATGTAGCACAAATCAAAAGAAAAAAATAAATTATAAAAAACAAAGCTTCTCTATACGATAGATCCGCTAACTGCTGCCCTTATCTGAAAATTACAGAGTTTACCTCCCTTTCCAGCCTATAACACAAAATAAATTTATTAGTACTACATGATTGAATAATCGGTTAACTTTTAGATTTGTTTCTTGTATTTTATTGTGATAAAAAAAGTAAGCAAAATTTCTATTTGATCTAAGAATGCCAAGTGGGGACAAAAAAAGCGTCAAAACGTTTAGGTGACTAAAAATACATATTTCATTAAGAAGCGTTTATCTCCTTTGCTTCTAATTTAAAAAAAAATAATGAATCACCAACAATTAATTAATTGTTACATTTTTTATTGGTCCAAGTCTTGTTATGATTAAATGAATAATTATGCAAAGTTTTAACTTGATCCGAGCACGGGAAATAGGAGAAAATACATGTTCAAACCTTTTACCAGAGTGACAGACAGGTTGCCCGACAGACAGAGTGAGAAAGATATAAGTTTTGCAAAAGACTTTAACTTTATGTCTAATTTAAGAATTTTTAAAACCAAATGCGCAACTTATCAAGATAACTGAGAAACAGTAATTCGCGCTGCCATATTGTGGTCTATCCTCATACGTCCTGTTATTTTCTTGTCAAAGACTTCTCATACGTCCAGTTATTTTCTTGACAAAGACTTCTCATACGTCCAGTTATTTTCTTGACAAAGACTTTTCATACGTCCTGTTATTATCTTGACAAAGGCCTGTGGTCCTTATATTTCCTGTTATTTTCCTAACAAAGGCCTGTGGTTCTTATATGTCCTGTTATTTTCTTGACAAAGGCCTTTGGTCCTAATATGTCTTGTTATTTTCTTGACAAAGGCCTGTGGTCCTCATACGTCCAGTTATGTTCTTGACAAAGGCCTGTGGTCCTAATACGTCCAGCTATTTTCTTGACAAAGACCTGTGGTCCTCATACGTCCAGTTATTTTCTTGACAAAGGCCTGTGGTCCTCAAAAGTCCTGTTATTTTCTTGTCAAAGACTTCATATACGTCCAGTTATTTTCTTGACAAAGGCCTGTGGTACTTATATGTCCTGTTATTTTCCTGACTGTGGTCCTCATACGTCCTGTTATTTTCCTGACAAAGACCTGTAGTCCACAGAAATATGGGAAACTTAATCTGCCCTATAGATAGCAAGGTTTGAAAGGGAACTCTGCACTTTTAAAAATATTTTCTGTTCTTGACGGTGTATAGCTTTAGATTCCATAGCCGTTTAATGCAGAAGACATAAGTGCAGATATTTCTAACTAGCAAGAGGTAAATTATTGATCCGCATTTTCAAGGAATTTTCTTCTTTACAATTTTCCAAACAAGAAACCAATTACTGTTGTCTCTAAATGTACAAATTCTCCACGGATTGAGGATAGAGGCAAAGAAAATGGCAATGAGGTGAATTTACATCTTGCTCGAAACACAACAATAAGAGTAAATACATGTGCATTTATTTTTGTATCTTTCTGAGTATTTTATAACAATTTGTTTTTCTATTTGTAAATTATGGTTTAGGTTTTTTTTTGTTACTACTAAAATGTCTCTTACTAAAAAAAAATGTTGTCATTACCGTAAGTGATAATGAATGTAAGCACTCCACTAATGACATGCGTCCCAAATGGCCGCTGATGACAAGTCCAACTCCTGGCCTTCTAGTGTGACTCATATACTTAGTCCGGCGGAATTGTTTTCACTTACAGGTGAAGGGGTGAAGGCGTAACTGGCAGCTTAACAAGTAAGCTTGTGGCAAGCCCGGGTAACGTTGCCCTGCCTAATCGTGGTGGCAACGGTCGTAAGAGGGGACGACTAGGCCCAATGGGTAGCGAAACAAAGCTCCCGTGGGAGTGCCGAAGAGGGTACGAGAGTAAACTCATTTCACTGGCGGGGATGTAACAAAGCTTCTACAGCGACCTGTCAATATCCGGGCGCCGTCCCTCAAGGGTCCGTTCCATAAATGGCGTTACCCGCACGGTACAGCATACGAGCACGACGGGAGAATCCAGTGGGGCGACCTTCGGCCGTGACTCTAGCCCGCGAGTCTGTCTGTCCGTGCCCATTGGAAGTGAACGCATAAAAATCTCTAGTTTAACCCCGAGTCATCACCCCCCCGTCGGACAGGACAGAGGGTGGGGGGAACCCCCAATCGTCCAATTCAGGCTGTGAAAAGGGAGCTTTTGTTCCTTTTTGCTGGCCTTGGAGTTCCAAGTACGTCGTGCAACACCACATTGACTCTTTATAAAAGCTTGTGGCAAAAGGGCTTATTAGCCATGGCTGGCTACCCATCTAGAAGAAGGAAAACTCTGTTGCCTAGCAGCTATACCCAATCATTGGAAAGATTTGGGAGTCAACCCTGAGAAAAATAAGAAGCCTGCGACCCTTAGGCAGTTTGCAGCATTCGTTGCTACACCCTGGCAGAGCCTGCAACGCCGCTGACCCCAAACTGTATCGGCACTTTCCTTTGGATAGATCAGTTTCGTGGAGAGGAGGGAACTGGTGTGGGGGCGACGTCATCCTGAGATGAGCCATAGTCGTCTCGCGACTGAAGCAGGCCATATTATTAGTTTCTTTTTTAGACTTCTAAAATGTCTCTTAATTTTTAAAGTATATAATTCTATCTGTTACAAATTAGCAAATAACGTACCGTATAGCATAGAATCTCAAAGGTAAGATTTAGATCCAGAGCTAGTATATCATCAAAAGTATATGATATCTAGAATCTAATCAAAAAAGCGATAATATAGATCTAGTATAGATTATAATTATGTCTAGATACAATTAGAGTATACGCTGAACGATCATTTTGACTCACAAGTAAATTACATTATATAAACTGTTGTAAAAATGATAGGATATAGGATAAACACAAACTTAATCATCAAAGTTCTGCTCTGGTATGTTACGTTCATTTGGGTCTGTTTAGTACTTATTAATTTTTGTGTCAAAAAAAATATTACCAAGAGAGTTTGTGAAAAAAAACAAACAGAAATCACCCCCGAAGTCGTTCACACTTCCAGTAAAAAAGTTTTTCTCGAACTTTCCCTGCTTATATCTGAGGCTCTGGGCTACAAACTGTTAAAAGACACGTGAGCGTCTCTAAAATATTGCCGATTGATTGTATTAATAGGTCGATTTACAACTAGAGGGTGAACGATTTGTCGGTGAAAGAAATGTCAGTGAATGAATTGTCGTGTCCCTACTTCTGAAGGAGGCCATAGATCTAGCCTTGGTTGTGGCAAAATATGTAGGTCACAGGTAGGCTGCGTAGCCACGGGAAAACTGCACTCCTCATCAATTCTCGGACTCGAATCTGAATCTAGATGTACTTTCTACTAGATTTACATTTAAAAAAATTAATAAAGCTTATATAGTCTTTCAATAAAATTGAAGGTACTTTACATTTACCCTGTTATCGTATAATTTCGGTACACAAAGGCTGACTACGCCATGTTTGTTTTTCTTAGTGTAGTTAAGCCAAATTATAGATTTATTTATGTTACGTTTTAAACCATTATAAAGGTCAAACTAGGGTTTTCCCCGTATGGGTAACACGCTAGTAATTCTTTTCTCAGCGATATACATTAACTGTCAAACTTATGGTGAACTTGTTAGAGGTTTATTTTTTATATCAGCTGTCCAGGTTCCAGCTGGGTCCATGTTTCTGGATCCAGGCTCCACGAAAGTGTGACTTGATTTTGAAAAAATTAGATGTTATCAGTGATTGTGATATGAGGGTGTTTGTGATATGTGGGTGATTGTGATATGAGGATGATTGTGATATGTGGGTGATTGTGATATGAGGGTGTTAGCGAAACGTCTTGTAATAAGATTGTGTTTATGTAAGTAGATGGGATTCAAGTTTCTGCACGTTGTAATGTTTAAGAAAGACTTAGAAAAGTTCATGTTGAAGATTGTTTTACAAGAAATAGATTTGGACTCAATTATAAAAGATGTTGCAGTATATTACCTCCTTCAGACGTGAAACGACTATGGATCATATAAGGGCAAAGAGGTGAATGCATGGGCATTAGGTATGGTCGGAACCATATCACCCACATAGAAGTTCCCCCTTCCCCTTTACACGCAGATGATTAAATCCAAACTATCGGCAAGTGCTGATACAGTTTGAGGTCAACGACTTCGCAGGCTCTGCCAGGGTGTAGCACTGTGTACTGCAAGATGCCTAAGGGTCGCCAGCTCCTGATTTTTGTCTCAGGGTTAAATCACGAAGCATATGCCATGATTGGGTATAGCTGCAAGGCAGCAGAGGTTTGAATTCAGAGTTTGCCTTCTTTCGATGTTGGAGCAAGTAGTTCTTTTAAGAGGGATCTTCGAAATGCTCTTTATTCCATAGTGCTTTTAAAGCATGGAATGAGCCAGTCAGGAAAACCAGTGACTTGCCAGAATTGAAGACATTGATTAACATGCATGACTAGATGCATGACGCGTAGGACGTAATCGTCTTATTTTTTTTAAAGTAATGCCTGAATTGTATAAGATAAGATAATGAGAATGTCTCAGTTTTTGGCAACAAGAACGTTTTATGTAAAGTGGTTTCCATTTTCTAGTGCTATATTTTATTCTTAAATTAATATTAAAAACAATAAAAAAAATGATGTAATTAAGTGTTTAATTTCAACTAGTTAAGGTTGCGATTGTGTAGTCATCATTGTCATCATCTTCGAACACCATTTGAGTGAGGGCGTGAGAGGTTCTGCATAAAAGTCACCATACAGGCTCAAGCAAAACTGGTCGCCCCTACTCCGTTACGTGGATGTAATGAAACGGGGCTTAGAAATTGAACATTGATACTGACCATTGGGAAGACACAGCCCTAGCTAGACCGCACTAGTTGGAGAGAGACGGCGACCTAGAAAGCTATGGACAGTTACCAAACATGGGCCTTAACTCTGGAAGAAAAGCTTGCCATATGAAAAATTATAGACTCCTGTACCACCAAAGCGAAAGCCACCTCAACCTGCGATATATGTGGACGGGAGTTTCTCTCGAAAATAGGACTCCACAGTCACATTAAAAAGTGTTCGAGATGAACCATAGAGTTTTTCGACTGAAGGAGGCCGACAGGTCTAGAATTTGTGGTTTCCCCAGACCTGTCGAGACGGAAATGACCATAGCCGTGAGAAATATGAGCCCCGAGGACAGTAGCCTGTCCTCACTGTGCTATACCAACATGATAATGCCTGGACCACCTCCACCACAGGGATCTGCGGTCAGGACGCCTCATGCGCTCCCAGCCTGCGCGGGATTTTTGAGATCTGTGCTGTCCATCGTTTGTACAGATTTTAAATAGCTTACCAGCCCAGCAACATGTTATGTAGACCTATACATTCACGTGTCAAGTTTTCCGGACATTGTCAAACTTAAATTAGTATATAAGGTCCAGTAGACTAGGAATGGGTGACTATCATTTGTGACAAAACGTGTGGGCCGGATAGTTTAGACCTACTAATGCCAGGCCCTATTTCATCACCCAGTCCGCCCCTGCACAGTCTCACAGACACAGACCCTACCAGTTCACACCAAACACTAGCCCATTCAGCTCACAATTCTACAAATAACTAGCTTCCGTTTTTTTTTGTCTGACTGGCCGTGTGCAGATTGGTCAAAATGATGACATGATTGTATGTGTATGTGTGTATGTGTGTGAAAAACCAACGTGCTTTATGGACACATGTGGTGTGTAGTTGTTTTTTTTTAAAGATTTTATGAACTGTGGGACATCGTTTTGATTTGGATTAATGGAATAATAGGAGATGCAGGTCTATTTCATCATTAATTTTATTGTATTTTCTGAATTTTATGGATTAAAGTTTTTTGGTTCATTATTTCATTGGATTATTAGTTCATCTATGTTCATCTATTCTATTGGATTGAAAAGGATATAAAGAACTTTGCGTCCTCCGAAGGTGGTTTCTACCTGAGATAGAGGCGATAAGATAATTGGTGAGTTCTTTTTTTATATTTATTGAGCCCTTAACTCTTTCTCTCCAACGTTGATTTGACCCCCATTAAATTAATACTTTTTTGGTTTTATAAACTTCAATTTGTGTTGTGCTAATTCTATATACCAAATACCAAATATAACAACTTCTATACCAATTATAACAACTTCTATACCAATTATAACAACTTCTATACCAAATATAACAACTACTAATAACAAACAAAAGAGGTATTGAAGTTAAATTAAGATAGTGAAATATTAATGAGCACAATGAGTAATTCCGTTGGGATAGGGAAATAATTATGGAGAGAAAGAGTTAAACGTAGCAGAAGTTTATAAACTTTTCTTTATTGTCTCTTGCTTTCATTCACTCAATTATTCCAGTTTAAAAAAATGCCAATGTTAAAACACACTTCTTTATTGATCTCTAGCGGTAAATTAGTTGTTGTTTTTTTACAACTCTTCATTCTAATTCAAAAACGATACTCCAATAAATAGAACAGACACAACAAACAGACACAATATACAGACACAACATACAAACTCAACATACAGACACAACACAGACACAACATACAGACACAACATACAGACACAACATGCAGACACAACATGCAGACACAACATCCAGACACAACATACAGATGCAACACAAACACAACATACAGACACAACATACAGACACAAGAGACCGACACAACATACAGACACAACACAGACACAACATGCAGACACAACATACAGACACAACATACAGATACAACATACAGACACAACATACAAGCACAACATACAAACACAACATACAGACACAACAACGACACAACATACAGACTCAACATACAAACACAACATGCAGACATAACACAGACACAACATACAGACACAACATACAGATACAACACAAACACAACATACAGACACAACATATAGACACAACATCGACACAACATACAGACACAACATACATACACAACACAGACACAACATACAGACACAACATACAGACACAACAGAGACACAACACACAGCCACAACATAGACACAATACACAGACACAACACAGACACAACACACATACACAACACATACACAACACAGACACAACATATACACAAAATGCAGACACAACACACAGACACAACACACAGACACAACACACAGACACAACATACAGACACAACATAGACACAACATACAAACACAACATACAGACACAACACACAGACACAACATAGACACAATACACAGACACAACACAGACACAACATATACACAACATATACACAACATACAGACACAACATACAGACACAATACACAGACACAACACACAGACACAACACACAGACACAACACACAGACACAACATATAGACACAACACACAGACACGACACAGACACAACATAGACACAACATACAGACACAACACGCCGAGAAGTCAATTGAGTCACGACACACGGACGTCTTGATACATTTCACGTTTCCCAGTCAACGCTTATCGCTGATACAGAGTAAGGAACGAGCGAGTTTTTGTACCATTCGGCTCTTGCGTTAAAGACTAAGAGCTTAATTGAACCTTACTGTGCACTATTTGATTACAAGGACTTTACAAAGCTTATTTCACTCACTCTGTCTGTCTGGTAGAAAGTGTATACACATTATTTCTCTCACACCCATTCTCGGATCAAGTTGAAACTACATAATCATTCATTTGCATAGAATAGATATGAATTAATAAAAAAAAAGAACCAATCAGGCAATTAATTACTGGTAATTCATTATTTTGTTAAATAGCAACAAGGAAAACTAATAATTGAGTCATTACATATATGGCTAAATTTGTTGGGTTTAGTCCCCTTAAATAATTCATCCCAGTGCCGCCACAGCCCATGGAGGGCTCTGGCCTGCTTCAACATAACCCATCCATTCAGATCTCTCCTGGGCCTATCGTCCCCATGCCCGAACCCTAAGCTGCTGCAGATCTGATTGATACTTTAAACAATTATTTATTGTACCTAACAAAACATGAATCCGTAAACAAAAATACCGAATCAGTCAATTTGTTATTGGTAATTAATGATTTTGTTAGAGATTAAATAAGGGAAATAATCTGTACATTATTGATAGATATAGTATTACGAAAAAAGTTCTTCCCCTTTAGATAAGCTTTTTTTAAATTGAATTTTTAACATTTTTTTTAAAAATTAAAAACAACAAAGAGGAAACTTCTGTAAGAGAGAACAAACACACCAGACAGAGAGGTTCATCTGATTTTATTTCTTCTTCTTCTTGAAACTGTCAGGTAAAGTTGAGCCCTCGGCTCTTGGAACTTTAGGCCAGCAAAAGTGAACAAGAGCTCCCTCTCATCGGCCTGATTGATTACAGTGTACACTGTTCTGTCTGACGGGTGGGTCAGACTCGCGGCAAGAGGCCGCGTACACTAAGACCCCCGCCATTTTCCTTTTCTATACCAGGCTAACTGTGCGCCATTTATGTAACGGCCCCTTGAGGAACAGCGCCTGGATTGTGACAAGGTTGTGGGAGCTTTTTTACAACTCCGCACAGTGCAATGAGGATGCTCTCGCACCCCCACGGGAGTCTTGTTTTGATACCATGTAGCCTAATCGTTTCCTCCTACGATCGTTTCTACCCGGGCGCCACTTTGAGGCAGGGTAGCATGCCCGGGATCATCTTATCTTATAAAATAACTACACACAGACTTCTTGATCTTTGTCGTTTTTAAAATCTTCGGTTCGCGCTATCGAATCAAATTCAAAACCAATGACCTAATTAGTGTGAATCATTGATAATGTGAGAGAGTGAATATACTTTTAAACAGGCGATTTCATATCTTGCTATAAATGTGTTTATTAGCCTGTGTTTTAAAAATATAGGCTTTTTGTTGTTGTTTTGCTGTTTTGTTGTTTTCTTGTTTTGCTGTTTTCTTGTTTTGCTGTTTTGTTGTTTTGCTGTTTTGTTGTTTTTTGTTTTGTTGTTTTGCTGTTTTGTTGTTTTGTTGTTTTGCTGTTTTGTTGTTTTGCTGTTTTGTTGTTTTGTTGTTTTGATGTTTTGTTGTTTTGCTGTTTTGTTGTTGTTGTTTTTTTTTTATTGTTTTGCTGTTTTGTTTTTTGCTGTTTTGTTGTTTTGCTGTTTTGTTGTTGTTTTTTTATTGTTTTGCTGTTTTGTTGTTTTGTTGTTTTGGTGTTTTGGTGTTTTGCTGTTTCGTTGTTTTGTTGTTTTGGTGTTTTGTTGTTTTGTTGTTTTGCTGTTTTGTTGTTTTGTTGTTTTATTGTTTTGCTGTTTTGTTGTTTTGCTGTTTTGTTGTTTTGGTGTTTTGGTGTTGTGCTGTTTTGTTTTTTTGGTTTTTTGTTGTTTTGGTGTTTTGGTGTTTTGTTGTTTTGGTGTTTTGCTGTTTTGTTGTTTTGTTGTTTTGCTGTTTTGTTGTTTTGGTGTTTTGCTGTTTTGTTGTTTTGTTGTTTTGCTGTTTTGTTGTTTTGTTGTTTTGCTGTTTTGTTGTTTTGCTGTTTTGTTGTTTTGTTGTTTTGGTGTTTTGTTGTTTTGCTGTTTTGTTGTTTTGTTGTTTTGCTGTTTTGTTGTTTTGTTGTTTTGCTGTTTTGTTGTTTTGCTGTTTTGTTGTTTTGTTGTTTTGCTGTTTTGTTGTTTTGTTGTTTTGTTGTTTTGTTGTTTTGCTGTTTTGTTGTTTTGCTGTTTTGTTGTTTTGTTGTTTTGCTGTTTTGTTGTTTTGTTGTTTTGTTGTTTTGTTGTTTTGTTGTTTTGTTGTTTTGTTGTTTTGCTGTTTTGTTGTTTTGCTGTTTTGTTGTTTTGTTGTTTTGCTTTAGCGATACTTTTCTTTATCCTCTTTCAGACCTTGCGATCTATGATGCAAAGGTCACCTGTTTCTATGGCCCATGGTTAATGAGGGTGTCATTAGGACAGCACAACGACCAACCGCCTTTCCTTTTTTCCTAAATAATGTTAGGTAGCCATTAGAGCTTGGTGGACTCAGAGGTGCCCCAAAATGCCGAAATTAAATATCCCAGTTTTCACCAGGATTTGAACTCAGTTCGGAAGCCAAGCACTTTACCACTCAACCACCGCGCCTCCTTTATTTTTTTTTAATGATCTGTTTGTTGTTTTCAATTCTAGGATATACTCTTTATCTGTTTTCTTTAGGGATACGTTTCTTTATCTGATTGTTGTTTTCGATTCAAGGATATATTTCTTTGACTTTTTGTTTAGGGATATGTTTCTTTGTCTTTTTGGTTTAGGGATATGTTTCTTTATCTACTTGTTGCTTTTGGTTTAGGGATATGCTTCTTTATCTGTTTGTTGTTGCTTTAGTGATAAACTCTTTTATTCTTTCATCCTTGTATTAGGGATAGTGTCTTTATCCTTTTGTTGTTCTGATTAAGTTTTACTTTATATGACATTTAAACATTACGCTTTATCTTATATAATCTTATCTTATATAATACAGACGTTACTTCAAAAAAGAAGATGATTACGTCCTACGCGTCATGCATTTAGTCATGCATATTAACCAATGACTTAAATTCTGCCAAGTCACTGGTTTTTCTGGCTAGCTCAGGCAACCCATTCCATGCTCTAATAGCACTAGGGAAGAAGGAGTATTTGTACAAATTTGTCCTAGCATATGGGACGAGGAATGTGCCTTTATTTTTGTGTCTTTCAGAGTATTTTATTAAATTTTGTTTTTGTATTTGAAGATTATGGTTCAGTGTTTTATGTATAATTGCTACTTTACTTTTGAGTCTTCTGTCCTGAAGGCTTTCTAAATTTAGTGATTTTATTAATGGTGTTACCCTAGTCAAATGTGAATATTCGTTTGTTATGAATCTCACTGCTCTATTTTGTGTTTGTTCCAGTTTCTTAATGTTTTCTTGAGTTGAGGGGTCCCACACGGTGGATGCATATTCTATTATTGGCCTAACCAAGGTTAAATAACATTTTAGTTTTATGTTCTTATTTGATTTATAGAAATTTCTTTTAATAAACCCTAATGCTTTGTTGGATTTTTTTATAGTTTCATCAATATGTGGATTCCATGACAGTTTTTCATTTATTATAACACCTAGGTATTTTGAGTTTTTAGTCTGTGTTACTGGTTTGCCATGAATAAGATAAGTGGAATTAATTTGTTTAATTTTTTTTGTTACTCTTAACAACTGACATTTTTCTGGGTGGAAAGACATGCTCCAATTTGATTCCCATTTCTGTAATTCATCTAATTCTCTTTGTAAAATATCTGTGTCTTGTTTTGTTTTTATTGTTCTATATATTATGCAATCGTCTGCAAATAATCTGACTTTTGTTCCTGAACTAATGCAATTTGGTAAATCATTTATGTAAATTAAAAATAGTAGTGGACCCAAGACTGTTCCTTGAGGTACACCTGAGTTTACTGTTATTGGTGTTGATTTAGAGCCATTTATTATTACAGTTTGTTCTCTCCCTATCAGAAAATCTTTAATCCACTGATACAGTGGACCGTTAATGCCGAAATATTTTAATTTTTTAAGCAAACTATGGTGGTGAACTTTGTCAAAAGCCTTGGAAAAATCTAGTAAGATAGCATCTATTTGTTCACTGGTAAACTAAATAGTTATAAGAAACGAATTAATAATAATAATAATAGTGGTAATGTCTTCGATTCCGAAGATTAAGTATGACTGCAGTGTTTCACATGACTATGCAAACCCAGTTGCGACCTACATATTTTGCTACAAATCATGCAGACAAAGCCGTTGTCACCAGTGTCTATTTGTTTCCTTTTCGTCTTCTGCGCCTGTCTTCAAGAAGTGTCTTTTCTTTGGGTCTCAAATGTGTGACCAGCGTTTTTTTTGTGAGAGCTCTTCCACTGTCTCTTTCAGTGTCCATCTGCTGCAAGCTACTTTCCTCTATGCCATTGAGTGCAAAATGGCGCCTGAGTTGATCTTTATAGTGCTTACTACATAAACATACAGGAACTTGTGTTCGAATCCTAAGATTAAGGAGCAGTTCAGTATTTCACTTTAATACGCAGTCCTAACTGTGACCTACATATTTTGCCACATCAAGCGCAGGCATAATCGTTGTCTGCAGGTGGTCAGTTTAGGCCAGTTTAGGGTCTACGTCTGTCCTCGACAGTAGAGTTCCTTTCGTTCTCAAATGTGTATTCCGCATCCTTTGTTAGAAATACCCAGCTGTCTCGTGCAGAAACCGCCTACTGCCAGTTGCTGTCTTCTATACCCAGTTAAAGCAACCTGGAGCCTAGGCATGTCCTTAAAGTGTTTTAGCCTGAATCAGCCAGGAAATTGAACGACTTAGCAGAGTTTAAGTCACTGATTAACATGCTTGGTGAACCTATGAAAAGGTAATAGAGTACCTATGAAAAGGTAATAGAGTACCTATGCAAATGTAATAGAGTACCTATGAAAAGGTAAATGAGTACCTATGAAAAGGTAATAGAGTACCTATGAAAAGGTAAATGAGTACCTATGAAAAGGTAGTAGAGTACCTATGAAAAGGTAATAGAGTACCTATGAAAAGGTAGTAGAGTACCTATGAAAAGGTAATAGAGTACCTATGAAAAGGTAGTAGAGTACCTATGAAAAGGTAATAGAGTACCTATGAAAAGGTAATAGAGTACCTATGAAAAGGTAATAGAGTACCTATGAAAAGGTAATAGAGTACCAATGAAAAGGTAATAGAGTACCTATGAAAAGGTAATAGATTACCTATGAAAAGGTAATAGAGTACCTATGAAAAGGTAATAGAGTACCAATGAAAAGGTAATAGAGTACCTATGAAAAGGTAATAGAGTACCAATGAAAAGGTAATAGAGTACCAATGAAAAGGTAATAGAGTACCTATGAAAAGGTAATAGAGTACCTATGAAAAGGTAATAGAGTACCTATGAAAAGGAAATAGAGTACCTATGAAAAGGAAATAGAGTACCTATGAAAAGGTAAAAGAGTACCTATGAAAAGGTAATAGATTACCTATGAAAATGTAATAGATTACCTATGAAAAGGTAATAGAGTACCTATTAAAAGGTAATAGAGTACCTATTAAAAGGTAATAGAGTACCTATGAAAGGTAATACTGTACCTATTAAAAGTTAATTGTGTATATTTGAAAAAGTAATAGAGTACCTATGAAAAGCTATCAGTAGTAATCGAATAAAAAATACACATTATACAAATAAAAAAGAAGGAATGATTCCAATACATATATTGTCAAATATAAAACAAATGGTTTATTTTTAAAATTGTTAATAGCATTTTAATAGATAAAAAAATAGCTGCTTACAGCAATATATAAAAAAAAAACTTTCAAATTTGTTTTCGAAATACCAAACGATTTTCAGAAAAAAAAAGTACAATATTTAATAAGCAAACACAAGTTTACAAAGGATGAGTTATTGTCTCGGAAATGCAAACGTCAATAATAGTAATAATAAATTCTTCTGTTTGTAATTATTTAGTTGGCTATTTGGATTTTCAGTTTAGCGAATTTAACATTATTTCGTCTATCATAAAAATCTCCAATTAAAAAAAAAGTCACAAAAAATGTTAAAACAAAGCATTATTTGTAGTACGATTTAAGAAAAAAGAAAAAAACAACAACTCAGTATTTGTCTATTGTGTCGTAAGTAGAATCCTGTGAAATGCATTTTGATGACGAATCGCTTTCATCATATCCTGTGTCTGTATCTGTCTTTCGAAAAAAAAAACATTTAAAAAATTTAAGTTACTGTTGCTATTTTTTTTTCCCCATCACTTAACCTAAATCATATTCTCCTTTAAAAACACATCATACATTTATTTGGAAGGACCAAGCCCTATTAACTACTTAAAAACACTACTTAAAGGTCATCCCGTTAAGGTCATCCCGTTCAGGTCATCGCGTTAAGGTCATCACGTTAAGATCATCACGTTAAGGTCATCACGTTTAGGTCATCACGTTTAGGTCATCACGTTTAGGTTATCACATGGTTCCGGGGATATTTTCAATCATTTTGCAAAGCAACTATTGCTTGTTATTGATTACAAGGGGACCCACATCTCAAAAAGGTAAGGGCTATATCATGTCTTAAATCTGATCCTGGCTTGGATCGTTGTACTGTTTGACATATTAACTTTGTAAACAGCGGAATATAAATATAAAAAGACAAAGTGTTCTTGAAGTATGATCTTAAACTTGGTAGTTACCAGGGCCGGTCTTACTAATTGCGGGGCACAATTTCATGGATGGTTGCGAGGTCCCTCATCTATTTTTTATTCTACAATAACAACTATTAGTTTTAATTAGATTATTATATGAACATGTATTAGACATTATACATAGTAAGCAACTCAAATGCAATAAATGCCATTGGGTTAGTTACAGTTACGTCAATCGTACAATGCACTAATTTGCACTGAATATGGTGACTCTTTTAGTCCTACATCTTTAACCGCTTGTGGCAAGAGCCATGACTGACGGTAGTATGCTAAATGTAAATTGCGGGGCCCTTGCCAAGCACCACAACAAGGATAATAACAATGACGCCGGCACCTACAGCGATTCCTACACCAATACCAGCCTCAAATGTCATAGATCTGGATTCGTGTTCGTTTAGCGCTGTGAATATTAATGATAATAATATAGGTGTACTACCATCTAACTAACATATATCAAGATACCTCTCAAAGACAAGATATATGTGTAAAATGTATGTGTGGTTTGCCTTGAACAGTCGTAGAACGACTATCGTTCATCTCGTCGAACTTGGGAGATGAATGCCTGGGCAATGTTTATGGTCGGAACGATGTCGCCCACACAGCAGTTCCCCCCTCTCCACGCAGCAGATGTGACTAAACGAACGGAACGATACAGTTTGGGATCAGTAGCGCTGCAGGCTCGGTTAGGCTATAGCACGATGTGCCACAATCTGTATGTGAATCTCTCTATATCATTCTCTTCGTGGCCCAACTATGAGGGACACCACGATGAAAAAGTCATGGAAAGATAACTCTTTTATTTGTGGAAGTCGGATTATTAGAGTTATCCTTTTGTTTCTGCAAGTCGGATTAGAGTCACCCTATTTAACGTTCACGGTGACAGTGCGAGACTTAAGGAAAAAAAAAAAGAGGTGGGGTGATACGCTGCGGGTCGGCTCGTATATGAATAAAATAAAAACGATAGGCTTTACGACTTCTAATTTGTCACCAATCAGAAATGTTAGAAATGTTGACTTTGTGTTGCTGTGTGTTTTATTAGCCTGTAGAGTTATTCCCCTTGGTGAGAAAGAGTTCATATTATATAGTTCTATATAACCTGTAAGAGTGTGCTATTTAAGACTATTTAAGAGTCTAAAGTACCCGCCGTCCAGTGTTAGCGTAGATCCTTTTCTTTGTTAGCCAGACATGTCAGGCAAAAACAAGACATAGCTTCTATCTCTTTCTTTCTTCTTCTCTCCCTTTCTTCTTTCTTTTCCTTTCTTCTTTCTTTTTCTTTCTTCTTTCTTTTTCTTTCTTCTTTCTTTTTCTTTCTTCTTTCTTTTTCTTTCTTCTTTCTTTTTCTTTCTTCTTTCTTTTTCTTTCTTCTTTCTTTTTCTTTCTTTTTCTTTCTTCTTTCTTTCCCTTTTCCTCTCTTTTTTTTCCTTCCTATCTCTCTCTTTTTTGTCTCTTTCACTTTAACTTTTCTCTTTACCTCCTACTCTCTCTTTCTCTCTTATTATAATTGTGTGAGCTAAGATTTTGAGCTAATACTGCCTAATTAACTCCGGGTTTCCAATTCATAGCTAGTTTCTCTTAAGATGGGTCATAGACGTATTTCTTCTGTACAATTTAATCATTATATTTGAATTGGATGTTATTGTTGTACAATAGAATAATTCAACTTACGAGTGCTACATTCAGGTGGATTACTGTACCCATTACATCCGCTGTCACACTCACCAGTTACACTGTTACATGTTCTGTTAAAGCAATTGTCACTACAGTTCTGTTGACAGTTCATGCCATAAGTTCCTGGAGCACAAACTGAAATGAAATGTTTAGTTAACACGTAACAATTTTATTTCAGTAAGAAAAAATTATTTATAAAGCACTGTTAACAAATTTTATGTAGGTTTATGAGAACATAACAGACATAAACTTGAGAGCTAAAATGACAAACTAATCTAAAAAGTTTTGAACAGATAGGTCTTAATGTTCTTCTTGAATGAAGTGTAGCATGTTGTCTGTCTGAGATCAATGGGGAGCGAGATCCAAATCTAAAGAAGCGCGCATACAGTAACTTTTTTACACGTATATTTTTATAGATAGAGCATTTGGGGCTATTAGAACCTAAATGACTCAGAAAGAGACCAGCCTGACCACTGTCCTGTTGGTAACTGACTTTCACTCCAGTTTCCTAGCTATGGATGGCGGTGAGGCAGGGTCGCCCGTAATAGAGGGAGTCAGCGCCGCAGATAGCGTCCGCCAAGCCATTATAGCTATCATTTTCCTGCAGTGGGCGCAGACATCCTCGCACGAGAGGGAGCTTTGGCAGCCACTCACCTGGAAGAACCAAGCACGTTTTTTTACGAGCTACGGCAGAAATCACGAGCAGTCATTTAAGAGAAGTGGTTAAAGTCCTGGAATCCGACAGAGCCCGTGGTGTCTGGCAGCGTATGCATCACCCAGATCGCGACAATCCATGGTGGCGGCTGACAGGATCAGGCTAAGCAATTAATTGCACAGTGTGGGACGATGCATTGTTCTGTTGGGGCAAACTTTGCCCGGTTCCGCCCGAACTATGACTCCCGATGCCGTCACTGTGGACAGAGCGTCGAAACCTTGTCGCATATTTGAGTGTCCCCAGCTCCGAGAGCTAAAAGGGGACGTTTCTGGGCGGTCACTCGACTTGTATGGTAGCTACGAGGCATTACGTCGAACGGCCCAGTTTCTTGCCAAAGCACAACGGGAGGATTGAGTCCTTCCTGCTCTGATTTTTTTCAATAGGAGTTCATTTTAGGTATAAAAGGGAGATCATTACAGCTGGACTACCAAACCGTAAAGAAAGCTTGAGATATTTTTATTTAAATAATTTATTACAAATGTTTAAATATATCGCAACATCAGTTACTGTCTAATAAACGACAATTTTGTTTGTAGATTATTCAATTTTGATTTTAGCATCTTAATTATTATATTTTTTTCTATCCAGTAACAAAAGCTGTAAAGTTGTGTACTTTTGCCGATGTTTGACTTTATTTACTAGATATGGTCCTGTTGAAAAGTCATGATCTTACAACACTTGCATTCCTATCTCAGGGTTGCTTGTAATTGAAAGTCTTAAAACGACAGAAAGACTCAGAGGTGCAAGACTAGCAAACGATTGACGTTTAGTAAGCCCAACATTTAGTGAGAAAAAAAACTGCGTTAGAGAGCACAATGCCCCCATCCCACCCAACCCAACCCAAATCTGACCAGTTTGACATTTGAAGTGTAACAGATACATCCATTCTTTATTCCAAAAGGTGCATCAACCAATAAGGTCTGTATTTTTTTTTGTCGGTTGTTTGCTTGCATTTATCGTTAAACTAAATTTTCCAATGTAACGCCGTGGCATGCGTTTAAGAAAAGGACAGTGACGCAAAATAAGCATACCTAACAGCAGATATAAAGCAATTTAATATTAACAATTTAGGTCCAACTGATGTCAACAATATTGCTTAAGTGTCGATCTTTCCATTTAGTTTAATTTACATTGTTTAAAAAATCCAACAATTCATTTCCTACCTGTACCACACTGGGGTATGTCACTTTGACCAGGGCATGAGAGACATTTTCCCGTATCTTGTTGGCAGCTATATAGACATTCTTCTGGACATTTGCTTTGACTATCAAGACCCCAGTGTCCTTTCGCACATTATGTTGAATAGTTGAGATCCATTTGCTCGAAACATACACATTATCATAAAGTTCTGTCTAACTTTCTCTAATACAAGCACGACTACTTGGTCTATGTGCTTTAAAGTCTTTAAAAAAATATTTTTTTGCCTTGGCAAAATAATTTGATTTAATCTAAATTGTAAGCGCAAAATACGACTCAATTATGTTTCTATGTATCAAAACATCTCCTAAATTATCAAATGGATTCGCGTAAAATTTCATACATATGTTGAAACCAACGGTTGTGAACGGTGTGTTATGCTAGTTCATACATTAGCTCAGAGGTTCTTAAACTTTCTTTGACAGGTGGACCCCTTTATATAGTCAAAACTTGCCCATGGACCCCTAAGTGAAAGAGCTACATAAATGCATTAAGGTAACACATATAGTGAATATGTTTATAGAGATAATAACTTTAATTTAAAATAAGATTTAAATAATCATGACTTAGACAAGGTTGATGTGATTTCATGAATGTATATATACCCGAATCAACGAGCACAAAGTTCGAGTCGGTTTCTATTATTTGTGATGAGGCTCATGACGGCAGTGTACCCACGTTGAACCAAGAAGACGGGAATGCAGTCAGTAGATGTTGTCAACTTAAAGTCATTCTTCTTTTTCTAGCCAGCTTTTTGCTGCTGAGCTGTCATCTCTTTTTGCGGACAGTACCAATGACAAAAAGTGTGCTGCTTTCTTCAGTTGTTCAGCACTGCCGTACATGGTGTTGGTTATGTTGGGCTGTAGTGGAAGTAGGGTCTGTCTAAGGTGGATTAGTAAGGGGCATTCAAAGAGGACATAGGTTACTGTTTCATAAGGGTGGCTGCAGTGTCTACAAAGGGGGAGTTGTGTGGGATTTATTTTATTGAGATGATAATTTAACAGAGAACATAAAAGTCATAATACCAACTAAATTATATAAACATAAACAAGCCAAACCCCACTACCCGTTACGTCAACAAATGTCGCTATCAAAATTTACCAACAGATTCTTTAGGAGATGTCTGAGTGCCATGTACGGGTGTATATCTAGCAAGCTCGACGTAAAAGACAAACACTATCACAATAACACATGAACAACCAAGTCTAGACTGTTAAATAATTTGAACAATGTTTAATGCTTGAAAGCAACATTCAAGTCTCTGTCCGTAATCGATGTTGTCACCTTGAAGTCCTAACACCCAACTCTAGAATATTATAAACAACCAAACCCCAATCTCCGTGACGTCACTAAATGTCGTGTTCAAAGTCCATCAACTATGGTGCGTCGCTACCTAAATGGCTAACTGTTGTCATAGAAGAAATCGTAATGAACATATTAAACAGTAGTGTGGGGCGAGTCGTTTATTATTTCAATTATCCGATAGGAAAAATTTGTATTTTAGCCACGAAGTTCTTTCAATTGTGTACAGTTTCGTTTTTAATTTTCTTGGGGACACCCTTCGGTCGTCTAACGGACGCTTGGGAGCCCGCGTACCACAGTTTGGGATTCCCTGCTTTAGCCGAGACAATAACTTCCTTTCCTCCGAACATGAAAACCTCACATAACGAAATGATTAACCGAGTATAAATGAGCTTTTCATAGAAACTTTACACAACCTAAGTTTAGATCAAATCATTAAAAAGCCAACTAGGTTAAACAACACATTAGATCTCTTCATAACCAACAGACCTGGATTAGTAGTTGATTATGATATTATCCCTGGTCTATCAGACCATGAGATCATAAAAATACACAGTCAGATAAAAGCAGTAGCCAATACAAAACCCAAAAGAAAAATCTTACTCCGGAATAAATGTAACCTAACACAACTACACCAAGCTGCATTAAACTTTCAACAAACATTCTTATTAGAAAAAGACATTAACCAACCAGTCGATGACCTCTGGAATTTCATTAAAAACCATCTTAAAAGCATTATAGAAAATCATATACCAACTAAATACACTTCAAACAAAATAAATAAATGCTGGTTGAATAATAGACTAAAGAAGCTTTGTAAACAGAAGGAAAACCTATATAGAAAATTTAAAGAAACCAAGGCAGAAAGAGTTTACAAAAAGTATATAAAAATTAAACACCTAACCCAAAAAGTAAGCAGACAGCTGCAGAGTGTATACATAAACAGTGTAATATCTAAAGATAACAACAAAAACCTATGGTCATACATTAAGTCTAAGAAAATGGAAACAACAGGCATAGCGCCATTGAAAGATGAACATAACATAATACATAATGATAATGAAACTAAAGCAAACATCCTAAACAAATACTTTGCATCAGCATTCTCAGCCCCATACTTCTTAATTTGAACCAAGTAGACAACATAGAAGATTTAGTAGTACTAGAAAATGGAATTAAAAAACTATTAGCCAACACCAAACCAAATAAAGCGTCTGGACCTGATGGTATTCCAGCTAGATTACTCAAAGAACTAAGCAATGAGCTAGCCCCTGTGTTCAAAATACTCTTTCAGGCATCGCTTAACCAGGGCAGAGTACCAAAGGACTGGAAAGAAGCTAATGTCACCCCCCTATTTAAAAAAGGAGAAAAATCTGATCCAGGAAACTACAGACCAGTATCACTTACCAGCATCACATGTAAAATACTAGAACACATAATATGTAGCAACATCATAAACCACTTAGACAAACATAATGTCCTCACCCCATACCAACATGGCTTTAGGAAATATAGATCATGTGAAACACAACTAATAGGACTTATTAATGGTTTTTCAAAAGGTTTAGATAATAGTGAACAAATAGATGCTATCTTACTAGATTTTTCCAAGGCTTTTGACAAAGTTCACCACCATAGTTTGCTTAAAAAATTAAAATATTTCAGCATTAATGGTCCACTGCATCAGTGGATTAAAGATTTTCTACTAGGGAGAGAACAAACTGTAATAATAAATGGCTCTAAATCAACACCAATAACAGTAAACTCAGGTGTACCTCAAGGAACAGTTTTGGGTCCACTACTATTTTTAATTTACAAAAATGATTTACCAAATTGCATTAGTTCAGGAACAAAAGTCAGATTATTTGCAGACGATTGCATAATATATAGAACAATTAAAAACAACACAAGACACAGATATTTTACAAAGAGAATTAGATGAATTACAGAAATGGGAATCAAACTGGAGCATGTCTTTCCACCCAGAAAAATGTCAGTTGTTAAGAGTAACAAAAAAACTAAAACAAATTAATTCCACTTATCTTATTCATGGCAAACCAGTAACACAGACTAAAAACGCAAAATACCTAGGTGTTATAATAAATGAAAAACTGTCATGGAATCCACATATTGATGAAACTATAAAAAAATCCAACAAAGCATTAGGGTTTATTAAAAGAAATTTCTATAAATCAAATAAGAACATAAAACTAAAATGTTATTTAACCTTGGTTAGGCCAATAATAGAATATGCATCCACCGTGTGGGACCCCTCAACTCAAGAAAACATTAAGAAACTGGAACAAACACAAAATAGAGCAGTGAGATTCATAACAAACGAATATTCAAAAGTAAAGTAGCAATTATACATAAAACACTCAACCATAATCTTCAAATACAAAAACAAAATTTAATAAAATACTCTGAAAGACACAAAAATAAAGGCACATTCCTCGTCCCATATGCTAGGACAAATTTGTACAAATACTCCTTCTTCCCTAGTGCTATTAGAGCATGGAATGGGTTGCCTGAGCTAGCCAGAAAAACCAGTGACTTGGCAGAATTTAAGTCATTGGTTAATATGCATGACTAAATGCATGACGCGTAGGACGTAATCATCTTCTTTTTTGAAGTAACGTCTGTATTATATAAGATAAGAAAAGATCATGTGATTCTCTGTTTGTAGGAATAATTCTTATCCTAGAGACGGCTTTGTTTTGTATTCTTGAAAATGTGTACACAAAAGGGGCATCGTTGTTCGGATCTTGATACGTCCATAACATATTGTTGTTGGTATCGAATGTCGTGAACTTAAGGTGTTTTAAACCAGCGGGCCATTTTAATTTCCATTACACGTCTTGCGGGCCACATGACCGAAAATTTGCAAAAACTAAATGAAATTATTCTGAAACTAGAAACTATTTTGTTAGAAACCTGTTATTTCAATACTTGATGAATAGATTATTTGACAATTATATTTTTTACCATTTAAAAAAATAGCCTAATTCCGCTTCTTGAAATGTGATCAACAGTGTACTAGGTAGTAGCTTTACCAACGACTCATTTTGTGGTCTCTTTTTGGTCAATCTTCCAATCTCTAGGAATAGTTTAACAATCTTTTATTCGCGACTTAAACTAAGAATGCTGTCATATTTTATGTCATTTGATTTTGTTTTATTATATGTTGGCTTTTTACCATGTTGAACAACAAAGCCAAGATATGTTCCCTTATCCTGGTAGATTATACACTCAGAGTCCCATTTCATAAAAACACCAATGTTAAAGGTTATGGTATCAATCCATCGGAGAAAAAGTGAGGGCCCAAACGTAGGTAAAGAGACATTTTATTTCAAAATTATTTTTTGCTTGGAAGGGAGATTTCTATACTTTGTGCCGATGTTTCGGCGGGCGGATGGAACCACGTCGCGGGCCGGATCTGGCCTACGGGCAGTATTTTGGGCATCACTGCGCTAACCGGATTATATTTTACAATTATAATAATTTCTTATTCGTAGCTTGAAAAAACAGTTTTTCCCCCCTCCAATGTCTAGGAGATTTATTTTGAGCATCAATTAATAAATCATATGAAATTTTACCTTTACATCCTTTAGTCTGTTGGACCGCTGGGGCACCACGCAAGACTCGTCGACCGTCTTTCTCAATTACTTTCTTTCTTTTGCTTTAATTAGAACCTCTTTCAATGGCACCGTTCATTCTTATATGTTGTCTTTCTATCTATTTCCGTGTCTTCTTTTTCCTGGTACTGTTCCCTGAAGGAAGGTCATTGATAGCCCCGAAGACCTATAAAATGGCCATAGATTTTCAGCTTGTATTTTTAAGATAGTTAGCAGGTCATCGTGGGGTCCAATAGCTGTGGTAAATTTGTCTCTAATCGCTTGGTTTGTGATGCGGTCTTTGAATGTGATACCTAGGATCCTTCTGTAGCATCTCAATTCCACTGCTAGGATCCTCCTCTCTAGATCTGGAGTAAGCGTCCAAGACTCGCATGCATTACAGAATATGTTCATTTGAAGCTACTGCAACTTGTCTTGTCTATGCGCTGCACCATATCAGCTAGTTCTTGTTCTGTCCCTTTTAGGACATCAATGTCATCTGCGAAGGGCAGGTTAGTAATTCTTCTTCCAATGCTTACAGTACCTTCATAGCCCTCGAGAGCATCTTCCATTAACCTTTCAAGGAAGATATTGAAAAGTGTTTTTTGAGAGTAGGCAGCCTTGTCTTACTCCTACAGAGGTTCTGGAGAACTTTAATTATGTTTTTATTTATATTGTTTGTTTTTATTATAATCGCCCAGAGCGCCCCATGCCATACACGGTCGAAGGATTTCTTGAAATCAACAAAGACATGAAAAAGATTCTTTTGTTGTTGAAGTTATTTATCACAGAGTTTTCTGAGGTTTAGGATTTGTTTTGATGTGTTGCGACCTTGTCTATAACCCGCTTGTTCTTCTGATATAATTTTGTCTGTTATCTTTTATGAAATGCAGACATTGTGAGTTCCTATAACATTGATACAGCGTAATTAAGTATGATGTGAATTCTTACTCATTTAAAACAAAAGTAAATTTTTTCGGTTAATATTTATTTGTTAGTATATGAAAAAATTTCTAGATATTTTTTATACATTTAAAAAAAATATTTTTCAATATTTTCTTTTGTAAATGTAGCCTACCCTTTCTTATGTATGGTTTTGAAAAATCTAAGGAGGATAACTCTACATTTACAGTATAATATCACAATAATGTTTTGATTTCAAACAGAACAATAATTAATTAACCACGAATTAATAGATTTATTGTTTTTTTTTCTTGGCTCATGTTTTGTTACATACAATAAATAATTGTTTAAAGTTTCAACTTCATACAAAATGGGAGTGGGAGAAATAAACCTTTACAAAAATACATGTTGTGCTGATGGCTGGTGTAGAGTGTTGGATCACTACTTACCATTCTAAAGCTGCGCTTGTTTGGACACGAAGCCCGTAAGGGAAATGGCCACAAGCAGAGAGAAAACTCTACGAAATCCACGCAGATTCCATTAAGCCTTTACTAGCAAAGAGGAACATAGGTCTCAAATGCGCGTCCGTCAACCTTCTGAGAGTTCTTCATGTTTCTTTCAGAGGCCATCTGCTGCCAGCTACTTTTCTCTAAGCCAGTGAGGGTAAAATACGCATGAGTTGATTTTTACAGCGTTTATGTCTGATACGTCATCCTCCTGTAAGTTCGTCATTGGCATGCGGTGGTCTCACAGGCAGAATAATTGTATACCAGCGCAGCTGTCGAATGGTAATTGGGGCTTCTATGCTGTCCACATCGGCCTCCAGCAGAACATAGTTATTTGTAATGTAGTCTTGCCAGCGGCGTATGCCCATCATGAAGCGAAGACACCTTTGATGGAAGCGTTCGAGGAGTCTTAAATGCCTTCGATAGAGCACCCAGATCTCAAAGCCATACAAGTAAATGTGTGGTGAAAACCACTGTTGTTAAACGCCTCGAAGTCATTTGAAGAGATAGTCTTGTGTTGTATCTCCCACTTCCCCTGACATGCTGATTTGGAAGTGCCGTTAGTCTAGGTGAAACACAACTAAGATACAATAAATAACACACTTTGTTCATGTTTATAGATTCAGCACTCATAATTATCTGATCATGCGACGTGTCACATTCCTGTGATTAGCATTGACCTTGTGTCCTGTCTACACTCTTAATCGTGACTATAAACATTGATTTTGATGGCTACCTATTTGCCATACTCTCAGTCTGAGGCGACGAAATGTGCTATGTGCCCTCTGGACAGTGACTAATCGTTGAGAAAGAATCACACTCTCTATTGCTAACATAACTCTAAATATTTCAAGATGTATTTCCCCTTTTCTATGTAAAACAAAATTTATTAATTGCCACTAATCAGTTAACTATTTTGTAAAAAAAATTTTTATTGATTGATGTGTTTTCATCGACAATAAATAAGTTTCCTTTTGATTCAAGAATGGAAAGTTGGAGAATTAATGTGTACAAGATTTGTACCAGAAAGACAGTTTGTGAAACTAAGCTTTGTACAAATGTTTATGTTCTCTGTGCTGGAGTTAATTACAGGCAACATAAGCTTAGGGCTCCCACTTGTCTGCCCCGATCCAAAAATTGTTCTGAAGAAAAATCAACGGAATATTTAGCTTTATGTGGATTAGAAAGGGCCCCATATGTTAAATGCCTTAGGGCCTCATCAAATTGAAATCCGGCCCTGGAAGCTTTACACAATATAAGGACCGTTTTTATTTTCACGTTGTAAATTCCATGTATTTACGTCTAATTTACACTAATAGTGATACATCTATTGTAAATGACAAATCTGTTGACAACTTTAGGTGTGTCCAGCGTGAGATTCCAGCTAGCGTTCGGGTCATCATCAGTATGGGATGTGCTACCATCCAGCAGATTACAGTTTGCATATCCATCTACAGCTAGTGATGCAGTACAATTGATGTTTATATTATCGTTTTTTTTCAAAATATACATTTGTTTGTTCAGCTGATTGGCCGTAAGGCGACATTACGTCCTGCGAAGTTAAGTAATATGTTTTGACATCTTCAATTAAACTCACTAATAAATATAGTGTTTCCCAAACTGTGTCCCGCGGAACACTAGGTTTCCGCAAGTCCAGAATTGGTTTTCCACGAGCTTATAGAACAATTAACTATTATCCTAACAAGTTACTTGTAAATTAATTCCTTGGTTAGTACAGAAAATTAATTTTTAAAAAAATGTATTATAGTAGCTCTTCTCAGTAACGAAAACAAAAAAGTATAAAAACACCACTATGAACTTTGAACTGATCTAGATTTTGACTCTAATCTTGAAACAAAGCTACCATTGAAAGATATTGCAGGTCGAGTTTGTCTGAAGAGTACTACACATATATAAAAGTAAAGTTCCCCTTTCAGACCTTATGGTCTATATGGCAGATGATATAAAGGTCATCTGTTTCTGTGGCCTACGGTTAACGAGGGTGTCATGTGGCCAGCACAACGACCAACCACCTTTACTTTTCCTCAACTGGTTTCAGGTTCCCATTAGAGCTGGGTGTACTCAGATGTGCCCAAAGATTCCAAAATTAAAAATGCTTGTCTTCACCACGATTCGAACCCCGAATCCCAGTTTAGAAGCCAAGTATTTGCTAAAAGAAACGTCTGGGAAACACTGAATTGATAAATACTTTAAATGAAATAACATTTTTTCTTACAAAACACTGAAGGGAAGGAAGCGAAATGAACGCGACAAGGAACACAGAGAAGGAACCCGGCCTAACAATTTAAAATATATAATTGATATGTTAAAATAAACTGTTTTTTCTGTTTAATGTCATCTTTGCATTTTAAAGCTAGACACAAGGATGAGATAAATGTTGTAAACAAATATAATATTGTACCTCCACTGATATAGAGAGAACACAGAAACGTGAGAGCTGGTCCTGTCCGATTAAGTTGTGTGATCGTATCAGTCATCTCACATCTGTAGTCAACTGTTGTGTTGTCTATGAGGGAAACTTACTTGTTGATACAGTTGAACGTGTCATGCCTACTGGTTGTAAATGTCTCATTAAATCAAATCACTGTTTCATTTGTATAAACTTTTCTTTGTGTAATAAAAACAAAAAGTAGCCTGCGTTCCCCTTTGAATTCAAGACCAAATGAAACATTGTCTGATAACAGACGACAATGTCATTGAAACTTAGTCATAACAGGGGAGGAACATTGCTATCACAGAAATGAAGACATCCGTCAGAACGTGGGAAAAACAATTACGGATAGAAAGAGTTAATTAATCAATAAACGTAGAATATGATAAAGGTAGGCTATGATAGACGCAGGCTATAATAAACGTAGGCTGTAATAACCGCAGGGGTTTAAATAAATATAGGCTTTAATGTAAGTAGTTCATAATAACCGCATGTTATAAATAATATAGGTTTTAATAAACGTAGGCTTTGATAACACAAACTATAATTGATGTAGACTATGATAAACGCTGTCTATAATAACCGTAGGTCATAATATATTACAAGCATAGGCCATAATAAACGTAGACTATATTATTTCAGACCCTAATAAAAGTAGAGTATGCTAAACGTAGACTCCAATAATCGTATACTTTGGTATGTGTTGGCTTTAGAGAACGTGGGCTTTAATAGACGTAGGCTATAGAGTGCGTAAGTTATAACTGACGTAGGCTATAAAAACTCAGACTAGGGTAAACGTAGAATACATTGTACGTAGGCTATAATTTACGTAGACTATGATTGATGTAGGCTACAATAACCGTCTTCTATACGGTTCATTATAGTAGACGGTTCATTATAGTAGACTCTACTATAATGAACCGTCTACTATAATTAACTTGGGACATAACTAACGTGTGATTTAAGTTTTTCGTGTATTTTAAACTCTCAGCCTTAGTCCACCACTAATAAGTTTTTGTTTGGTTAATTCCTGCACAATTTTTTTTCTAACGTGAGCCCTTTTTCTTCTTACTCAGATATCAAGCGAATAACTAAAAAATAGATAGAAATATTTTTGTTAACATACAACAAAAGTCTATAATTCGATTTTGAAACTTTTTTTTATCTACCGATAGGAAAACAGAGTTTTAAGACTCTCATTAACACGCACGACTAGATTAACACACGGATCCTCGTAGGACGTAATAATCTTATCTTTTTGTGTGTATGTGTGTGTGAAAAAACGTCTGTAATTAATTAGATAAGATAAGACGGGTAAAGTCCTACTTAACAATAACTTTTATCTATAAATATTCACAGACTCAGCTTGAGCGTAAAAGTATGTAGAAAGACGTGCAATGATAATTAAAACATGATAGAGCTCGCTGGAAAAAAAACACGTCTTATCTCTCTCACGTCTCTGATCCGTCCCTCTTTTAACATCAATTATGACAGCCCATGTCGTTGTTACATCACAAACCCGTCAGCCGTAAACAAACGTGACCGTTTTATCATCGTTAGCTTGGAAATACACAAATAGATTTTAAAAACGTCTTCAAACCACTTCCGGTCAGGGTTACAAGGTCATCTGTCGTCATCGAGAAGTACATAGAAGTCTAATTTATGAAGCGCTGGTTGTGAGTGTGTTTGTGTTTCGTGTGTGAATGTTGTTCGTATTTGCATCTGTATTGTTATTGTACAGTACTTACGCTGAGATGGTCAATCGTAGTCAAACTGAATTTCCATTTGATTGGATCAATAAAAATTATCTTATGTTATCTTATCTTAAATACACCCAATAATACCCGTTAAACCAAGAGTTTTGTGATTAGTGACTTGTTTCTTCTCTCTGTGGGTAAAAAATTTATATCCAGCCCCAGACTTTTTTTTAAATGTTCAGAATCCTTTTAGCTTTCTTAATAGAATGTTGGTCTTGATTATGTATTTTGTAGATGGTTGTCTACTGTAAATGTTACAATAGCTTTTGACAACTGACCCGATATAGACATATTATATATTAACTTGTAAAACTTAAAACAGCTATGAATAATTTGTTTGAACAAAAAATAAATTGAACGTTTATTACAATATAAACAAAGTCAACGTGAGATAAAAGTAATCAATGTAGTAGACTCTAATAGTAACATAAAAATGGTATTCTGAACTAAATCTAACTCACTACAACAGGTGGTCTTCTCAGTGTCACGTTCTGGAGTCGTCTGCCCTAACTAAGACAATGCTAATCTTGCATCATTCAGAACCAATCACAAACTTCTTCGTATCGTTACTATAGAAACAAACACACACACACACACATACTCCATATCAATGTGCACAAGTGAAGTGTTACTATTGATATTGCTAGCAGTACTTATGATATTATATGATTTACAAATACTTGATAGATAATAATTTGAACTTGTTGGCAAAACTCCATAAAGGCAGACAAAAAAGTAAAGGTTTTTTTTCAGTCATTGCTATCTATGTTGTAAAGCTGATCTGTTTCTATGGCCGACGGTTAACAAGTGTGTCATGTGACCAGCACATCGACCAATCGCCTGTACTTTCCCAACGTAAGTCAGTCCAGGTATCTATTACAGTTGGGTGGATTTAGGTGCTGCCTAAAAATCCTGAGCCACCGAGATTCAAACTTGAGACCATTGGATCAGAAACCATCTATGGGGACGGGGGGAAGAGGTTGTGAATGATACAACATAGGTGGCATTGCCGTCACATCGTCTTGGTTACATAGTTACGGAGACAACTACAGAACGTGAGACTGAAAGGTTGGGTTATTATGTGAGTGAGAGTTTGTTAAAAAATTATGATTACTAAAGTCTACTACATTTATTTCATTCATCACTAGTTGATTTTGTCTATATTATAAATACATTTCTATTTAGTATTGTTCACACAAGAAAGATATTCAAGTTATTTACTTGATAAATCACGCCTAAAGAGGTTTAGTTGTCTACCAGCAGTTTGGTGCTACACGTCAACGACCGGTAACAACAGTGGCATATCATTAATGGAGATTTCGATAAATGCGAAAGACAGAGAGGCGTGGAGAAACTAAATGGATTGGTGAAAGTGAACAAGGGAAGCAAGCTTTCTCTATGGACGAATTTTATGGGATTAGAATGTCAGGGACTTAAGCTTTACAAGCTTTACCATCATTTCAAGGGGCTACAATAAATTTTGTTTTTACAACGAAGTTAGACCCTGGCAGTACCAGAGAATGAATATTAGTTCGCTTTTTAATATAAAAAAAAAATCTTTAGTATCTATAAAGAAATGTATGCACAAAAAGTTTTTGCTGTTAATTGGAAATGTTAATGTACATGAATAATTAATGAACTGATGCCTGGTATTGGGAATCAGTTACAATAGATGAAAAGAGACGCGAAAGTGTGCTATCTATTTCATTACTGGTATCTTAGCGTCATGAGTCGAGTCTGTGTCATATGTCGACCAGTTTCTAGAAGCTAGGTCAAAACAGTGCAAGTGTCCAGCGTAAACAATTTAATTTTAGGTATCCAATCAAAGAAAGAGGTTAAGGGAAAAAAATAGCACACGTAAGCTCCTAGAAGGTCAAAGTTACTAAATTAATTAGGGGAGAAGTTTCCATGATACTGGAATGTACGCGATCCGAGACCCTTCCTTTATGCTCTCTCTCCATATGGATCTATCCAGTGCCATTTTTTCCCAGCTGCTAGTGTCGATTTTGAAGAGCCATATGTCCCGTAAAAGTGGGCGACCATCGGTTCTCCTGCCTTCTATTAGATCGCCATACAGGATGTCCTGTGGAAGTCGACCTACTGTCATTCTATGATCGTGGCCAAGCCAGCCAAGGCGTCTGCAGCTGATAACAGAGCGGATGCCCTCGCATCCTGCTCTTCGTAGCACTTCCTCATTGGTTATCTTATCTTGCCACCTTATTTTAAAGATGTGCCTTAGGCATCGGAGGTGGAAGACATTCAGCTTTTTTTCACTTCCGTACAGCAGGTGCTCAACACACAGGTCCGGTAGACTAAGGCTTTAGTATTGCTAGTCAGCAATATGTTGTCCCAGACTCTTTTCTGCAACCGTGACATGGTGCCTATTGCTTTGGCTATCCTGTTGTTAACGTCTTTATCCAGTAGAGCATTGTATGCATATAAGTGGAACCTATTTTAAACAACAATTAATAAGTAGAATTAGAGTTTCATATTATCTCGTGAACTGCGGGGCACTTTCATGGCTACGGACACGGAACTAAAGGAAAGGGAGACTGACCCTTTACAGAACAATTATATCTACTAGATAATCATTATATGACATTAGTTAGGCCAGGTTCACATTGGACTTCTTCACTTTCACCTATCCCTTGGTTTGCTGGACCGTTGCGGCACCACACGTCTTCGAACACGTGACTTCCGGTTCCAAGTGCTTTACCCCTCAGCCACAGTATTTCCATATATTCATTTAGCGTACACTTCTTTTTTTTTTAAATTATAATTATTAACCTTATCCATAATCCATACATTCAAAATTAATAACAAGTTGCAAATAATAAAGACACTAAAAACAAATTAATTCTTCTTACAAAATTAGATAAATTAGCTCCCGAAAAAAAATATTCTTGACCAACTTTAGGTAGTGAGCTAGCTAGAAATGACTTGACAGACTAGCACGATACCAAGACTTTCCCCTCGCAAATAAAAATGAATATCTCCATTGCAATTGTTCGTACAAACTAGATCTCGATCTAGTTAGATCTAGACCTAGTTCTAGATCTTGAACTAGATTTAGATCTAGAACTAGATCTAAATCTATATCTAGAACTAGATTTTACTAGATCTAAGTTTAGATATGTAATTAAAAAAAAAAAAAATGGTTCACTTTCGGAAAAGAAAAAAGGAGCCGTTGCATCAGAACTTTGAAGGTCTAAAATATCATGATGTCCGAATTTCATTTTCTCTTCTAGTTTCTGAAATCTAAACGGGACGGACGGACAGACAAACCACACAAAACTAATATTTCCGTTTTGGGAGTCGCTAAAAATGTGACGTAATTTGTCAGCAAGAATTTGCATGGCTTCCTAACCGACAATGCAAAAAATCCCCTTTTCTCCTAATTGCTATATTGACTGCCATGTTTACACCAGGAGTAACAAATGCAAAAATATCAGCCAATTATGTGCATTGTTTTTTAGTCAAAGTTGTAAGTTTAGTTATTGAATCAATCTAAAAACTTTTAAAAATTGGATCGTTTTTATGACATTGAAGGGAATTTCTATTATGTAGAAATGTTGGTTTACAACAGAGGAGTTCCCTGATAACTATCTTCCTAGCCTTGGTTTTTTTCCCGCAGCCCTGATACATAAATTAGTTTTCCAGATGGTCTTGTTTGGAGAAGTACATCTTCGTTAAAGTCGTTGTACGCATAATGCAGTAGGGAGGAGAAGAATATGCCAAACAGTGAAGGTGCGAGCCCACATTCCTGCTTGACACCACTGCTAACCTCAAAAGAGCTCCTTTGAATTTGACGGTACATTTTGTTTAATTAGTTTGGAAGGACAACCTATTTTCCACTTTTGCTGACCTTATCAAATGCTTTAGTCAGATCAACAAAAACGACGTAAAGGGGTGTGTCTCTCTCTCTCTGAATTTCTCCTGCAATAGTCGTAGAGAGAAAAAAGAAGTAGCATATATAAAACAACACACTTAACTTAGTATTACAACTATTTTTTGAAACATTTAAAAAAAATAACAATAAATGTTTTCATTAATACTTTTATAAATATCGAATTTTTACTTTGATTAGTGCATAGTTGTTAAAAGGCATATAGTAAAGTGCCCCTCTGTTTGGGACCCCCTCAACTCAAAAAAATGTTAAGAAACTGGAACAGACACAAAATAGAGCAGTGAGATTCATAACAAACGAATATTTACATTTGACTAGAGTAACAACTTTAGTGAAATCACTAAATTTAGAAAGCCTACAGGACAGAAGACTCAAAAGTGAAGTAGCAATTATACCTAAAACACTAAACCATAATCTTCAAAAACAAAAACAAAATTTAATAAAATACTCAGAAAGATACAAAGATAAAGACACATTCCTCGTCCCATATGCTAGGACAAATGTGTACAAATGCTCCTTCTTCCCAAGTGGCAGAATTTAAGTCATTGGTTAACATGCATGACTAGATGCATGACGCGTAGGACGTAATCATCTTCTTTTGTGAACTAACGTCTGTATTTTATAAGATAAGATAAGATAATGAAGATGTTAAGATCATCTTTTCTTTGGCCAACGGTTGACGAGCAGAGTCCCCTTTCTTGTGATACCTCGTGGCTGAAGCCCCGCCTTGCCTCCTTAAATCCGGCCCTCCATTCATTAAATATTTGATGTGACAGCCCAATATAAAACCGTTTCGTTTTTATAAGAATTTCCGTTATTAAGGACTTCATACTAAGCCTAAGTTGGCCATTAATTACAATAGCAAAATAAAAATTAAAAAATACAAGGTTATAAAGACAGTTTGTGTGGAAACACAAACTCAAAATCGGCCCCCGAAGTGGTCCACCCAGGCTGGTAAAAAGGCCGGTATCAATAATTTTAGAAAGAACATTAGAATGAAATTCTATCAAATTCAAATGACAGAGAAGAATGGAGAAAGAAGGTTGACAGATCTTGTTAGGTACCCCAGCGGCCTAGCAGACCAAAGGATAGGTGAAAGTGAATGTGAAATTAAATGCGAACCTGGAGACAGACAATTCCCATAATGTTTGCGGCGTTTTTTCCACTTTCGTGGGCCGCTAAATATTTGAATTTCGAGCTACCTTTTGTTTGTTTTTTTAAACATACAATAAAACTTTGTTACAAAAATAATGCTGAAGGTTTCTTTACAGAACGCTGAAAGAAAAACCCTATACCCAAAGCCTGTTAAGCTATAAATACGTTTGGTTTTTTTTTAAATTTAGCAGCTTTATCTTTAAGATACCGCTTAGCAACTACTATTATAGAGCTAATTGTCGCCCCTATTTTGGATTTGCTTCGTTACATCAATGGTTTCCAGCTTCTCCTCTCTCATCTTTATTTTTTAGTAACATTGTTATTGGATACATTGAATGACGGGGTAGGGAAGGAGCAAAAACAAATGGGTGGGCCATCAAACGTCCACTCGATCAGCAAAATGATGAGACCAACCCTCGAAGATAGGATATCAAATTCCTTGCCGCTTGTACATAGTAAAAACTAGTCTAACGTTTTGCTAATAATAATAATAAGTGCAGTTGTTGATATTCTTGTTGAATTTAAAAAAACAAACAAATTAATTGTCCAAAAAAGGAAAACTTGTTCAGGCATTTGTTTCTTTCTGCTGTCACTTTTTGCTTTAAAGTTGTCTGCGTTGAAAAAAAAAATCTCAACAGACCGGCCCATTTGGTACCGGCCCATTTGGTACCGGCCCACCTGTCATTTGCCCGATTGCCCATATAGCCAGTCCACCCCTGAAATGAGGAAATAATAAAAAAAAAATGATAATGTTTCTAATGTCACTGAAAATCATGTTTTTGTCTAATTCCTTTATTTCCTATCAGAAATCAGGTTCTCATCTTGATTCATAATGATGACTTTGTGAACTGTTGATATTTTATTGAGACCTTAAATAAAATTATATAAATATTATTATAATATTTTTTTCACTTAACCATACATCAATGAGATTGTAATTTGCCAATGTAACTTATATTATTCTACGCAATCAGTTCAAATACTATAGCCTAGGATTACTGCATTTTGCAAAACAAAAACAAAAATTTACAAAACATTCTAGATGAAGAATTATTATATTCTTTACAATTAGTAACCTTATAAGCATCAATATTAGTTCTATAATTTGCAATTACAGGGTAATACACACTATATGGCTATGCAATATGATAATAGTGTTTAAAACAAAAGATCTGTGTTCTAAATAAGTCTTGATTTCTGTTGATTCATATATCAATAATTGATTTCTACTGTGGCATAACCTTCTATGTACACTAGGAGTGTAAGTCACACAAAAAAAATAACAATTTAAAAAGATATGCTACAAGTGTTCAATCTGTTAATTAATTAAAATACTAGTATACTTTATGTTTCTAAATCAGTTCGTTTTATTTGAAAATAATGTATGGGTTTAAATGTGTTGTTGCTTTACATTTTCCGAACTAGTTTTTTTTTTTTTTTTCAATTTTCCAGCACAATCAAATAATAAAAACACAAACTGTCAAAAGTCAAACAGCAAAATGTAGACAAACATGTTCTTCAATGACATTAAAAGAAAAAATTGAACAAAGTATTCGTTTTTTTAAATGTTTTTAGAAACGTGCAGTGCCAGTGTAAAATGTGGGATATAGGTTTAATTTAATTGAGACGATTTCGTCTGCTGAAACTACATCTATGGTAAAGAAACCAAGTTATTATTAGATCAGATTGTATCACGTCATAATCAACTCACGTGATTTTTAAACACAATATAAGGGACAACCTTAAAACGGCAGAGCAGATTTTCTAGCTTGTCTTTAACTCTGATATTCAAAGAGATCCTGACTAGAAATAAATGTGAATTAAGAGAATATAATCAACATTCAAACACGCTGTTACACATGGGTAACTAACACACGAAAAAGATCAAATCGTAGCTTTACATTATGCTATTACAATCAAATCAACACAAGTCGGTTTCGGTTCTTCGAAGCTGTGTTTTCATACTATTGATTTCTGCTAGGAACATGAAAAAAATAATGAAGTATGAAGACAAAGACAGCTGTCAGGACATTTGTGGGAAACGGCAAGAATTGCCTTGTTCTTGTGATCCAAAGTGCCTTGTTATCGGCAACTGCTGTGAAGATTTTGACGTAGAATGTCCCGGGATGGCTGAAGAAAGCAAGTCAAAATACGCCGGACTTCTACATTCTGAGGTGAAATGCATTAACAATATCTTTGTCATAACCAGCTGTTCAGTTCCAGACACTGGAAGCAAAAATTCTACTTCCTTAGATAGAATGGAAAAAACAAAAGTCCAAACCGAACAACGCGAACTTTTGACAGATATTTTGCTAAACGAAATTCCGGTGCTAGATGTTTCAACAGGTCTCTCCTTTATCAATAAAGCAGTTTTTACTTGTAACGGTGGCAGCATTTCCAATGCTATAAACTGGAATATAATTGTCAAAACATTTGAAATCATTTATGACTTTCAAACTAAACAAATTCTGCTTGAAAACCTAAAAAATAACGAGAATAATACTGTATATCGACCTCCTTTTCAATATTATAAAATTTATAACACACAAAACTGCCTAGATATCAGCGCCGAGTCTTGCTCTAAAACAGAGCATCCGTTATACTTTAAGTGTAAATCATTTATTTCGTACGTAAGTCACGTAGACGAACATCGCATAATTTTTAACAATAAGTACTGTGCTCAATGCAATGGTTTTACAAATATTTCAGCTTACAAAGACAAAATAAAAATAACCAATCATGGATCTGACTTTGAAGTGCTGGTGTCTCTGAGCGAGACGAGGATTGATCTAGTATTGACAAATCCCAAAGTGGGAAGCGATTGGAGTACTATTAAGTGCAACACAAGTGGTATCGAAGGTTTTTACCCATCTTTAATCTGTGAAGCTATTTGTCCGACTGGACTTGTTTTTCGTCCGTACAAGGAGTGCCGAAAGCCACTTTCTCTTCAATTAGCCATATCTACGAACATCATTTTACCGGGAAAAACTGATGCAAAAATATGGTCTGATTATTTTCACTGTTCTTTAACCCAAGTGTTAGACTTAGATATAGAGAGTGTATTGAACTATTCGAAAGTCGATGGTTTTTATTATATTGAAAAACAATTTTATTGGATGGAAATGTTGGCTTATAGAAAAGGATGGATTTTTGAACCTGAAATTGAATTGATCAGAACAAGTATTGATCTGCTTGCTGATACTGTTTCGAAAATTGTTGCAACAACAGACAGTAACAATTTGATATTTAAACTCAACTCTTCACTGGAATCTATCAAGATGTGTGGCTTTTTGGTAGATATCAATCAAAAAGAGTTGAGCCCCCCAAAAAACGACAATGGCTTGATTTGCAGAGATATTGTCCTAAAAACTGGTCATGAGACGGTGAACACCCAAAATAGCTGCCTTATACAGTTTTCACGGTGTTCTTCGATACATTTTCTTCTGTTTTATTTTCCAATTCAACTTACTGGTTTATTGATTGCGTCATTTTTTAGTTTCACCTAAAGTATACTTTCAAAATAAAACTTTCAAAATGCACGTTTGTTTTGGGTTCTTATATTTATGTTGGGAATTACGGTTGAGTTAGTTGTTGTTTTTATATTTTGGATGTTCCTTAAGGGTTAAAGCTTATTACCTCGGACGTTCTAATTCAACCAGTTTCAGGACTGATGGCAGGGATTGAACACGAAACTACAGAGACAACATTCAAAGACCCTTACCAGAAAAACAAGCACAATAAACCTGTGTTGCGCAGCTTGCTGACAAAGGGTAGATTTTTTTTATTATTTTGAAATGACAAAATTATAATTTCATTTTTATAGTTTAGAAAGCAAAAACGACATTTTTTTCCAATCATTATTTAATTTAAAGTAGAAAGAAGGCGTAAGCTTATAATTATCTAAAACATTTTTTTCCCTCAAAAGTTATTTAAACTTTTTTTTTCCTCAAAAGTTATTTAAACATTTTTTTTCCTCAAAAGTTATTTAAACATTTTTTTTCCTCAAAAGTTATTAAAACATTTTTTTCCCTCAAAAGTTGTCTAAAACATGATGGAATCTACTTTATTAAGTATTCAAAAAGTCTTATGCATAAATACCCAAGAGCCCATAAAGCTCATTCTCTATATGTTCTCAAATCAAACTATTTCAAGCCTTTCAGATAACGGATCCCATGGGGACTGCTCTGAGTTTAGTGTGGAGCAACTCTCATCGTAATCTTTTTTTTTCTATATTATAATGTTTAATTTATTAAAGCTTTGTAGAGACCAAATTTGGTTTTACTTGTAATGATGTATATATTATTATTTTAAAAAATTGTATTATAACCCGACTTTAATACTGAAGATTTTTTACCTTTACCTTTACCTATCCCTTAGTCCAGGGGTGGGCAAATCACAGCCCGCGGGCCACATGCGGCCCGCCAAGGGGTTTAATGCGGTCCGCCGACACGTACAGAAATAAGGTGTGCCCACAGTATGTATATATATATATATATATATATATATATATATATATATATATATATATATATATATATATATATAAATGCCAGTATAAAAAAATATCTATATAAATTATGGAAACTTTCTCATTTAAAAAAGTTTTAAGTAAACGAAGATTATGCTAATTTATCTATACATCAATACACTCAATTCAAGACACAATGTCTGAGTGTTGGGTAGGCTTTGAACAAGATGGTAAGTGTAACAACTGATGGAGCTCGATCTTTGACTGAGAACTATAAACTTGAAACAGAAAAGTTTGCACACAGCTGCATATAATTTAAACATTAAATTATTGGAAACTATAATATCAATGAACCTTACTAGAGTTAGGGGAGTTAACCACGGGTAGTTCTGATTTATGAATAAATAATCCAATGTATCCGCTAGCTTGGCATGGGCAAGGCAAAGGAGAAGAATATAAAATCTCAAGGATGAAATTGTTATGTTACATAAAGGACATTGACTGTGACTTTTGTCACGTATTACGAATTGAATTCTAATTTTTAAAATGGCTTGCCTAGGGGAACGTGACAATAGAAAAGGAGTTGTGTCACTTATCTTAAGTCTGAATTTAATCAAAGACTTACAATGAATAACAAAAAAGAATGACACAAGAAATCGGAAGGTAAACTATCAACTTAATGTTTAATCAAATATAAAATTACAAGAAAGAAAAAAAAAAATAAACATTTACTCAATACAGAATTGAGGTGTTGACCAAAACCCTTTTACAAAAATGGCATGTAAAAATATTACAATACAAGAGTTTTGAAAATGTAATTACAAATACAAGCAAGGCCTTTAAAAAAAAACTTACACGATCAAGTGGTATACCACGCACGGGTCACGCAATGTCTCCGCTATTCTGTCTCACGGCTGTCTCCGTATGTCTGTCTGTCAACGTTACGCGGGCGGTCTTATATAATCTACCGCGCGTCGATATCTCGTAACTTCTAGAATAGAAAGTCATCAACACCCAGATCTAGAACGCTCTTCAAAGAGACAGAAAAAAAAACACCCTCCTTTCAACCAGAGGTACACACACAGGTCAAGGACCGGTCACTGTCTGTGTGGCTTGACGAATAAAAAAAAAACTTATTACACAAGGGGCAGACAACCTCCCCGTCTCTCGACCGCAACAGGTCAAGGAAGAAAAAAACAATGCCTAGATACGTAACACCTCCCTCCTAAAAATAAAAAGTTTACATTTCCACGAAATGGAAATCTTTTTAGAATTACAAAAAATATTTACATTACAGAATGTATTTATCATGATATATATATAAACAAATATACATCAAAATACTTTTTACAATCTAGATAAGGCATCGGCGATAACATTTTCGCTGCCTTTTATGTGTTTAAGATCTAGGTTGTACTCTTGTAAAAATAAACTCCACCTGAGAAGTCGTTGGTTCTTGCCAGACATTTTGTGGATAAATGTAAGGGGATTGTGGTCAGTAAATACAACCAGTGGCCATCTAGACCCACTGATATAAAAATCAAAGTGTTATATAGAAAGAATCAACCCAAGACATTCTTTTTCCACAGTAGAATAATTTCTTTGATGTCTATTAAATTTCTTGGAAAAGAAACAAATAGGGTGCTCTACTTGGAAATTATCTTCTTGGTAAAGGACTGACCCAACACCTGTGTCACTGGCGTCAATAGCTAACCTAAAAGGTTTTCCGAAGTCAGGAGCCATCAAAATGGGAGAGCTAGATAATATCTGCTTGATCTGGTTAAAGGCTTTCTGACATTCATCCGTCCAAGTAAATCGGACGTTCTTTCTCAGGAGGTTTGTTAAAGGACTGGCAATGACAGAAAAATTTTCGCAAAATTTTCTATAATATCCAGACATTCCCAAAAATCTTCGGAGTTGTTTCCGATCAGCAGGAATAGGGAAAGCTTGGATAGCTTCTACTTTGGCCATTACAGGTTTCACCTGGCCTTGTCCTACAATATGGCCTAAGTATTGGATTGAAGCCTGGCAAAAATCACTCTTACTCAGGTTTACAGTAATTTTTGCATGTAACAGTTTAGTAAAAAGACAATGCAGTTGTTTACAATGGCTAGAAAAATCTTGGCTAAAAATTACTACATCGTCTATGTATGCGTGGCAATTCTCCATCTCAGCAAGCAGGGCATTTATCATTCTCTGGAAAGTGGCAGGAGCATTCTTCATGCCAAATGGCATCACTTTGTATTGGTACAGACCATCAGGGGTGACAAAGGCGGAGATTTCCTTTGCCCTATCAGTCAGGGGAACCTGCCAATAACCTGAAAGTAGGTCTATTTTGGTGATGTACTTAGCGTCACCAATACGATCTATGAGATCGTCTATCCTAGGGATAGGAAACGAATCGGTCTTTGTTACAGCATTTACCTTACGGTAGTCTGTACAAAAACGATAAGTCTTGTCCTGTTTAGGTATCAAGACACATGGGGAGCTCCAGCTACTGGAACTTGGTTCAATGAGGTCATTTTCAAGCATATACTTGATTTCTGACCTAAGTATGGCAAGTTTTTCAGGGTTGACCCTGTAAGGATACTGCTTGACTGGAGTAGCCTCGCCAACATCTACATCATGCATTATAACATTAGTCTGTTTTGGTACATCAGAAAAAATGTCATTAAATTCATTAATGAGTTTCATGATAACTGGCCTTTCTGTCGAAGACAGATGAGACAGTTTTACATCCAAATTCTGTAATACAAAAGAATTAGGTATTTTGTATTGTCCAAATTTCTCCTTTACAATATCATCATCAATAGGAGAAACATGGCGATTTGAACAACTTTTGACTGTATTTAAAACACAATTACTCTTCTCTGAGTGATCTGGCCGAGATACATAAGGCTTCAGCATGTTTATATGACATAGCTGAGTCTTTTTCCTACGGTCAGGGGTTTTGATTGTGTAATTGAGGTCACTAATTTTGGTCTCAATTTCATAGGGACCAAAATATCTGGTTTGCAAGGGTTGACCTGGTATGGGCAAAAATACAAGCACCTTATCCCCGGGAGAAAATTCTCTAACACGGGCCTTTCTATCATACCAGCGTTTCATGCTGGATTGGGTGTTTTGTAAGTTATTTTTGGCCAGAACACAAGCATCATAAAGTCTAGTTTTAAACTTAATTACATAGTCTAAAAGTCCTTCAGTGGCTGTTGGTGACAACAAAGTCTCTTTTATACATTTCAAGGGACCGCGCACCGAATGGCCAAAGACTAAGTCAAAAGGGCTGAATCCCAACGATTCCTGGACGGATTCACGGGTTGCAAACAGCAGCATGTGGATTCCTTCGTCCCAGTCTTTTTCGTGCTCAAAGCAATAGGTTCGGATCATGTTCTTGAGAGTCTGATAGAATCGCTCAAGAGCGCCTTGCGACTCGGCATGATACGCACTCGACATGCAGTGTTTGATGCCCAACTGAGTCATGACTTGCTTGAAAAGATTGGCCGTGAAATTCGTTCCTTGGTCCGATTGGATGGACTTTGGTAGACCAAATAGAGTAAAGAACTTGATTAAGGCCTTCACAATGTTTGATGCTTTTATGTTCCTTAGAGGAATAGCCTCAGGAAAACGAGTTGAAGCACACATAACGGTCAACAGGTATTGGTTGCCAGCTTTTGTCCTTGGGAGAGGACCAACACAGTCAATAAATACTCTGCTGAAAGGTTCTTCAAAGGCTGGAATCGGCTTCAGAGGAGCAACAGGGATCTTTTGATTTGGCTTGCCAACCATCTGACAGGCATGACAGGATCGGCAGTATTGGATGACATCTTTCTTCAAACGTGGCCAGAAGAAGTGTGACATAATCTTGTGGTATGTCTTGTGGATGCCGAGATGACCTGACATTGGTGTGTCATGAGCCAGATTCATGATGTACGCTCGGTATCTTTCTGGTAACACGATTTGATGGCATATTCTCCATTCTTCTTCGTTGGATGCGTCTGGAGGTTTCCATTTCCTGAAGAGCATATCATCTTGGATGTAGTAGCACGTTGATGCTAGCTCTGCCTCTTGTGATGTCATTGCGGTTTCTCGGAGTTTGGCGAGCTCTGGATCCTTCTTTTGGTCCTCAATCAACTGTTTTCGAGTTGATGCCGGCTTTTCAGAATTTGGCGTTGGTTCTTCTTCTTCAAGAGAAGCAAAGAATGTGGTGCTCAAGTCCACATCATCGTGGTTACTGTTGGCTTTGATGACGTTCTCTTCTTGAGATGCTTTCAACCTCATTGCCCTTGTTACTGCACACGCTGGATATAACTCTAGGTCTTCCTCGGGTGTGGCAGATAAGTCGGGTGTTTGAGTGACGATGGGTTCGGCTATCACCTTTCCACCTGCTAAGTCATTGCCTAACAGCAACGAGATGCCTTCCAATGGTAATGTTGGTCGGACACCTACAACAACCGGTCCAGTAATGAGATTTGACTTTATGTCGATTAGATGTAGAGGCACATCTATACATCCAAGCTCTACGCCTCGTAACAGGATGCTCTTCCCAGTCGATGATGATTTAGACAAGGGCAAGATACCCTCTAAAAGTAGCGATTGTGAGGCACCTGTGTCTCTCAAAATGGTGATAGGTCGTAGACTTGTAGAATCACCGGGTAGTGATACGAATCCTTCCGAAATGAAAGGCTTAAAATCCTCTAATAAAACATCAATTTTGGTTGATGCAGACTGGACTTGGGTCGAACTCTCGCTGGAGTCATTGACATCTCTAGGAGACGCAGTGGAGAAACTCTTTCTTGAGTCAGTAGAACATCTTTTGGATGTATTTGGAGAACTCTTGATGGAGTCATTGGAACATCGGGGTGATGTCTTATGGGAACTCTGAATAGAGTCATGGGAACATCGGGATGATGTATTATGGGAACTCTGGATAGAGTCATGGGAACATCGGGGTGATGTATTATGGGAACTCTTGATGGAGTCATGGGAACATCGGTGTGATGTATTAGGTAAACTCTTGTTTGAGTCATTGGAACATCGGCTTGATGTATTTGAAAAACTCTTGTTTGAGTCATTGGAACATCGGCTTGATGTATTTGAAAAACTCTTATTTGAGTCATTGGAACATCGGCTTGATGTATTTGAAAAACTCTTGTTTGAGTCATTGGAACATCGGCTTGATGTATTTGAAAATTTCTTGTTTGAGTCATTGGAACATCGTAAAGATGAATTTGAAGAACTCACTGTTGAGTCATTTGAACACCGTGGAGACATTTTCGGAGAGTCTTGTACAGTCAATACATTTGAAACAGGTGGTGTCGAGGTATTCTTGATATGACTTGATGATGAGGGAGTAAACCTCGCCGACCACTGTACTGTGCAAGCGCTGACTTTTGAAGGAGTTTTTTCGTTTCTCTTCCTCAATTTCCAGCAATCGTCAACTTTATGGCCTTCTTGTTTGCAGTAGGAACAAGTAGCTTTACTTGTAGTAGGTTTTCTGTCATTTGTACTGCTGTTCTTGATGGAGTTGCTAGCAATGGACTCAGGCTGTTTGACTTGTTTTGGCTTGACATCCGTCGTATACTTGGCAAATTGATGTGATATTATATAATCGTCTGCCAACACTGCAGCCTTGTGCACATCTTCCTCGCCACGATCAGCTATATGCGTACGGACGTCCAGCCGCACACAACTCTTGAACTCTTCCATCAGCATTAGGTTCTTGAATTTGGCAAAGTCGGTGCCGATTTCCTTGGAAGTGAGCCACTTTTCAAAGCGTCGCTCCTTTTCCCGCAGGAATTCTACATGGGTTTGGCCATCCGATTTGCGACAATCCCTGAACTGCTTTCGGTAAGCTTCCGGAACAAGTTCATATGCCTTAAGAATTAAGGCCTTAACAACATTATAATCTTTTTGTTGTTCAATGGTCAAAGAACAAAATACCTCTGCAGCTCTACCAGTCAAAACTGTTTGCAGCAAAGTGGGCCACAAAGTTTCAGGTACATTAAAATTTTTCACAGCAAGTTCAAATTGTGGAAAATAATTGTCAATTGTGGCTTCATTAAAGCGTGGAATTATTTTCAAAAATTTTATTGCTTCAGCAGTATGACTGGCAGGGGAAGAATCTGGTCTTACATTAGCAGCTAACTCTAATTTTCTTAACTCTATTTGTAATTCTTTCTGCTCTCTAGCCGCTGCAAGCTCTAATTCTTTTGTCTAATTTCCTTCTCTTTTACAGCTAACTGGGCTTCTATTTCCATTTGTTTTAATTTTATCTGAAGTTCTAAATCTGATTTACCCTCATCGGGTCTAAGGGTTTCTAAAAGGTCTTCAGAAAACACTTCCTCGTCTACATAATGGACTACAATGTTATCTCTGATTTCTTGTTTAAGGGCATTTGATTTTATTTTTAACCCTAAATGTTTAGAAATAAGGACCAGTTCCTTCCTAGTAAAAGCATCAAGCTCTTCCACAGAGGGATTTGCAAGAAAAACCTGAATATCCATGACTAACTAGCAACTATTACAAGCAAAAAAAAATGTATACAATGTAAATATACAGTACAAAATCAGTACAACAAAAAACCTTAAGAGAGTTTGGTCAATACTATTGATACTTTACTTCCGACTCTTTGAACAAAAAAAAATTTTGTTAAAGTCAACTTCGCCTTTACAAAATTACTCAAGTAAGACGAAAATAGGTTCAGAAAAATATCCCGGACGAGCCCCCAAACTTCTTTTGTCACGTATTACGAATTGAATTCTAATTTTTAAAATGGCTTGCCTAGGGGAACGTGACAATAGAAAAGGAGTTGTGTCACTTATCTTAAGTCTGAATTTAATCAAAGACTTACAATGAATAACAAAAAAGAATGACACAAGAAATCGGAAGGTAAACTATCAACTTAATGTTTAATCAAATATAAAATTACAAGAAAGAAAAAAAAAATAAACATTTACTCAATACAGAATTGAGGTGTTGACCAAAACCCTTTTACAAAAATGGCATGTAAAAATATTACAATACAAGAGTTTTGAAAATGTAATTACAAATACAAGCAAGGCCTTTAAAAAAAAACTTACACGATCAAGTGGTATACCACGCACGGGTCACGCAATGTCTCCGCTATTCTGTCTCACGGCTGTCTCCGTATGTCTGTCTGTCAACGTTACGCGGGCGGTCTTATATAATCTACCGCGCGTCGATATCTCGTAACTTCTAGAATAGAAAGTCATCAACACCCAGATCTAGAACGCTCTTCAAAGAGACAGAAAAAAAAACACCCTCCTTTCAACCAGAGGTACACACACAGGTCAAGGACCGGTCACTGTCTGTGTGGCTTGACGAATAAAAAAAAAACTTATTACACAAGGGGCAGACAACCTCCCCGTCTCTCGACCGCAACAGGTCAAGGAAGAAAAAAACAATGCCTAGATACGTAACACTTTGTTATCAATATTTCTAATGAAGAGTGGAAGACAAAATATCATGTTTTCCATAATTTACATTGCAACTGATAGTTTACATATGAAATGTAAATGCATGTTGACTCTTTTCAAACACGACTTTCTCATGCTATACGCAAGAAAACAAAAATATTTTTATGTCATTTACATTTGCTGAAAGGTGAAACTATCTGTAGTGAAATGATTAAAAGTACAATACTTATTAAGAGAAGCCGATTCAGCTCCAGAGGACATAACTCAAAGCAAAGAGAAGTTCCAGTACCACGGGAGCTTTGTTGGTGCCAGAAGCTGTATTTCCACTTTTAAAAAACCTTTGCTGCTGTTCACACTATTTGGATACACATACATCAGTTTTTCGTTCTCATTTTACATGTTGAAGGGTTCAGATCAGTACTGGTTTCTAGATCAGGCAGTTCTCCGAATAGTCTTTGGAGAGTCTTGTTCGGGTCCCTTGATTTAGTATGCACCATTGAAGGACATGGTCAGCATTCTCTGGTGATAGTGATGCTCCACAAGGGAAAACTTCGCTCGTCCCGACATTTAACTTCCGGAACATAAATTGTCTCATTCAGTGAGCAAGTATTTTTTGTGGAAACTAAACAAGTATAATCACTAGTCAATGTTGACTGACTGTAATTTGACAGCAGTCACACACAGGGGTAATGTAGTTAACCGGGCTCTGAACCTTGCTGTATTGAGCCCCTTTTCTCGACCGACCTGACTGCGACACCTCTGCTCTTATATAGGGTCCCTACTGGCCTTCTCGAACCGGACAGAACGCCGCGTGACGTTTCTAGGTGGTCAGATGACTACAACTCTCGTGACGCTATTGAGCTTTGTTCACGACGTCGATCCTTCCCGAACCGTCATGTTGACACTCGACTCGGCTGACAGTTGTAACTCGTCACGGTTGACCGCTCGTCTAGCGCTGGCCTGGGGCGATTTGTGTCGGCTGACTACATACACACCACTACCCCTCTTTGTGCCACCACCAGGTTTATAACAATATATATATATATATATATAAATATATATATATATTATATATATATATATATATATATATATATATATATATATATATATATATTTATGCGGACCGCCATTACTTTACTTTTTTTAATGCGGCCCTCAATACAAAAATGTTGCCCAGCACTGCCTTAGTCTATAGGACCGTTGGGCACCAAGCAAGACTCGTCGACCGTTTTTCTCCATTCCTCTCTGTCTTTTGCCTTAGTTAGAACCCCTTTCAATGGCAGGCCCGTCCATTCTTTTATGTTGTCCTCCCATCGCTTTCTCTGTCTGCTTCTACGTCTTTTTCCTGGTACTGTTCCCTGAAGGAAGGTCTTTGCCAGCCCCGAATATCTTGTAATATGGCCACAGATTTTAAGCCTGCGTTTTTGTTTTTTTATACGAAAGTTAGCAGGTCATCGTGGGGTCCAATTACGGCAGTAACCCTGTCTCTAATCTCTTGGTTTGTGATGCGGTCTTTGAATGTGATGCCTAGGATCCTTCTGTAGCATCTCAGTTCCATTGCTAGGATCCTCCTCTCTAGCTTTGCAGTCAGCACCCAAGACTCACAAGCATGTAAAAAATGTGGCCTTGATCAGTCTGATTTTGGTGCCGAGGGCTAAGCCTTTGTCTTTCCATATTATTTTAAGTTTTGAAAGATTAAGAATAAGGAAACCTAATTTAGAGAGCATATATTCTGAAACATCTGATTCTGACAAAGCCATTTGTTGGTTAGGGTTCTTCAGCACGGGAAAGGGGGACATTAACTTTCTTATTGTTTTCTTTGCCTTTTTTGGCGAGGGCTTCTGTTGAGTTCTCTGTGGGTGTCCCGACATTAAATGCTAAAGTAGAAATCTAAGCATAACTTTATGGATATACATTCTTATCTTAAGCTAGAAAGCATTATGACAAGGAATGTTTAGCCTTTATAACCATAAACACAATCCGGCCCTAACATTTGCGTGGCCCTATGCGAAATTGATTGCGCGGGGCCCAGTCAGGATGGGGATAAGGATAATAAGTGAAAATTAAGATATTGTATTCGAAAATAAATTCATCTTTGTGTTACATTTTTTTAAATGAAAGCTGATAGTCCCGTGTTGTTTTTCGCGCGTAGTGTTGGTTTTTTACCATGTTCAATGACACCCAACGATGAACATTTTTTTTCCTGTTTGTTTTTATCATTTCATATGCCAACATCTTTCAACAAATAAATTAGAGCTCTTGTGATACGAAGGGAGAATAACCCCAGAGGGATTACGGGCATGACATGGCCTAAATTGTGCCGCCGTACAAAAAGAAACAGACAACAAAATACAAAGCTTATATTACAGCCATAAGCGATGTTACAAATTCTAAATTTTTTTGTACGAAAACAATCAACAACCTGTTTTTAAGTAGCCACATCTTTTTAACACAATATCATTTTAAAATAAATAAAAAAATAGACATGTATAATTTCGTCTGGAACAATGTAAAGTGAGATAAGGTTTCAGTTGAGAGTGGTATGTCGGGCTCAATTACATGACAGTATTTAGTGCTGAGAAAAAGATTTTGATTTGAAACTTTTTTACTAATTGGCTAAATAATTTGTATCTATGTGATAGTCTGAAATGTTTTGGCATCTCTAGTAAGAAAGTAAAATAAAAAATGTTGAGACGTATTTATGAGTTCAATTTTTTTTACACATAATATTTTGATACAAACATATCTATCTATCTCTCTCTATCTATCTATCTATTTCCCCTCTCTCTCTCTCTCTTCCTTTCTCTCTCTCCCTCTCTCTCTTCCTCTATATCTCTTCCTCTACCTCTCTCTCTTCCTCCCGCTCTCTCCCTTTCCCTCTTTCTCTCTTTCCCCCTCTCTCTTCCTCTACCTCTCTCTCTCTTCCTCTCTCTCTCCCTCCCTCTCTCTCTTCCTCTACCTCTCTCCCTCCCTCTCTCTTTCTCTCTCTCTGTGTATATATATACTCCCCCTCTCTCTCTCTCTCTTTCTCTCTCCCTCTCTCTCCTCTACCTCTTTCTCTCCCTCCCTCTCTCTTTCTCTCTCTCTCTCTGTATCTATATATATACTTTAAATATATATATATCAAAGTTAACGACCTAATGTTTTTTTATACATAGCGTAGGATTCCTTCTGCCCATCACTTGTATGTTTACGTACCTATGCTATACGGCCCTTCGCAAGCCTTGCCCCCTGTGAATGAGAGAGTCAAGCGGACCAGCCATTTAGTTCCGACACTTGAGACCTTCTCCATTTCCCCTCCTCTCTCTTTCCTCCCATTTCTCTTCATTCGTTCTCTCCTCTCTCCTTTTCTTGTCTCTCCCTCCTTCTCCTTCTCTCCTCTCTCCTTCTCTTTCTTTTGTGTCGCCCTTCCCTATTTATCTCGTCTCATCCTATTTCTTTCTTTCTCTTTTTCTCTCACTCTAGTTCTATCGTCTCTTCATCTTCATCTCTCTTTCTGTTTCTCTATTTTGTCCCTTTCTCCCTCTTTTTCTCTCATTTCTCCCTCTCTCTCTTTTCTCTTGTCTCTCCCTCTTTCTCTCATATTGCCCATTTCTCTCTCTCTCCCTCTCTCTTAAGAGCATGACATCTTTTGCAACTACATTGTTTCGCTAACATCCGTATTGTTAAAGTTTGTTCAGGATTGCACTTGCTTGTATAGCGTCACTATATACACCCGCCGCGTTTATTTCTGATGTCGAGAATATACAATCACGAGTCTTTTAACAATAAATACTGTGCCTATTGCAATGACATTTTGTAAAACAAAATATCTTGCTTCAAAAAAATTACGAAATAGACGCGTATTGAGCTTTAATGTATTAATGTCCGTAAATGAAGGAATGATCAAGCTAACCCCTGAAGAGGCCCAGGGTGTAGTTCTCTGGAACAAATGGGTAAGGATTGAATGCAGGGAAAGCGTCAAAGAAATCGTGAACTATAGCGTTAATACTTCTGGACAATGTTGACATTATTTGTTCTGAAATATTTACATATCATGCAAAGAAAATCTGCAAAGAATCGCTTATTCTTGAAATGGCTATATCGACTAATGTCTTTTCATTTCGGAATTCTAATATGACAATCTTGGTTTCTTAGCCAGAATCTTACAATTAGAAGTGCATTCTCTATTGAACTTTAACCAAGTCAATCATTTCTATGGCAATAACGGATCGTTTTGTTTGGTAGTAATATTAGTCCATGAACGAAACGTCTTTTTATTTGTCGAGAACTTAATGGTCAAAGACTACATTGACCTATTAGCAAACAACCTTCTACAAATCCATTTAGACGCACTTTAGGTGACTGATAGTGAATGCATAATTTTGACGACATAAATTCCAAAGCGAGACTGTAGCTTAGCTAGATCAAATGGACTGTTTAGGATAGGCTTTCATTGAGATAACATCGTACGTGATAGTGACTGAGACTAGACTGCTCCCGTTGTGAATTAAACAGTTATACTTCATACGCCTGTTAGTTGTTCACTCTTGTGGAGTTGTATTATTCGTCTGCATGTTTGTAACCAAGAACATTCTAGTAATTTGACGCGTACAGAAACACGCAACCAGTACAAGTTATACAGACTCAGATTAGACATTTACATCTCTATACTAGCAAAAAAAAAAACTTGAACAATCACCAAAGTTCAGTACTTCATTAAATTCCATAAAAGTCTATTGAGCTGTTTTCTTCAAAATATAAAGATTCCGATAATTTGGAGGAAAAACAAAAAAGCGTTGTTCGCAGAGATAGAGTTAAATTCCGTTGCACTGAGGCCTATCAATATTATACTGTTTGCTTAGCAGTAGTCTTCAACCTTTTTTGGCCTACCGCCCCCTTTTCGTATTTTTCCCTTTAAAAAAATCCGCCAGCGCCCCGTTCTAAGAAAAACACTTATGAAGCGAGAGAAGGCAAATTTGAACAATATATCATTTATTTATTAGATTTTATAGTGTCAATAACACTTATCCTGTATGGGAGACGACCGCATTTAAGTTACTCAGTTTTTTTTTATCATTAGATGTGGATATGGATGCGCCCTAATGAGTCACTGGTTTTGGTTTAATCTTGAGACGGGGCAGAATCTGGTGTGGCTAATCAAGCCAATTCTAGAACGGCAGACTTTGCTACAATTCATACATGTGTATGCCTCTGATTTAGGGCTAGCGGACAGGGCAGCTTTCTTTTTTTCCCTCATGATTAAAGCCGCTTTAATTCTTTTGTTCTCAGCAAGGGTTGTCCCAGCACGCACAGTCTGTCTCCATGCACTCCGGTCTTTGGCTATGTTTTCCCACATACTTTCGCTGATGCCTGTGGCTCTTATGTCTCGCTTGCAGACATCTCTATATGTTAGTCTTGGGCGGCCCTTGGGTCTGACTCCTTCCACAAGCTCAGCATATAAGATATCTTTCGGGATTCTACCATCTGGCATGTGGGTGACATGTCCGAGCCAGCGTAATCTTCTTTGTGTCAGGAGATCATACATGCTGTTCATATTGGCCAATCTCAAAACTTCCTGATTGGAGACATGGTCCCTCCAAGAGATGCCCATTATGCGTCTCAGGCAGCGCAAGTGGAAACTATTCAATCTGTGCTCTTGGTACACGTATGTTGACCAGCTTTCACTGCCATAAAGAAGAATGCTCACAACACAGATGTTGTAGACTAGGATTTTGGTCGCTGTGGTCAATTTACCATTTTCCAAGACGCGCTTGGAGAGTTTTGCCAATGCTGTGGTAGCCATTCCTTTCCTTTTTGTCAGCTTGATGTCTAAATCTAGGTTACTGACTATTGTTGAACCCAAGTAGGTAAATTTCTGCACTACTGAAAGTTTGTGGTTGATAATATGTATTAAAGATATTTCTGCGACGTCCTGTGCCAGGATTTCGGTCTTGGAGAGACTTATAGTAAGGCTAATTTCTTGACAAGCAGCTGGTAAGGCATTCACTAGCTTCTGTAGACCTCCTTGTGAGTGAGATACGAGTGCCGCGTCATCGGCAAACAGCAGCTCCCTTATCAAGATACGACGTCTTTTCGTTTTGGCTTTAAGACTTTAAGATGTGGCTGTGTGGTATTGAAAACCAAGGAAAATTCTATTAAGAGCACTCGTGCGTTAATTTGGGTGTATCGAGATGCTTGTAAAAATAGTCTAAAAGCAATAGAATTGCATCCTAAGTTCCCCTAGCTGCTTTATATGCAAATTGGTGAGGGTCTAGGATTTATTGACTTTTGCTACAAGTTGTTGGCCATTGCTTTTGTCAGCTCAGTGTCTAAATCTAGGTTGCTGACGATTGTTGTTCTCATGTAAGTGAATTCCTGCACATCTGTAAGTGTCTGATTTCCAATATGAATCGCTGGTATTTCTGCAACATCTTGTGTCAGGACCTCGGTCTTGGAGAGGCTTATTGTAAAGCTAACCTCTTGACAAGCAGCTGCCAGAGCATTCCCAAGCCTCTGCAATCCTTCTTGTGAGTGAGATATGAGTATCTCGTCGTCGGCGAACTACAGGTCCCTAATCAGGATACGCTGTCTCCTCGTTTTGTCGTTTAGACATGCCAGGTTAAAAACTTTCCATCGGATCTACTATGGATATATATTCCATCTTCCAGGGATTTAAAAGCGCTGGTGAGTACAACTGAAAAGAAGATGTCGAATAGTGTTGGAGCCAGTACACATCCTAATTTTAATCCGCTCTTGATGGAGAATTACCTAGAAGAGGAACTGTCAAACTGTACAGTACCCTGCATATTTTCCTGAAAAGCTTGCACTAGTTTCAGTAGCTTGTTTGGACAATGATTTTCTCTAATACGGAAAAGAGGCCCGGTTCTGCTGACAAGATAACAGTGTACATATGAAAAGGTAATAATGTACCCATGAAATGCTAATAGTGTGTGATAGGTTAAGATAAGATAATTTTTATTGGTCCAATCAAATGGAAATTCAGTTTTACTACAATAAACCTCATTCACCATTCGTAAACAAAAAACATTTAGCCACGTGATTCTTTATCTCTTCTATACAAATTACGATCAAATTTTAATACACAATGGCTATCACGTGATAGTTTTTTTCCCGTTGTTTTATTAATATCTTCACGTGACTAAATGCTGTTTGTTTACGTTCGGTGAATGAGGTCCATTAACCACCTCAGCGTAACTACTGTATCAATAACAATATAAATGCAAATAAGAACAACATTCACGCACGAAACATTATACACACTCACAACCAGCGCTTTTATGAATTAGACTTCTTTGTACTTCTCGATGACGACAGCTGACCCTGTAACACTCAAACTGATAATAGGATGAAGGAGTTTTTCAATCTTTCTGTTTTAGTCCTAATGGAAAGGAGACGACCACTTCGTTCAGATCTTTTGTAACAGTGGTTTTACGGATGCAGGTTGTCCTTTAGAATCGTGAGTGTTTTGGAAAGGCATCTTTCATGAAAAAGCTCTTCAAGAGATGGTAGCTGTATTGGAGTGATATACGATGCTTTTTTAATTAGTCTATTTAGTCTAAGTCTTTGTGCCAGTGTAGTATTACCATACCAGCAGGTTTGGCTGTGTATCTGAATTTCTACAAGATGGCCTTTATGTTTCATGAAATCTATTATCATTTCTTTAGTTTTCTGAACATTTAAAATTAGAATGATGTCTGTCTATACACCATTGGTAACAGGTATGAAAATATAATAATGTACCGATGAAAATGTAATAATGTACCGATGAAAATGCAATAATGTACCGATGAAAGGTAATAATGTACCGATGAAAAGATAATAATGTACCAATGAAAAGTAATAATGTACTGATGAAAAGGTAATCGTGTGACTATGAAATGCTATTAGTAGGAATTGAACTTTAAAAAAAAATACATTAGACCATTAGATAAATTAAAAGAAATGTTGCCAACTCATTTATGGTCAAATTTAAAAAATAAATGGAATAAATTGTACATCGTGAATAGCATTTAAATGCAAAGTGCAAATGTATATATAATATATATATATAAGCAACTTACAGGAACAAAACCAGAAAGCAAAAAAAATCATAAAATTTTTAATAAACAAACAAATTTTACAAGGATGAATTACTTTTTTTTTCTCTCTAAATATTGGAGATTTCCATATATGACGGAAAACCTATAAATAGCAAGATTTTTTGGTGTATCCGGTGTACGATAGAAAGCAAGTGTTGAAAAAAAAAACATTTTAAGTTCTTCTGTTTGTAACTTTTACTTTGCTGAACATTTTAATTCTCAATTTAGCGACTTTGACATTATTTTATTTATTCTGAAAATCTCCAATTAAAAAAACAAACTCTCAAACAAAGCGATTATTTTGAACTTGATGTAAGGGAAAAGTGGACGTAATATTTGTCTATAGTGTCGTAAGTAGAAGCCCGTGAATTGTGTTTTGATGACGAATCGCTTTCATCATATCCTTGTGTCTGTATCTGTTTTTTCGAGAAAAAAAAATGAATTAGTATTTTAATGCTTTACCAACACTTGATAAATTAGCCCAACATGTACAGTTTAAATAAGGATAAATTTAGCTCTAGATTGACTAGAGTGGCAGTAACAACAGAGCTAGAAAATAAACTTCGATCTGAAAACCCCGCAGAGTGGTTGTTCCCCTTTCCGACCATTTGATAATTAGGGGAGATGATTTTAAGGTCATCTGTTTCTTTTTTGTTTACAACATGCTTGCCCCACCCTAATGGTTCCAGGGATAATCTCAATCATTTAAAAAAAAAAAAGGAAAAGAAATATTAAATATTGTCTTTTATTGATTGCTAGGGGCCCCATATCTCAAAACGTTAAGGGCCATATCTTGTCTTAAATCCAATCCTGGCTTGGATCATTGTACTGTTTGACACTTACCTTTACCCTCGTAAACAGCGGACTACAAATTATAAAAAAAAAAGAGACAAAGCGTGCTTGAAGTACGATGTTGAATGTGGGTGTTTCCAGGGCCGGTCTTACATATTGTGGGGCCTCCTTATATTTTTTTTTCTACAATAACAACTTTTACTGTTAATTAGATCATTATATCAATATTTAGTATACAGTATGCATTTGTAAGCAATTCAATACAATAGGCGCCAGTGGGTTAATTAAAGCTACCTATGTCAATCGTAAAATGCACTAAATATGTTAACTCTTTAAGTCCTACATCTTTAAAAGCCTGTGACAAGAGCTAAGGCTGACAGTGATATGCTAAATGTAAATGTAAATTGCGGGCATGCTGCCATGCCAGGGACCCAGTTTGAAGCAAGTTTGAAGGCCGTCCTGAATGTTTCGAAGTTAAGAAATACAATGAAAAAGTTTAAGAAAATAAATATTAACAGATATGTTTGTTGCCTTGTAAGCATGTTGATATTCTTTGGTCTGCCTTAATTCATTGTAATTCGCACGTTCGCTCCCTTTCACCCGAGTCTCCTCGTTTTGATTTATGTATGACCACTGGGTTGCGTCCCTTGGTTTGGAGCTCTCTCTTGTTTTTATGTCTGGCGTTGCGCTATAATGTCTGGCTGTATATATCAACATCGCCACAACAAGGATGATAACAATGACGCCGGCACCTAAAGCGATTCCTACACCAATACTAGCCTCAAATGTCATGGAGCTGGATTCACATTCTTTTAGCCCTGTAAATATTGATGATAATATGCATGTACTAACAACTTTTGACTAGTTTATAACACATTTCAAAATACACCTCTAAAAGACCAAATTTAGGGGTACACCGTTTAGAGATGCTCATTTCTTATTCCATAGGCCTGAACAAATTCGTACAAGTGTTACTTCTTCCCTGGTATCATTGGAGAATGGGTTGCCTGAATCAGCCAGGAAAACCAAAGACTTAGCAGAGTTGAAGTCACTGAAAAACATGCATGACAGACTGACACATGAAATTTGACTTATATCTCTCCTTTTATGAAGTGACCTCTGTAATGTATAAGATAAAATTAAGAAAATGAAAAACTATGTGACCTCTGCTATGGGGTGGGTGTGTGTTTCAATGGTGATGGAAAGATGAAGTTAGCGATTGGTTGCTAGTGATGGGCAAAAAAATAACTAAAATCTTAGTCAGACAACAAAATAGCATACTGGCGTGGCTAGTCAAGCATGTTCGTAGATATATCTTTACACTAAAATAGTTACACACCCTCCCTGCCCAGAAAGTAAATAGACGGTGTGTCCGACTGATTTTAACAACCTGGCCATATAGACGTACACGTGTAGGTCTATATAGTGTACTGAGTGTGCAGTCCATAATGACAAGATCACCCAGTTGTTTTTTCCCCTGCGCGTTTAACGGTTATGCAATAGTGTCAGTTGTATTTTTAGTGGTCAGACAAGAAAAATAGCACATCGGCATGGTTAGTCAAGCATGTGTTTTACACTATAAGATAGTTATACAGGTCAAATGTTTCTTAAAATTCCAACATAAGACAAAATTAAAAAAATGGACGGGCCTGGCATTGAAAAAGGTTCTATCCAAGGCAAAAGAGAGAAATGGAGAAAGACGGTCGACAAATCTTGTGTGGTGCCCCAACGGTCAGACAGACTAAGGAATAGGTGAAGGGTCAACCGTTCCATTAGAACATACAAAGTATTTAGAGGAAAAAAATGTGCTTCCTTTTTTTAGAGAAATTAATTCACTTGGTGGCCTACTAGTTAGTTATCCGGTTGTACGTGGAACACCGAATAGGGCCTTACGGAACATTGTTTGGGAAACACTTCATTAGACGATACAAGGGCCAAACATTGCGTTGTTGTTTGTATCGTGTTTGTATTGTGTGTAAAGAAGGGGGGCGTTAATATGTAAGCTTAAAGGGAAACTCCGATGGTTTTGACAATTTTTGATTTAATATGTGTTTTGATTTACAGATAATGAATATATTAATTTTTTTTATTTTTTTTTTGCAATAATAACTTAGTCATTGATGTTTTTCTGACGTAATTTACCTGCGCATCCCAAACATTCAGACATTCACAGGGTTTCTATGTGACGTCACTCTAGTCTACTAATTTAACCTATTGACTTATTGTATAACGGGAGACCATACAGCAAAGTTAACATTCTCGTAACAGAAATATATCTTTGTCTATGCAGTTAGATCTAGGATCTTGTATGCAAAGAAAAAAATGCGCATTAAAAGTAGATTTACATGCTTGACTTTCCACCGCAGTTTGTATTTTCTCGCCTGACCACTCAACACACAACAAACACTATCGCTTGGTTGTCTTGTCATGACTGACTACACGTAGTCTAGACTAGCCTTACACTGACCAGTTTGTTCGAATCAGTCAAACACACGATCTATTTACTTCTTGGGAAAGGGAGAGGCTTAGATAAAAAAGGTTACTTTTTTTCTTGAGTTGCTTATCCTAATGCCTTTAGATCTACCTATACATGTATATAGAACTGTGCCATAGCTCTGGAATTTGAACGACGGTCCAGCGCGCAAACCACACGACCAGGCAACCATCCATTCCTGGGCCTTAAATAAGGGGTCATGGGTGGCTCATGCGTCATGGTCCCTCTCTCAACCTTGCTGATGAGATCCAAAGGAACGCTCGCGTTACATTTGGCACCAACTCAGTTGCAGAAGCTGCCGGAGACAATTTCATAATTGATACTCCCAACGTCTAAGGGGCTTCAGTCCTGATTTTCCCTCGAGGTTGTCTCCTGGAGCCTTAGTACTGCAAGGCAGCGGGGCTTTGAAGTCAGAGTACCCTTTTCCTAGTTTAATTGCCCTATTAGGCTGACAAGCTCCATCTGCCCGAAGCCCCCGGTTTGGGCGCGCCAGATATCCGCCTTCAGCCCTTCACCTGCTAGTAAGAGCAGTTTCCCCGGCTTAATATCTAAGCCACACGAGCAGGCCAGGTGCTGAACTTAGTTGCCAGAGACTATCTGAGACGCATGCCTTAAGAAGTATTTTATAGACAATGGGAGCTTATCCCCATGGACACCCCCCTGGCCATGAGAACCTTTGAAACCACATAATATGTATAAAAATAATACTTTGCTAGTTAACTTCTTTTGATTTTCGCTTTAAAAACAGTTCAGACTCTTACCTTCATACCCATGACATTCAGATGTCACTTTGTCACAGGATTTCTTGTAGCAGATGTCACTACAACTGTTTTGACAGTTCCACCCCCAGAAAGTGTTGCCACACTCTGAAATATTGTCAAATATTTTTTTTTACTATCATTACACAGCGGCTACGCCCTTCGATTTGTTCCCAGGCTTTATAGCACTTATATGGTGGTAAGATTCCCTTTTCTTTTTTTTAATTTTTATTTTGTTCCAATAAACAGGCAACTTTTTAATGATAACCATTACATACTTTTAGCCCGTGATTCAAAGTATATGTCACAATAAAAAAAAATAGCCCTCATTCTTTTCTTCTCTCTCTCTCTCTCTCTCTCTCTCTCTCTCTCTTTCTGGAACCCACATTTTTTTCCTTGCACATCGTAATTTCTCCGACATAGACTTTTGACTTGATTTAGAATGACCCACTTTATAAATCCTCCCCAGACACACGTACGAACAAATGTGGTCCGTGAATTCTAGAATTAGTTTTACTTATCTGCTCCTCCCATAACTACCTCCCGCGCACAACAAAAACGTTAGTCCTACGTACAATCTCTGACTATTCTTAGACTTCTCATTATTTAATAATACCCTATATTGCTTTTCGACCGTTACCCCTTTCTCACTCACACAAACACCCACTTTCACACATTTCGTCGCTTTACAATTGACTAATTCAGCTTACCAATGGTACATTCTGGTGGATGACTGTATCCATTACATCCACTGTTACATTCACCAGCTACACTGTTACATGTTCTGTTCAAGCAATTGTTACTACAGTTCTGTTGACAGTTCATGCCATAAGTTCCTGGAGCACAGACTGAAATGAAATATTTATTTTAAACGTAAAAATTGTATTTCTTTAAAAAGAACACACATAATATATGCTAAAGGCAATGTGAGAACATAAGACATAAACACGAACTTTAAAAAGTTTGTACACGCTATATCTCCTACTTTCAATCTCGGATCAAAATGAAATTTCTCACAACTATTTCTTTTACCTAACAAAACAATAAGAAACTAAATTACAAAGAGAGTTTGTGTTGTCGCACAAACTCAGAGGCGGCCCCTGTCGAAGTCGGATCCACCTATTCGCAAGGAATATTCAAGACGTGACTTTGTTTTGATTGTCAAAAGTAATAATGTTTCAAAGATTCATTTGGCGGTTTAAAAAAGTTTTTTTTTTTAGGTTAAATGTTTTACATGTTTTCGATGTTCCTTCAAAGTTAAAGAAAATTTACTTCCTTGTCCAAATCTCCTGCTGGACGACGGGGATAGCAGCGAGCAGGGTATGAACCCGGGACCATCGAGATAATCAGTCCAGCACGCTAACAACACGACCTGGCATTGCTGTTAGCTTAATAACAAACTAATAACCTATAATTGATAAAGAGATATATTACACATTTCGGCATGAAATCTACCAGATATGCACAATATGTCAGACGATAACTTTTTGGTATCGATTTGTAATTTTAAAAATAAGGAGAAATAAAAGAACAAGCTTGTACTTCGGCAACGTCTGCTCGATGTCCCAGCACACTTACCAACAGAGCTATTGGCGTTTTCATTCAAATGGAACTAGAATGAGGATGTAGATCTACCTAAATTAAACTTCTGATTTAGCATTCTTAAGATCTATATCAACTAGATCTAAATCTAAAATACCCTAAAATATAAATTTGGAATAATGTAGATGTAATCTAGATAAGATTCATGTAAAAAAAAAGGCCCAGATAATATACTAATAGACTGAATGCAATATTCAATTTAAAAATAGTAGATAATTTTTAGTATGTTATAACATTGCAATATTAATCTAGACATTTGGAAATACAAATCAACACTTTAAGTCTAAAAATTGAAAATATAGATTTTGATCTAGTCTAAATCATGGCTGCTGGTCGTGCAGTTTGCGCGCAGGACTGTCGTTTGGATTTATTGATTGTCCCAGGTTTAAACCCTACCCGCTCCCATCCCCCGTCGTCCTACTGGAGGTTTGGACTTCAACTCTGAAGGAACATCCGAAACATGTAAACCAACAAACATTCTAAACTAGACCAAGAAATTCTAGATCTAGAATCTAAAATAATTTTAATTAGAATATAAATCTAAATCTAGTTTTTAAAAAAATCTAGCTCTAGTGTAAATAAATCTAGATCTAGTGTAAAAAATCTAGATTAGATTTAAATCTAGCTATTATGTCTTTTTAAAATACGAGTCAGATTACAAGGTTTAATAAACATTAAGATATCGAGTTGTTTTAGCATTTCATTTAAAGAATTTATTTCATATGATATGGTGCACCAAGTGAGTTCTTTTAGCATTTCATTTAAAGAATGAACTCCATATGACGTCAAAGGAAAAAATCCACTATGTCACACGGCCTAGTTAGACTAAAAATGTCATCAATACGAGCAGCTTGTCGAGGCTTCATAGACATTGGCGCATCGAGTTATTTTTGCCTTGTATTTAAAGAATTAACTACATATGACGTCAAAAGAAAAAAATCCATTATGTCACAATGGGCTAGTTAGATTAAATATATATATATATATATATATATATATATATATATATATATATATATATATATATATATATTTAAAAGGATTAAAGACGCATTTTTGTTTGAGAATGGGAAGTGGAAAAAAAGGGGTGTCAAAATGTATAACATATATCCCCATCTCTCATTAAGTAGCATCTATTCCCCTTTTTTCGAAATATACACAAAATCACCAGCAATTAATTAATTTTTTGTTATTGATTCGTGTCTTGTCAGGCTCAGTGATTAAATTGTTCAAATAAAATAAAAATAAATTGTATTATGGCTTTTAGCATGCTCAAAGCGCTTTGGTCCAATCTCAGTTGTGGACTAGTTGGGTTATCTAGGAGAAGGTTTTAGGCGCTCAGTAAACTCAACTCTGCCCGAGTCGGGTGTTGAACCTCGAACCCCTTCATAGGTAGGTAAGTTCAAGCGCACTTAGTCTCATTAAACGGGAGAAGAATATGTTCAAACTTTTTAACATACAGACAGAGTGAGTTGGTATAACCTTGTAAAAAAAAAAAGTTTAAAAAAATTCCTATTTACCTGTATTACATTGGGGTGGGTCACTGTGTCCCAAACATGAGAGACAATTCCCAGTATCTTGTTGCCAACTATTAGGACATTCTTTGGGACATTTTTGTGTGCAGTCAAGACCCCAGACTCCTGGCGTACAATCTGTTAAATAGTCAAAACATTATTATAAAAGAAAGAATAATAAATTATTCTATTCTGCCTAACTTAGGATGATATAAACATAACTAGTTTGTCTAACTGCTTATTTCTTATCTTATCTTATAAAATACAAACGTTACTTCAAAAAAAAAAGATTATTACGTCCTACGAGTCTCTGTATGTAAATCTAGTCATGCATGTTAATCAATGAGTTAAATTCTGCCAAGTCATTGGTTTTCCTGGCTGAATCAGGCAGCCCATTCCATGCTCTAATAGCACAAGGGAAGATATAGTATTTGTACATTTTTTTTACAATCGTATTCAATGAGGAAAGGGCCTTTATCTTTGTGTCTTTCTAAGTATTTTATTAGATTTTGTTTTTTTATTTGAAGATTATGGTTCAGTGTTTTATATATTGTTGCTATTTTACTTTTGAGTCTTCTCTCCTGAAGGCTTTCTAAATTTAGTGATGTGATTTTACTTAAATCAAATGTGAATATTTGTTTGTTATTAATGTTTTCTTGAGTTGATGGGGGTCCCAAACAGAGGATGCATATTTTATTATTGGCCTAACCAAGGTTAAATTACATTTTAGTTTTATGTTCTTATTTGATTTGTAGAAATTTCTTTTAATAAACCCTAATGCTTTGTTGGATTTTTTTATAGTTTCATCAATATGTGGATTCCATGCCCGTTTTTCATTTATTATAGCACCTAGGTATTTTGCGTTTTTAGTCTGTGTTACTGGTTAGTCTTTAAGCCTACTTATATTTTTCTACCTTTTGGTAAAGAATTTATATCATTTAGTGCAACAATAAATTGTGTGATTAATATGATCTGGTATTTTCAGAGTTATGTTCAGAGTCGGATTTAAGTTTTTGAAGGCCCATACCGTTTTTCGAAAGCTTTAATAAAGATCCAATTACGAATGAAAATACTAATATCTAAAAGCATGCTATAATTTGGAAGGAAAAAAAAGTTCTTGTAGCTGTAGCCCCACCTGCCCCCTCTTAAATGTGGCCTGATGACTTCAATTCAATTGAGTTGTTGGAGGTATTAGTCTAGGCGAGGAAATACCGGTGCTTCTCTTTACGAAATAAAATAATTGAATAATTTAAGTTGAAATCACATATACAGATTAGATATGGCTGCTCTGTTTTGAGCATGAGCCCAGATGAGTCAATGGTTTCGGTTTCGTTTTGAGATGGGACAGAATCTGGATAGCTTTCTTTTTTCTTTCTTTTGCTCTCGGCGAGGTTCGTACCAGCACATACAGTCTGTCTTCATGCTTTCCGATCGTGGGCTATCTCCTCCCACATTCGTTGGTTGATGCCTGTGGTTCTCATGTCTCGATTGCAGACATCTATATAGGTTAGTCTTGAGCGCCCTTAGGTCTGACTCCTTTCGCCAGCTCAGCATTTAGCAGTCTATAGGGATTCTTCCATCTGGCTTGCGTAGTCTTCTCTGAGTCAGTAGAGCATTTACGCCGCTGTGTATATTGGATTTCAAAACGTCCTGGTTTGAGACATGATCCCTCCAGGGGATTCACATTATGCGTCGCAGGCAACATAAGTTAAAGCTATTTAATCTGTGCTCTTGACACCAGCTCTCACATTTTAGATTAAGTACACATTATAAGCATTCAGTATTGTAATAAGCATCATGGTGGAGCAGATGGACCCAGGCCAGCGCTAGACGAGCTGTCAACCGTGACGAGCCAAGAAGGTCAACTGCGATGACTGGCAAAGTCCTGTTCTAGTAGGCCAGCAAGGACCCTCTATACAAAGAGTAGAGGTGTCACAGTCAAAACAGTTCAGTACGACGGCTCATTACAAGTCCGGGACAAGACGGAGAAGTGCAAGAGTTGATACGGCGGTACGGCTATTAACAGAGATATTTTTGTACAGTCTTGGGTTACGTGTTGCCAATTGTACAGTTTTGTCTGTGATTTTTTGGACATTAAACTGTTACGTTATTGGGAGCACTGTGTCAAGTTCTTTAAGTTGGTAGTGTCGTGTGGTGCAGTTTGCACAGAGCCTAGATAGTGAGATTCGTTACAATATAATACAATTACATTTCAATATTTTTAGTTCTATGGGAAATGTATTATTGCTTCTTAAAATCAATATGCAAGTAAACAACGTGTCTACACATCTCTTGAGACCTTGACGCGTACATTAAGCGACATTTATAAAGTAGAAATAACATATAATTAATAAATATAAAAAATGGCACGATAACTTTCTTACCTCCAAACATGAAAACCTCGCATAACGAAATGATAAATTGAATATCATATGCCTCTTTGTTTGTTAGAGAAATTCTTATCTTAGAGACTGCTATATTTTCTATTATTGAAAATGTGTAGATGTCTAAAGGATCGCTACTCGGATCTTGATAGGTCCACACGATCTTGCTGTTGATATCAAATGACGTCATTTTAAAGTATTTCAAACGATACAAACAACAGTCAGCTGGGGAAAAAATACAAATTTTTTAACATCTAATGATACTTGTTAATGTTAATTATTAAGTAATGGTAAAAATGCACAACGGCTGTGTTTCGGTAATCCTGAGTGTTGATCTGGTGCTCAAAGATGCACTCGTTTAAGATAATAAAGCCGTTGTTTTCCGCCTTGATGCTAGTGGAAGTTCTTTGCTTATTATTGACTGTGAAACTAGATTTTATTTAACATGGTGGCAGCGGTGGGACTTATGACCAGAGGTTATAAATAAATCGAAAGGTAAAGATGTATTATTGGCATTAATAATGCAATGGCGGCAAGACATTTCCTTCCTGTACCCGTGCCGCTCGAGGTAGAAGGTAACATCGCCGCGAATTGGCAAACGTTTTACCGGAGCTTCCGAAACAATGAGTTAGGCACAAATTTGCGAAAGAATCAGAGGAGGACAGAGCGGCCACTTTTCTAAAAATAAAAGGGGCAAAAGCGATTGGCGTACGTGAAGATCTTGAAATTGAGAAAGGAAAAGAATAAAAATATATTTTTCTTGGCTTCTGAAAGAGAGTCCTTCGTTTGATTAAATGTCTAAATGGTTTAGCTTTCAATGTGGAGGCAGATCTACCTACAACAGCTTGGGGTTAGGGCGTGGAGACGAAGGGCCCAGGAGAGATCTGAATGTAGGGATGTGCTGAAGCAGGCCAGAGTCCTCCATGGGCTGTAGCGCCACTGGGATGGATGGATGGATAGTTTTTATTTTAAGTTAGGAGCAAAAATTGTATACCTGCAAAAACCAAAAGGCAGGTGACCCCAAGGCAGACCACAAATACGATGGATTGATAATGTAGAGGCAGATTTACAACAACTTAAAGTTCGAGCAAGGAATCTGAAAGCTCAAAGAGAGATATGAATGCAGGGTCGTAGCTAGGAATTTTCCATCATTTGGGGACCCTTGGGCATAACCACTTTGGGGCCCCCTGCATTTCAAGTAATACTTAATATTTGATGTCAGGAACACTCATTTGGGAGCGCCCTCAAATTTGGGCCTGATGGGATTTTCAAATTCTCCCCCACCCTAGCTACGCCACTGTCTGAATTGAAGGATGTGCTAAAGCATGCTAGAACTCTCCATGGGCTGTAGCTTCACTGGAATAGATGGACCTAATATTAAAGTTTACTTGAGAATAAATAACACTTTAATATCGCCTTTAGAACGTTCAAACAAAAACCTATGTACTTACAGTAATCGTTCTTGTTTTGTTTTTGTTTTTCGTTATAAAAGTTTTCGGTTAATCTTTAGTAGTTAGTGTATTAGAAAACATAAATTTATTAAAGTTGCACCGGGCCTTAGTTTTTCAGTATCCGACCCATAGACTTTTATATTATACTAGAAATAACCGGAAATAAATTCTTATCCGCGATTGATCTTATATAATACCGACGTTACTGCAAAAAAGAAGATGATTACGTCCTACGCGTCATGCATTTAGTCATGCATATTAACCAATGACTTAAATTCTGCCAAGTCACTGGTTTTCCTGAAGGATCGATTCACAGACCTCTATGTATATATTTTTAGGTACGTAAACTCTTTCTTAAGCTATAAGGGGAGTCGCCCCAATCAATCTTTTCTGTCTTAGAAAAGTAATGATCTTTAGTTTTCAAAGTTTAATAATAATGCAAAATCATTTCTCGGACTTTCACACAAATATATGAAACAAAGCCATTTCCTGTTTGTTTCCTTTGAGATAATGTTTCAAAAATCCTAGATCGAAATAATTCATGTTGATTTAAATCATTTTATGTACATTTAAATAAATTGATTACCTAGATCTTTCTAGATTATGAATCTAAAAATTAAATGATACAATATGTCGGTTAGGGTTGAAAAAAACAGACTTTACTTCTTTAAACTACTTAACAAAACAACGCCTTGATCCAACTTTCTAAAAAATGTTCACAACATTTTTTTAGTGTTAAAAAAACTCCATGTCAAGTATAGTATACTATAGTAAAATATATAAGTCTATGATCCGACCATATTGTGGGAAGCGTTGTCGAGAGGCTATGCTTGGCTTGGCTACCTAGAAGGGGGCTCTAGGTTCGACACTCGACTCTGGCAGAGTTGCATTTACTGAGCGACTAAAGGAAGCACCGAAAACAAACTCCTAGTCCAACTCCACAAATGAGATTGGACCAAAGCGCTCTGAGCATGCTATAATCAACAGACTTGAACTATATAAAAGCTATAATAATAATACTATTCAGCTGCGATCCGATCGGATGTCACTGCAGAATAGTTGGCTGGGTAGTTAAAGACTATGTAAAGACTAAACTGTGTAGTTGTGAATTGGTAGATAGGTAACTACATCCGGACATCATGTTGACACTGTCTAGAGGCCCTGTCTTATGATGTAACTGAGATTCGTTACTTAATATCCCATTATTTCGTATTCACTTTTTTAGTATCGTTTTAGTACCGTTAATAAAGTACCATGCATTGTGGATTTTCTTTATCAAGTAGACAGAGAAGGGCCTTTTGTCTAAACACAGATTAAGAAATAGAGATACAGTATAAAGTATGACACAGTTTGCGAATATTATGACTAAATCTTTGTAAGTGTTATGTTCCATATATTAATCGCTCCAAATATGAACATACATAACATAAACGGTTTTGTATTCACGTTGTACTGTCACAGTCTCGGTTGACATTGCCTGGTCAAGAAGGTGAAAAGCACGAGAACCCTCGGACACACAAAGAGGAAGTAAGAATGACTACATTGACTTTTAGTCATCAGTCCCTTGAAGTCAGGAGACACAGTACACATATTTGTAGAAGTTGTTTTTTGTACTTATTATTTTTGAGCTGGATACGTGTTTTGAAGTTATTATGTTACCCGCTGGAATGCGGACGTTACTTGTAGTCTAGATGATTTTTAGTATCTTTTACGGATGTAATTGAATTCCTATACATTGGATTATCTTTGCGCGACTACTATAAAGTTGCAGTATTATTGAATAAACATCATATTTGTCTGCTAAAGATGGACTCGTGCCTTTGTATACTATTCATATTTGTTACGTGTTAAGTGTAGCTCCAGGACACATGAACCCAGCGTTCAGCGTTACACACATTGACAACAGCACGTTGTTTATATGTACATGCTAATGTAATTACGTGTCATTCACACTCAAACGATACCTCTGTTGTAAAGGACAAATCTGTTGACAACTTTCGGTGTGTCCAGCGTAAGATTCCAGCTGGGGTTCTGGTCATTATCCGTATTGGATGTGCTACCGTCAATGAGATTACATTTTGTATATCCATCTACAGCTAGTGGTGCAGTGCAATTGATGTTATTTTCAAAATGCACATTTGTTTGCTCAGCTAATTGACGTAAGGCGACATGACGACCTGGGAAAAGATACAATTTTTAATCAGACTAATAGAAATGAGTAGCTGTTAAATGTACTAAAATGCAATAAAAAAAACCACAGACCTATATATATATTACCTAGACTGGGCATGGAGATCTCTTAACAAAAAGGTCGTGAAAAAGCTGAAACAAGGAGTTGTTCTCGTAAAGTCTGTGGCATTTTACGTCTCGAGAGACGATCTTTTCCCTTTGCAACTTCTTGTGTCACTAAAGAGGCCAATCCTTGATACACAGCTGCGATCGCAGGATGGGCATATGTAATCACCAGGCGCCGTTGCATTATTATTACCCTTCTTTCTGCTTCTGTTGTGTATGACATCCGCAATCCGAGACCCTTCCTTTATGCTCTCTCTCCATGTGAATCTATCCATTGCCACCTCTTACCAGCTGCTAATGTCGATTTTGAAGAGCTTCATGTTGTGTTTGCATACATCCGTATAAGTTATAAGTTTAATATAAGACTTTTTCAACCCTAACCTATATAAAATATAATTACATTTTTTGATGGAGCCTAGATCTAGAAAATGAGAGCACTCGCGTCTCATAATTATTATTTTTCAATTTTTAGGTACATTACATAGATCTAAAAAGATTTAGGTGACCAATCTATTTAAATGTACAATATAAAATCATGAGATGATTCAAATCAACAGACTTGAACTATTTTGATCCAGATTTTCGAAACATTATCTCAAAGGAAACTAACAGCAAATGGCTTTATATCATATATTGGCATGAATATATCATTCTGTGATTAATAGCCCATTTTATTTACAATTCTTTCTAAACTTTAAAAACTAAAGATCGATTTTCCTAGATTCAAGGCGACTTCCCATACAGCTTGAAAAAGAGTTATGTACATTACGATACAATCATGATCGGATATAAATTTGTTTCCTTTTTCCAGTCTAGGTATAATATATATAGGACTCTGAAGGAAACATTTTCGGAAAGAAATCGGGATAAACACTAAAGGAAACTTCTTCTATACGGTCCGAGACATAGATAGTTAGATGTATGGATACGCCTATCGGAAAGATTGCAAGCAAAAAAGCGGTGGAACTGATAACGATATTTTTAGAATGTATTTGCTGTGTCTCTCACTAATTGCATACTTGTGATATAGTTAATAATTATTTTGTGTATGTAGGCCTACAAAACAACATTTACTTGTTATTAAATATAATCCTTGGGGGGGGGGGGGCAGAGGAAAGTTACGAAAATTCTAGAAGGTGTATGCATAGGTCAAAAGTTTGGGAAACACTGTTCTATACGGTTCGAGACATAGAGAGTCACGAAAACAAATGTGAAAAAAAAAACAGGTCCTCGCCAACAGTTAATACTCCAGATATTGTGGAACAAACCAAAAACCCATAGCCCAAGACATTTAAAATTGAAAATGTAGCTAGATAGGACACACCCCTCCAAAACCAGCTACCAATATTGCAAGGCAGGCTTTTGATTTGAATTTGCAAGGAAAGACGAAGAAGGGCAGACCCAAGCAAACCTGGAAGAGGTCACCCATCAGTGAAGCTGAATATACTGGAATGACAAGCTGCTCAGAACCAAGTTGGGTGGAGAGGTGCGGTTGGGGCCCTATGCCCCGTTTGATGGTTCATGGGATTAAAGTAAGCTAAAGAAAAACAGGCAAAGATCACAGAGAAAAACTGAAGAAAGTTGACCTAACATTTCTAAAGTCGAAATGATAACATTACATTTCTCTTTGTTCATTGTTGTAAAAGTCTCCTTTACAAACAGACTTTAGACATGATGATGAAAAGAATGTCATTAATAGACTCAATTGTGTACCTCCACTGATATAGAGAGAACAGAGAGACTTGAGAGCAGGTCCTGTCAGCATTATTCGTGCGATCAATTCATTCATCTCACATCTGTAGTCAACTGTTGTGCTGTCTTTGAGTGAAACTTGCTTGTTGATACAGTTGGAGATCTCATTCCTACGTATTGTAAATGTCAAATTGACACTTTCAAGATTTAGAGCTGCATGAAAAGTATTTTAAAAGAACTATCCATTAGTTGTTTTTTTTTATAAATATTATGATTTACATTTAAATCATCTCGCCTATACTGTGATATAGTGCATACTTACTTTAAGTCTGAAATCAAATTAAATAAATATCTGATTCAAACAATGTTAGACTAATTGATATTTTAATACCTACAAAGGAAGCATATCGAACAGGCTATATGGCCATTCGGATGAGCCGGTAAGCCGATACTTCATCATCCGGTGTGGTCACGGAGCGTGATTGACCCTGGCCTTACCTTTTCAAATAGATTTTTACAAAGCTTTTATCAACTCACTCTGTGTGTCTGTCTGTCTGGTAAGAAGTTTGTACACTTGATTTCTGTTGGTAATTAATTGTTTTGTTTTATATTTTGAACAAGGGAAAGAAATCGTACTTCACTTATGTGGTGGTATAAGTTGAATTAGTCCCCTTGATGACTAAGCCTTGAGTGAATTTTTTTTTTATAAATTTAAAAAACGATCATGCAATCATTCACTAAGTTACCCCCCCTTTCTTTCCTTCCCTTTTTACAACTGGTCCAGATAAGTGATAGGATCATAGCGCATTGAGAAAGCTAAAACCTTAACAAAAATCATTGGTAAAAATACTTCTAATCACACACATATTTATTATGTCATAGACATTATTGCATACTAATAACTACTTCGAACTGATTGATGCAAATCATGCAAATTGTACTTTATATAATCTTTGTTGTTGTTTTTTTTTAAGTATTTTTAAAAATGTTTTTCTTGTTATTAAAGCAGTTAAAGCAGTTAATAAATGATTCTATCTAAATTAGTGTTGTGATTGTACTGTACATTATGTTATCGAATTAAGATTGATTCGAGCTTCTAAATTTATCAAGTATCCATCCATTACAGTGGCGCTGCTACAGCTCATTGAGGGCCCCCACCTGCTTTTAGCACTTCTCTCCATTCTAATCTATCCTGGGCTTTACGTCTCCATTTGGATCCTTTAGCTGTTGTAGATCCGCCTCTACAGTAGCGTACTCGTGGTCTGCCTTTGGAGCGCCTGCCTTAAGGTTTTTGCTCCTCTGTTCTCTGGCATTCTTTCGAGGTGACCGGCCCAACGTCATCTGTTCCCTTTTTAATTTCGTCACTAAGGAGAGGTCTTCATAGAGCTGGTATATTTCTTGGTTGGTACAAGCCCTCCATCCGCTTTCCTCATGTATGGCACTAAATTTTTTTGTCTGAGGATCTTAAGTCTATTGACAGGTACAAATAAAATATGCTTCATTAAAAGAACATTTATATGGGCTTCATGTTGAAATTCATTCAAAAAATCTATGACCGAAAATGTACCTTAAATGCAATAAGTAAATGTAAAGTCTTAGCTTCTATTATAATGTCGTATTGGATGAAACAGTCTAGAAATGCCATGTTTGTGACAGTGTTCACCCGAACCACAAAGACGTGAAATTTTTTATCCTATCTTATAAAATGCAGACGTTACTTCAAAAAAAGATGATTACGTCTTATGCGTATACCTGCTTATTTACTATCTCATCTTATAATATATAGACGCGAGACGTTACTTTAAAAAAGAAGATGATTACACCCTACGTGTATCCCTAGGTTATGCAATTTTATCAAATGTCTTCAATTCTGCCAATTCATTGTTTTTTCTGGCTGACTCATGCAAACAATGTCATGCTCTAATAGCGCTAGAGAAGGAGTATTTGTTAGAATTTAGTCCTAGAATATGGAACAAGGAATGTGCCTTTATCTTTGTGTCTTTCTGAGAATTTAGTTAGGTTGTGCTTTTGTATTTGAATATCATGGTTCAGAGTTTTATGTACAATTGCTACTTAACTTTTAAATCTATCCTAAAGGGTCTCTAAATGTAATGATTTTATTAAGGGGTTACTCTGATGATACGATTCTGTGTGCAACTGATGGACATTAAAATATCGGAGATCTACTTATTCCATGATAAGCACCATTGCTAGGCAACATATGAGATAAATTTGATTTTCGTCACCCTTTCGTATATCTGGTCACCTTAATGAACCTCAATAGTAAACAAACAACATTGAGCCACGTGCCTCTTCATCTCTTCTATACAAATTACGATCTAATTTTAATCAACAATGGTTATCACGTGACAGTTTTTTCCCCGTTGTTTTATCAATATTATCACGTGACCGTTCGTTTTGGTGAACGAGGTCAATTGAGGTCAATCTGTTAAGGCAACACAGAGATCTAGCTTATCATAAGAAAAAAAGTTACAATACTTACACGTATTTTTTACTTTCATTCTTAACCACGTAAATGGATTAGATGTGCTCCAGGAAATTTGCAGTGATGTACTGTTTCCGTCTCTGTTGCACGTGGTATCATCACCATCTTTCAGCCATGTTGTTGTGTGTGTTGGTGTCATAGTAAATAGGACATCCGGTAGTGTTGCCAGGTTCACTGTAAGGCAAGAACACATAGGATAATATTAGCCTACATACTTTAAGTCAAGTCATACTTTAAAAAAATAATTCAAACAATTTCAACTACTCACGCGGAATGTCAATTTTCATAATTTACATATTTAATAATAAAACAGCATGTAAATTAAGATCACCATAATTAAATCAGGTTTTTCTATTTCAATCGACTGTTACATTTCTACAGGGAGTTTCTCAACCACGACAGGCTATTCGTTTTTCTCTCTACTTACCATACTGACATCCTGTGCCAAACCAACCAATGTCACATCCTGTTGCTCACTGACCGTTGACATCACATGCCGTGTTGTTCTTACAATGACATTGATACTGACATTTGGAACCAAAACCATCCAACACTGCAACCTTGAAAGTTTAAGTAAAAGGTCAATCAATAATCAAAGTGTGATTTGTCGGGAAACTGTGGATGGATGGATGGATGGATGGATAAATAGAGGCAGAAAGATAGACAGACAGAGACAAACAGACAAAAAGACAGATACAGAGAAAGACAGACTGAGAGAGATAGAGAAAGAGAGACAGACAAACAGAGAGAGTGACAGTCACAGACAGAGAGAGACAGACAAACAGACACAGAGATACAGTCAGAGAATCAGACAGAGAGACTAACAAAGAGAGAGACAAAGAGACAGACATAGCCATAGAGACAGACAGAGAGAGAGAAACAGGGGCAGACACAATTACAGAGAGACAGACACATAGCGAGACTTCTTTTCTTATCTTATATAATACAACACTAGCGTGTCCAGAACTTTGGAGTTTTTCCAAACCTTAACCGTAACGCCCAGTAAACCCTAACCCTATGCATAAACGTGCTTACGAAGCTCTTAGGTGTCAGGGTTCACATTATTGATTTATGTTTTTCGACTTGGGTTGTTGTGTGGCTCACTAGGGGCTTACTTGTACGAACAATTATTACTTGATACAGTTCGACTTCAGATACACACTCAATTAAAATTACTTATTACTGAATAAACTCCTAATCTTGATAACAACAAGGAATAACTTTAATATTCAATAAATGACATCGACTCTCAAAAAAATATTAATTCACAATCACTAGTCCATCAACTTTATGAAATATATAAATACATAGACACCAGTCCAGGAAGCAACGTCCAACCTTCCCGGACCGGGAGAAAGACCTTACTAACTAGTGGCGTATCTAAGGGTGGTGAGCGGGGAGAATTTTAAGATCCCCCGGGCCCCCACCTGAAGGAGGCCCCCAAATGAGTATCTGAAATACATAAATTAATATATTTGATTGACAAATAGTGTCAATGGGTGTCTTTTTTTTTCAACATTAATGGATTAAATTTATAACAAAGACTAAAACTAAATCTAGGTCTATCAGTACGTTGACTTTGTTGACATTTTAAAAATATTTTTCCCACAGAGACAAAAGTTGTGTTTTTAAGGTTTGTTATACATTTTAAACTTTGTTGCCACAAAGAAAACTGCATGATATACAGCGAATTCCAGGTATCTTATTACCTTTACTAATAATAGGTCTAAATGGCGAGTATTTTATGGCTACACTAATTAACCTTGAAGCAAAATTTACAGAATCGTGTATATTAGATCCAAAAGTTATTTTTTATAATGCTAGAATAGTCCATTATTCGGGTTTGGCGTCAATAATTTCAGAATTAAACTTCGCACTCCGAGTTATTACCCCTTCATTCATCTTTCCTCAATCCAATGGAAACTCTCTTTTTAATTTCCATCTAATCCTTTTGCTTTCGCACAAAACATAAACAACAAAAAATGATGTAATATCATATAATATTATCACATCCTTCCTTTTAAAGTTCTTAAAACTGATATCTACTAGGAACTTTAACAATTCGTCCACTTCTGGTTTTGATTGGCACAACAAGTTCTCTAGACGTTGGTCTATAACTGTCTGTTTCGTTTGTTCCAACAGTTTGCAGTTCATTGTCTTCATCGGTATCATAGTACCCAGAGATGTCTTCATCGAAACTCTTATTCAAAAAGCGTTGATTTCTTCTGTATGTTTTTCAATCGTTTGTCTTTATGATGTAAGATCTGGGTGCTGAATGTTTTTTTATGACAACTGCTTTCTGCCATGTTTGACCTAGACGAAATCTCCGACAGAATAATCTTTAGGTAGTCTTGCTTTTGCATCGTATTTCACTTTGCTTTTCATCTGTCGTTCGTTGAGTAATGTCTCTGCATTTTCAGCTACCGATGGTTTCAATAGTTTGGGATCAGTTGGAATGATTCCCTGAGTCTTCTACTCGTCAGCAGTAGTGATGGTGAATACAGCAGTCCACTTATCGGAGTATTTCTATACTCGAGCATAACAAAATATGGATCATTCCCACTTTTGTATACTTTGAATACTTTTGCTTTCGCACAAAACATAAACAACCAACAATGACGTAATATCATATCATATTAGCACAGAATCTTCTTCATGCAGTGAAAAATTAAGAATTTTTTGCCTATCTGGAATTCTGGTCAAAGCTCCTGCGCCCAATTAATATAGTTCAGAAGAAACTACAAAAGTCTGTACTGCATATACGGGAAGCTGCTAAAGAAATTAGTACCCTTTCATGCTTTCTGCAAAATGATGAGAAACTGACAAAAACCCAAACCCAAGGTAATGAATACTATGGATTCCCTGTAACCAAAACAACCAGAATAAAGAAAAGACTTGATGGGAAGTTGAGTTTAAATGTAGGACTGTCAATAGAACTGCAATTCAAACGTGTTGCGACAGAAGTGCTGGACAGATCTCATATGGAGATGAAGGACAGATTCCAAAGGCTGGAAAGAAAATGGATACCTTTGGGTTTCTTCTTGAACCAAGACACCTGTTAGATGAAGACACGCTTATGACAAACTGTGCTACTTTTCCTGTTTGTATGATGAAATCGCTTTTTCAATGATGTCATTGATGCACGAGCACTTTTCCTCAACAAACCAGTAATACAATCATGAATAGACATATTGAGGAAACAGGCTTCATATGGTAATTACGATAAACCTTGCAACCTTCTTCGAATATCGCTAACTCAGGTCACTTCCATTACGTCATGTGAGAGATCATTCACAAAGCTCAAACTCTGCAAAAACTATATCAGGAGCACAATGACACAAGAAAGGCTTATCATGGCTTTAATGTCAGTGAAGTCGCAAATACTAGAAAGTATCGATGTAGATGATGTTATAGATTTTTTGCTGCACATAATGTACGACGTGAAGCGATATCAATTGAGATTTGTCACTAGTGCATTATTTAACTAATAAACAACCATATTATTCATTAAAGAGTCTTAATGATTATTTTTTTGTTAAGTTTACTGATATACTGAACCAATTTGATTTTGGTCTTATATATTTTTGCGTACATTATCTCATGTCATATGTCGAATGTCAAAATATAAGGGGCCCCCAAAGAGATCAATCCCCCCGGGCCCCCAAATCCCTAGTTACGCCCATGTTACTAACTTTACACACTCTCTCGCACATTCAAGAAGACTTAATCATTCAGTTTATAACACGTGCAATACTTCACATTCACAACAAGAGGATATAACAATCATACCAAAATATCAAAGCAACATTCATTATTACCATTACCTCCCCCTGAAAATATATATATATACCCTCTTATAGGTTCACATAATATTCTATAGTATGATAATAAGACAGATGCACTAAATAGGCGTTATTTCTGTTTTTTAATAATGTAGATTCGGATTCTTTTTTTAATTTCTAAATTTCATGTTAGTTCAACATTACCTTCCGATGGTACAGCCACACAACAGAAAAGAATCAAAAGCAGTTGAAAGAATTGAAACAATTTGTCTATTGTAGAAATCAGCATCAGCAGCCTTGTCAATGGGGAGATCACGTTTCATTTAGTTATGTACATTGGAGCACACAAAAGAAGACCGAATCCGCCAATAGCAGGAGTGCACCCATCACGAACTGAGGGGGTGGGGACTATTTTTTTCCAAACCCAAACGCACAGAAAACCCTATAATACAAACGCCTTACTTTTTGCTTTATATATCGTATTATGTCTATTCTATAAAGCAGAAAGTAAGGAGTATGTATAGGTGTATGTTCTGAATAGAAATCGAAATCGTTTAACTAATCTTGATAAAACGTGACATAAAAGGCCCTTGGGTAGTTGGGTACTAGCTGGAACAGTAATTTATGTAAAGTAGCCCTTAAACAAGCTTAAGATCCTCAAAAAAAGTTGTCCAGCTCTATGAAAGTATTACTATTTCATGGATCTAGGTCATATAGCCATGTTTACACGAGACAAGATCGAAAGGATCTACATCTAAGTTTTTAAGAACTACAGTTTGCAAAATTTGAGTTTCAAAAGCATTTTACATAAATTCGTTCCTTATATCTGCGAATTTAGACGTTCTGGCGTACCAGATTCATTAAACAAATCGGGTAAATCCGTTTCCTTAGTATTTTAAGGCTGAGTTGGTAGGAGGGGATTGACCCTACCACCCCCAAATACTCCGCATTTACATTCTGTATCTCTAAAAAATATAGAAATTATTTCCCTTTTTCATGTTAGACAAAATAATTGATTATCAATAATTAATTGACGAATTAGTTTATTTGTTTTGTTATGTAATAGTTTAAAGTATCAACTTGATCCGAGTATTTAAGGAGACAAAACCGACATGTTTTAATAATTTAACCATATCTGGGAAAAGATCAATTTCCTTTGTCGATATCATACGTACCAATAAATAATAATAATAATAATAAGGCTTTTCTTCGAGTCCGAAGATTAGTGAGCAATGCAGTATTTCCCTTGGCTGCGCAGCCCCAGCTTTGACCTACATATTTTACCACACAAAGGGTAAGCGTACCAATAAATAAATAACTAGTAATTAATTGACTTATTTTTTATTTATGTATTGATCCATTGGTTACAGCAGTTTATTCATGATTGCAGAAGAGAGAATATATTCTACTTCTTTACCACACAGAAAGATACTGTATTCTCAGCCAAACAAAGAAAGTCGGATATATGTTAACAATAAATCATCATCATCATCATACTCCACTTCAGTGAGGGCTTGTAGGTTCAAATCCTCTCTTGCAAAAGCCCGGGATAGAAACCCTGCTGTTATGTGTTGTGCATGAATGTCGCCATACAGGTCGAGAACTTTTGGTTTCCCAGACCTGTCGTGAAGGTGATCAGCAAGTCTGGGGCTGGGGCAGTCAAAAAGAATATGAGACACTGTTTTCTTTTTTTTTTTCAAGACATCAAAAAGCGAAAGTGGAACTGGATAGGACGCACCCTGTGAAAACGAGCAACCAAAGTTGCAAGACAGGCACTTGATTGGAATTCGCAAGGAAAGAGGAAAGTGGGCAGACCCTAGCAAACCTGGAAGAGGTCAGTCATCAGAGAAGCTCAGGGTACTGGGATGACATGGGAGCAGAGTTGGGTGGAGAGGTGTGGTTGCGACCCTATGCTACCTGGAAGTGTACAGGATTAAGTACCTTAAGAATATAGTACCTTGACACGCAATGTTACATATATATGTATACTTTATAGTAACGTTTTAAAAAAGTAAAAGTTTTCCTTTCAGACCATGCAGTCTATAGGGCAGTATGAAGTTAAGGTCATCTCTATCTTTGGTCAACGGTAAAAGCAGGGTGTCATGTGACCAGCACAACGACCAACCGTCTTTACTTTCCCAAACTAAAGCCAGGTACCCATTAGAGTTGGGTGGACTCATTGGCACCATAAAAATCCCGAAATTCTAATCCCAGTCCATTCGATTCCAGGACCCTAGGTTCGGAAACCAAGCGTTTAAACACTCAGCCACCGCGCCCCATACTGTATAGGCCAAAACATATTTCAGATCAAAAGTACATTTTCTAATATATCCTATTCATCTTAACCCAGTGATGCCCAACCTTGTACAGTCTGCCGGCCATTTTATTTTCCGACACTCGTGTTACGGGCCACATCAATAGAAAGATGAAAAAAAAATGAACTAAACTATTTTCAATAACTTCTTACAAGCCCGTGGCTCTAGTAGGTAAAACAACAGTACAAAACAACTGTCTGCATCGCTCGAAATTTCTTAAGCAGTGGTGTCGGGCTTTGTAAGTCAATCAGTTACAGTTGCAGATCTGTCGGGGCACTCCTCAGAATCAGTAAAAAAACATTTCGAAATCTGCTTCTCTGTCGGAACAAGCGTTGTCTCATTTAGTTTGGAATGGCGATTTGTACCATGTCTTCCACTCGTTTTGCAATTGCCATGCGAGAAAGACTGACGGCTTTAACTGCTTTTTTCTTTAATTAATTTCTTTCATCACAGCTCGGAAGCACTTTTTTGACACTTCATTTCTGAACTCTGATGTAAGCAGCTCTTTAGTTCGCCCTTACGTCCAACTCATTTACTTGTCTCTTTTTGCTAAATATTTTCGTCAATGGCTCAAATCACTCAACTAGGCGTAATTTAACATCTTTTTCTTTGCGGCTCAAGCCAACAATATCTGCATAATTTTTTATGTTTTGGTTTACAATGGTTTTTTTTTATGTTATGCTCTTAAAAAGCAGCCAGAAAATTAAAAGCAGCCATATTTTCTGTACAAATCAAACATGTTGAATTTTTATTTTTAAAAAATAAGATCTGTCTACTTTTTCTTGAACCTTCTACAATTAGAGTCTACTCGCGTTTACACCAAAAGAACATAAACCAAAAGGTATTAATGATGCCCTGTGTTACACACCCAAGATGTCAAGGACACGGCCAGCCTGACAGAAGCGGCATATTCCAAGAAAAAAAACAACTGTCAACTATTGTCGCCGGAAAATCAACGTTGTGTTCTTTAGAAAACTACTATGACTATTATATGACTATTAGACTATATTAGATAAGAATGAAATCCATTCATCCCTAACGTAGGGAAAATACATTTTTCACCCTTTTTATTTTCTACACTTTGTTCCCATGTACGTCGGGCCGGATGAAACCACGTCGCGGGCCGGATATGGCCCACGGGCCGTAGTTTGGGCATCACTGTCTTAACCTATCCCTTAGTATAAGGGTGGGCTAATTTTTCCCGATACTGTTCCTTGTAGGAAGGTCTTTGCGAGCCAATTAGACTTTTTTTTTCTAAAAAGTATTTTTACAAAGCTTTTATAAAACTTGCTCTGTCTGTCTGAATATGTAAACCACTTTTCAATTACAAATCTTCATCGGAGTAAGGTTTTACAATAAATTACTTATTAAGGGGGCTGGATCTCAAATCCCGACTTCAACAGAAATAGGTTATTTTGGGCTTTTGTAAACATGAAAATCTACTCCTAGATAGCCCCTCCCCCCTTCCCTTATGGTCCAGATAAAAAAAAAACAAAAAAAAACTTTTAAAAAACAGACTTGTAGTTGTCAGAAACCAGGAAGTTAATATTCGTATATCTCAAAGACGTTTATTTAAAGTCTTGCACCGGTTACACGCCACTGAGCCCCACGGTTCCGCCTCATGAGCGTGATAACACTCCTGACATGGAGGAATTCACCATAGTATGTCGCCACAGGGGTACGCATTTAATACGGTGTTTTATGGACAACGGTCCGATTCGTGATCTGTTTAACCTGTTATGTTTTGTATAATAGAATTGGATGCCATGGAAGGATGGAGGAATAGTGGATGAATAGATAAATGAATGGATGGATGGAAGGATAGTTAGATGAATTCAAATGATTGAATGATTGGATAGATACATGAATGGATGAAAAAATGGATGGATGGATGGATGAATAGACAGATGGATGGATAAATGAATTTATAGATAGTTAGATAAATAAATGGATAGATGGATGGATAGATTAATGAATGGATGGACGGATGAATGGTTAAATTGAGGGATAAATGAGTGCATAAACTGACGCATGGATAGATACATGGACATTAGGATGGTTGGATAAATAAACCGATGAATGGATAGATAGACGGAAGAATGGATAGATGGATGGATAGATGTATGTATAGATGAATAAATGGATGAATATATGGATGAACAAATATAGAACGAATGGATGGACGGATGAATATAAGAATAAATGAATAGATAGATGAATGATTGAATATAAAAATTAAAGAATGGATAGATGTTAGGATGGATGGATGGATAGAAAGATGAATAAATATATGAATGAATGGATGGATGGGTGGATGAAAGAATATAAGAATGAAAGGATGTATGAATATAAGAATGGATATATAGATGAATGGATGGATGGATAAATATAAGAATAGATGTATGGATGGATGGATGGATGGATGGATGGATTGATAAATATCAGAATGAATTGATGGATGGATGGGTGGATCAATATAAGAATACATGCATGGAGTGTGGATGAAAGAATGAATTAATGTATGGATGGATGAATAGATGGATGGATGGATAAATATAAGAATGGATGGATGGATGGATGGTTGAATAAATATTAGAATGAATTGATGGATGGATGGATGGAATGATGAATATAAGAATGGATGTATGGATGGATGAATGAATGAATATCAGAATGAATGAATGAATGGCTGGAATAGTACTCTACTAATAGACTTGAAAAGAAATGTTTTATCCGTCTTTTAAAAAATACCCTCGACACCAATTTCAGACTGATGCTACTCTGGTCATGGCCACATTCTGATATGCTTGCGAGTCTTAGACGCTGACTGACGAGCTAGAGAGGAGGATCTTAGCAATGGAATTGAGATGCTACAGAAGGATCCTAGCTCCTCCTTCGTGGTCGACGATAAGCACATTTCTCATTTCCTGTGGACTCGTAAAAGCCGGCCGCATACGTGGCATAGGTAGGTTTGGTCAGGTGCAGATAGGCCTGCTTCTTCTCTCAGCTTTTTGTTTGCTCGGCGCTCTTTCACCCTGGCCACACTTCTTGCTTCAAATCTCGAGACTCACAGCGAGATCGAGAGCTAGTGTTTCCCAGCCGTAAATGTCGCATTTTTTGAAGGAGCTCTTGAGATTGTCTTTATAGCGCTTGTATTCGAAGTTGGGACCTTTATACTGTCGCATTGATAGGTATCACATTTAAAGACCCCCATCACAAACAAAGAGATTAGTGAAAGGCTACTACAGCGATTGGCCACAAAATGACCTGCTAATAAAAAAATAAAATAAATTTTAGCTTTTATATTGCGCTACTTTCATGCTTTTAGCATGCTCAGAGCGCTATGGTCCAATCTCATTTGTGGACCCGTTGGAGTGGGTATCTGGGAGAAGGTTTTCTGTGCTGACTTTAGGCGCTCAGTAAACACAACTCTGCTCGAGTTGGATGTCGAACCTCAAGCCCCCTTCATAGGTAGCCAAGCCAAGTGTACTTGACCTCTCGACCACGCTTCCCACTAATCATTGTAAAAAACTAAAACTCTTTGGCCATATAATGGTTATGATTTCAAACCTGTCAAAGTTATAATGTCAAACCTGTCAAAGTTATAATGTCAAACCTGTCAAAGTTATAATGTCAAACCTGTCAAAGTTATATTGTCAAACATGTCAAAGTTATATCAAACCTGTCAAAGTTATATTGTCAAACATGTCAAAGTTATATCAAACCTGTCAAAGTTAACATGTCAAACATGTCAAAGTTATAATGTCAAACATGTCAATGTTATAATGTCAAACCTGTCAAAGTTATAATGTCAAACCTGTCAAAGTTATAATGTGAAACATGTCACTATTATAATGTCAAACCCGTTAACGTTATAATGTCAAACCTAAGTAATAATTTCAAACCTGTCAAAGTTATAATGTCAAACATGTCAATATTATAATGTTAAACCTGTCAAGGTTATAACGTCAAACCTGTCAATGTTATAATGTCAAACCTGTCAAAGTTAAAATGTCAAACCTGTCAAAGTTATAATGTCAAACAGATCACTATTATAACGTCAAACCTGTTAACGTTATAATGTCAAACCTGTCAAAGTTATAAGAGCTATAAATTCATATTAGAATTTTTTCAAAAAAAAAAACATAATTCAAAACGAAATTAGATATTTTTGAGCGTTAAACCATCGTCCTATTGGTGTCTTATGCGGACCAAAACAGGTCTACTACAAGGGGTCTCGCTTAACATGAAGATAATATTACGATAAATACGCCTAGTAAAGATAAACTTACGCCAATTGTGCCTCGATTGTCAGTCACACTTCAGGATCGGCCCTTGCCTCCAAGTTACTTCATTTTACTAAATTTTCTCTGCCTTTTTCATTTTGATGAATAATGATCTGTAGATGTCAGGAGAATGTAATTCTGCAGAAAGGAATGCAAATAAAAGCTTGGCGTCGGGCAGGGCCGGCCTTAGGCCACTGCAGCCTATGCGGTCGCAGTGGACCCCGCGCTTTCATAGGCCAGCGCTAACGTATATAAAACAACAGGGTTTTCGCGACCTCCTGATTTTCCAGGGCCTCCAGGAAATCTCATGAACTTTTTTTTTGAATTTATTCAAATCTCCTGAAGAATAGACAAAATTGACATTTTAGGGTGCCAATAAATAAAAAGTGGCATTGCGAGCTTTCATTCGATAAAAATTTATTGCAAAGACTAAAGTAGGCGTATTTTCTAATTCAAAAAAAATAATTTTGACATTATGCTTATCCCTACCCGTTTCGCATAGGGCCCCGCAAATGCTAGGGCCGGCCCTGGCGTCGGGGCTTTGTCCCAAACCAAACTGAGGGAGTTAACAGCGCCACCCCCAGAACCCCTAGCTGTCAAGAGAGAGGCTATCAACATGACTGTTTATTTTGTGGTTGTTTTTGTTTTTTGCTGAAGATTAAGAAATATATATATGCTGTGTACATGCGTTTAAACATAGGGTTAGGATTTTCTTGGCGTTAGTGTTAGGGTTTGGAAGAAAAATCGCCCCCCCCCCGGCTAGTAAATCAATATGGATATACTCTATGGTGAGGTAAGAGTCACAGTACTCAACCAGTGTGTGTGTGTGAGAGAGAGAGACAGAGGGAGAGAGAGAGACAGAGATAGTGACTGAAAGAGACAGAGAGAGAGACAGACAGAGAGAGAGAGACGGAGAGAAAGACAGACAGAGAGAGAGAGACAGATAGAGAGAAAAAGTGAGAGAGACAAAGAGAGAGACAGAGAGAGAGAGACAGACAGACAGAGAGACAGAGTGAGAGAGAGAGAAACTGCTCCTTGAAAATGTGTGGAAAGTGAGGATAAATGTGTGGAAAGTGAGGATAAATGTGTGGAAAGTGAGGATAAATGTGTGGAAAGTGAGGATAAATGTGTGGAAAGTGAGGATAAATGTGTGGAAAGTGAGGATAAATGTGTGGAAAGTGAGGATAAATGTGTGGAAAGTGAGGATAAATGTGTGGAAAGTGAGGATAAATGTGTGGAAAGTGAGGATAAATGAAAAGAAATATAGAAAAAGAGAAAAGGGATAAGGTGAAAAAAAAAACAAAGAAAAAAAAAACACAAGAAGATATTTCTTGAGAATTAGTGATAATTGTTAATAATATTTGTAAAAAAAAATATTATTTAATAAAAAAAGGGGGGGGGCGAAACATTATTTTCTGTGTGGTCTTCAAGGTTACATGAGTTGTGTACAACGTACTCCAGACTGGTAGTCATCAGAAACTAGAAAGTTTTAAAGTATCTAACAAACAATTTTCAGTTCAGCTACGCGTCACTGAGCACCACCCTGCAAAGAGTGGGGGGGGGGGGGGGCTGGACAAGGCCATAATTCTCCTATCTTATCAATTATCTTATCTTAGCTTAAAAATTACAGGCATTTCTTCAAAACAAGATAATCACGTCCTATGTGTATTCAAGTGTCAACCTAATTATTCATGTGAATTAGAGACTTTGAACTTGGCTGATTCAGCCCTACTGATACTAGAGAGAATGAAGCACTTTCCAAATTTCTCTTAACGTACGGAATAAGAAATGTGCCGTTATCTTTGTGTCTTTCTGAGTATCTCCTTTTCAAAGCTTATATCAACTATGTCTGTCTGTCTGTCTGTCTGGTACAAATCTTGTACATGTTATTTCTTCCACTTTCCATTCTCAGACCAAGTTGAAACTTTGCATCATTATTCATTTCCCCTAACAAAACATGAATCCAATAAAAATGAACCATTTAATTAATTAAATATTCGCAATTAGTGATTAATGGTAATTAATTTAGTTTTGATATAGAAAAAGGAAATAATTCTTACAGTACAGAGATATACGGCTGTAAATGTGTAGTTCTTTAATGTATATAAGCTTTCCTTAAAAAGTATTTTATATTTTGTTTGTGCTTTTTTGTATTTGTAAGTTACAGTACAGTGTTTTGTTTCTTTCCTATAGGAAGGAACAACTGAAACAATTAAACAAAAAAATACATTCCAACTTTACGAGTACATACAAACTTTACGAATGCATACAAACTTTTCGAGTGCATACCAACTTTATGAGTACGTACATACTTTACGAGAACATACAAACTTTACGAGAGCATGTAAACGTTATCAGTACATACAAACTTTACAAGTGCAGACAAACTTTATGAGTGCATACAAGCTTTATCAGAATATACTAACTTTACCAGAACATACAAACTTTACGAGTGCAGACAAACTTTACATGTAAATACCAACTTTATGAGCACATACAAACTTTAAAAGAACATACAAACTTCACGAGTGCATACTTTATGAGAACATACAAACTATACGAGAACATATAAACTTTACGATTACATACAAACTTTTCGTGTACATACACACTTTACGAGATAACGCAAGACGCTTGTTGCCATGGGTTTGATCTGAAAAGGATCTGATAATGGATTAAGATCATCTCCCGAGGCGCCCAATGCCAGAGAGGTCAAACTAGCGAACTCTTTAGTGAACTTTACGTGCCCCCTTATGTTTATTTCTGATTCGAGACTAAAAGATAAACTGCAACTTTTCCAATCATTTCAATCTTATCTTATCTTATATAATACAGACGTTACTTCAAAAAAGAAGATGATTACGTCCTACGCGTCATGCATTTAGTCATGCATATTAACCAATGACTTAAATTCTGCCAAGTCACTGGTTTTCCTGGCTATCTCAGGCAACCCATTCCATGCTCTTATAGCATTAGGGAAGAAGGAGTATTTGTACAAATTTGCCCTAGCATATGGGACGAGGAATGTGCTTTTATCTTTGTGTCTTTCAGAGTATTTTATTACATTTTGTTTTTGTATTTGAAGATTATGGTTCAGAGTTTTATGTATAATTGCTACTTTACTTTTGAGTCTTCTGTCCTGGAGGCTTTCTAAATTTAGTGATTTTACTAATGGTGTTACTCTAGTCAAATGTGAATATTTGTTTGTTGGTATAAATCAGAGGGAAGTGTTAATTGTCACGACCATAATGTAAGTTGATATACTGTAGGATTTGCCTCTGAAGTCACGTGACAAGCAACACAAGGAAATGATGTTTTCGTCAGACGTAAATGTCATCATTTATTTGTTGTTGTAATTATTTATTTTCCTTTAATTAACGTTTCTCTCTCACTGTCTCTCTTGCTCTTCCTCTCTCTCTTTCTCTTTCTGTCTTTCTTCCTCATTTCTTCCTCTCTTTTTTCTTTCTCTCACTCTTTCTTCTCTTTTTATCTCTTTCTTCCACTCTTTCTTCCTATCTCTTTCTTTCTTTCTCTTTCTTCCTCTCTCTTCTCTCTTTCTTCATCTCTCTTTCTCTTTCTTCCTTTCTTATTTTTTCTTTCTTCCTCTCTCTTTTCCTCTTCTTCTTACTCTCTTCTTGCTTTTAACCTCTCTTTCTCTTTCTTCCTTGCTCTTTCTCTCTTTCACCCTCTCTCTCTTTCTTCCTCTCTTTCTTTCATCCTCTCTCTTCCTCTTTTTCTTCCTCTCTCTCTTTCTCTCTTTCTTCCTCTCTCTTCCTCTCTCTCTGTTTTTCTCTCTATTAACATATTGTTTTTTCTCTCTATTTCTTTTCTCTTTCTCTTACACTCTTTTTTTGTTTTTCTCTCTCCCTCTTACTTTTTACCTCTATCTTTCTCTTTCGCTCACTCCTGACTTTGACTTTTTATGCTTACCTTGCCTGTGCGCTTCGAATTGTCGTCACGAAGATCCCGAGTTCAAACCTTCTCCGATGTCACCACTGCCGTTGTGCAAAGCTATCATCTTCTACTTTCTCTTTCTCTCTCCTAACACCCTCTTATTATGCATTCTATCTTACATATTCATTTTCTCTGAAACCAACTTTTTGTTTCAAACAGTGATACTTAAAAGTCATATAGAAAACTCAGTAAGTAAATGTGGACTGAGTAGTAGGATGTCTTCACTAATTTCCTCATGAGTTCACTGCAATGCTGCTTAGCCTCAATCTTGGTTTGATGACAAGCTCACATCTGGAAACCGGTGCCGGTCTATCAACTTGTTGAGGTTCCTCTACTAATGATGAAGAAAAAAAGGTCCTATTAATAAAACTCATTTGCACCTCTGAGCCTATATACAAAATGTCGCCGGACACATGACTTATACACAACGCGATGATGACTAAGTGATGTCTAGAAACGTTAATTTGTCCAGCTTCAAGTATACATTGTTGGACATAAAAACATTTACAGTAAAAATTCAGGCTGATCTGTCAGCTAGTAAACGCAACAACAAAAACACTTAGCGTTATGTTTCTCGGAATGTTTGGGCTTTCCATAGAAACTAAAGACAGTTACTTTCAAGTAGAATCCCAATGCCAAGGACCTCGTTCGTTTTGGCATGAATAACAGATGTGTACGTCTACAACAGAGAAAAACAGACAAATCAATGATTATCAAGTTTGAACAATTTCTGAACAATGTTTTCAATGAACAACAATTTCTTAAGGCGTAGGGTGGAGGGGGGAATAAGTGATACTGGTAATGGGATTTTCGGGTAGATAATATTTGGTTAGGAGGTTCAGCGTTATAAGGCGGGCCGTTCCAATTAGAGTTAACAGATTATAAAATGAATAGTTTTTAGAAGGGGAAGAGAGGACCAGGATGTAAAAAAGGACCAGCCCCCCCCCCCCCCAAAATAAAAACATCACTGAGACTATTAAATATTTCAAAATAACTGAAAAGCAGAATTATAGTTATCAAAGGAATGGGGTCCATGGCAAAATAAACACTATATAGCCTGGGGCCGAATCAGCGGGCTTTGCCGGTGGGCAATCCTATTCTCTAATATGCGCAACTTAAATGTCTGTATTTTCCCAATGACTAAATACAATTTTTAACATTTTAAATGTTTTATTCTTAGTTCTGGACACAGCGGAACATGTTTCATCATGCCCTGAATACTGACAATAAAACTGAGCTTCAAAGAATTCTGTTGTACCAGCGTCTGTCCCAAGTATGTCAATTCTGAAAGAGACTTCACATCTCACAGATGAAAGCGCAAAGTATAAATTCATAGGCGTAGCCAGGATTTTTTATATTAGTGGAAGAGGGGGGGATTTGAAATCAATATTTTTCACAAGCTACGCTGCAAGCGGGTGGTGGGGGGTTTGAACCTCACCCCCCCCCACTGGAATTAGGTGATTTTAGTTTGCTTTAGTTTTTCTCCGGCTGTTTCATGAATTCTCGTAGATTTACTTTAGCATTTAATGGGTTCTGGTTGGAAATCGGATCAGTTTGTGAAATTATTTCCGAGGTGAGATTTATTTCGAAGGGTGGTGACGCCAACCCCCCCCTCCACCTCCTGACTACGCCCAAGGCACTTTAACGATATCTATTGGTGTTCCGATTCTAATTACAAAGCTTATATCAACTGTCTGTCTGGTAAAATGTTTGTACACGTTCTGTCTCCGACACCCAATCTCGGATCAAGCTACAATTGTGCACAATTATTCCTTTTACCTGACAGCACAAGAATCAATAAAACAAAAAAACAATTAGTTAATGAACTATAGGTATTTAATTATTTGGTTTGGTAAAAAGAAAATATTGTACTCAGCTTAAGTGGTATAAGCTGAATTAGTCCCTTTATAGGTGGCCGCTTTAAAGTAATTTTGAAACAAACAATAGATAACCATACAATCTTCTATTCTTATACGCTCCTCGATAGCTAAGTGGTTAGAACGTCATTTTGAGGAAGCCTGAGTCAGGAGCTCAAAATCAATTCGTTCCCCCATTTTTTTGACGGTAAAAATTCACTCAGATATCCTCTCCGCTCCCTTCCCCTCCATTTTCCCAATCCGTCCAGTCACGTGATAGGATCATAGCGCATTGAGAAAGCTAGAAGCATGCATTAAGGCTAAACAAAAAAAAATGTATAACAATATTTCTAATCGCACAGATTTATAGTTGTTGGTCAGGATCAGGGATTCTCAAACTTAGGTTCGTGGCCCCTTTGGGGGATCGAATGACGATTTGCCAGGGGTCGCCTCAGACCATCGAAAATATTAACTTATTTTGTGAATTTAAACTTGTAAAACTTGACGTTGTAATTTTATTTCCATTGGAAATTATTTTTCTTTAAATATTATTTAATGTCGGTCACATAAATCTGTATCAAGTGTTTGCAGGCTAATCCCAAGTAGCACCTTCTTCGTCCATAAATATAATTTTGTGAAATACGAATTATCCTGCCAATTTTAAAGTGTAAGTAGCGCCTTCTTCGTCCATAAATATAATTTTGTGAAATACGAATTATCCTGCCAGTTTTAAAGTGTAAGTAGCGCCTTCTTCGTCCATAAATATAATTTTGTGAGACACGAGTTATCCTGCTAGTTTTAAAGTGTAAGTAGCGCCTTCTTCGTCCATAAATATAATTTTGCGAGACACGAGTTATCCTGCCAGTTTTAAAGTGTAAGTAGCGCCTTCTTCGTCCATAAATATAATTTTGCGAGACACGAGTTATCCTGCCAGTTTTAAAGTGTAAGTAGCGCCTTATTCGTCCATAAATATAATTTTGCAAGACACGAGTTATCCTGCCAGTTTTAAAGTGTAAGTAGCGCCTTCTTCGTCCATAAATATAATTTTGTGAAATACGAGTTATCCTGCCAATTTTAAAGTGTAAGTAGCGCCTTCTTCGTCCATAAATATAATTTTGTGAAATACGAGTTATCCTGCCAGTTTTAAAGTGTAAGTAGCGCCTTCTTCGTCCATAAATATAATTTTGCAAGACACGAGTTATCCTGCCAGTTTTAAAGTGTAAGTAGCGCCTTCTTCGTCCATAAATATAATTTTGCGAGACACGAGTTATCCTGCCAGTTTTAAAGTGTAAGTAGCGCCTTATTCGTCCATAAATATAATTTTGCAAGACACGAGTTATCCTGCCAGTTTTAAAGTGTAAGTAGCGCCTTCTTCGTCCATAAATATAATTTTGTGAAATACGAGTTATCCTGCCAATTTTAAAGTGTAAGTAGCGCCTTCTTCGTCCATAAATATAATTTTGTGAAATACGAGTTATCCTGCCAGTTTTAAAGTGTAAGTAGCGCCTTCTTCGTCCATAAATATAATTTTGCAAGACACGAGTTATCCTGCCAGTTTTAAAGTGTAAGTAGCGCCTTCTTCGTCCATAAATATAATTTTGTGAAATACGAGTTATCCTGCCAATTTTAAAGTGTAAGTAGCGCCTTCTTCGTCCATAAATATAATTTTGTGAAATACGAGTTATCCTGCCAGTTTTAAAGTGTAAGTAGCGCTTTATTCGTCCATAAATATAATTTTGTGAAATACGAGTTATCCTGCCAGTTTTAAAGTGTAAGTAGTGCCTTCTTCGTCCATAAATATGATTTTGCGAGACACCAGTTATCCTGCCAGTTTTATAGTGTAAGTAGCGCCTTCTTCGTCCATAAATATGATTTTGCGAGACACGAGTTATCCTACGAGTTAGAAAACGTAACTACAGAAGAAACAAAAAAAAAATAGAAGCCTTGTGATCTCTCAAAGACTGTATCGAGAATTCCTGATCTAGTGAAGCAGAACAAAAAAAACTGTTTTCATGTTAGTGTATACCTATCATTGTAGATCATTTGGGACTCCAAATAAGTATGTAACATGAAAATGGTGACTAAGCAATAGAAAAGTAAATAAATGTAATTTAAATATTTTATTTACTTTTAACTGGGATTACACATTTATAATATTAGCAAAAGCACAGTTACTTATGTTTATGAAAGAAAATAATTTTACGGTTGGAGATCGCTGCATAGCGGAGAAGCGTAAAAAGGGGTCGCCGATCCCAATAGGTTGAGAACTGCTGGTCTAGATCTATTACAAATCTAATGACATGACTGATCCAAACTAAATGATACAATTACACTTCGTATTATAAGCTTAGCGACTTTTTAAAAAAAGTATTGATATTTTTTTATTTATTTTTTTCTGTATCAGTTTGTGACTTGAAGATGAAGTGTAGGGTTAGGGTACACTAGAAGAAACTGCACTCTACGTTTGTGTGTTGATTTGTTAAAGATCTTTCAGGAGTGTGTGTGTTTATGTATTAAAGCGTGTAAGGAGTGTGGGTTAGCTAAATATAGGTGTGTGTGTGTGTGTGTGTGCTTCTTGCGGTTGGGTTGCGTCTTATCGTGATGTCTAATGGTGCCTCAGTTACTCTATCTCACTGGAGTGTGACCCCTTTGTGTATTTGCTGCCTCAGTTACTCTATCTTTCTGGAGTGTGACCCCTTTGTGTATTTGGATGTTTTTTTTTAATTTTGTTTTTACCTTCCTGGATTTTTGTTTTTCATCCGGATGTTACTTAAAATGTACTGTTTAATAGTCAGCCATGTTTCAATCGCTAAGAACATTTTGTTTATCACTGACTATCATTTTAAAGTTTATGTATTAAAATGCAAAACTTATTCTCAATCTCTAAACTACTTTTCATTACTTTCTTGTGTGTGCCTGTTCGGTCCGAAGGTAAGTTGGAATCAAAAAAATATGTATAATTTTCGACTCATTATCTTATCATATAATGGGGATGTTTTATCACTCTCACATCTGTAGTATTTTGAGTTTAAATATCACGGCCTGCCTGGTATGGCAATCTGAGCACTACAAATAAACTTCAGAGAATCCTAAATGCTGCTGGTCAAGTCATTGGAAAAACACAAACCCCATTTGGGCAGCTGTTTGAGACAAACATTCATTACAAAGCTAAAAGGATTCTAGTATTAAAAAAATGTACGCTCTGGGTCAGGATTTTGTGATTTTACCATCACAAAAAAGCTACAAGACACCGATAGCAAAGACAAACAGACACAAACACTCTTTTGTTCCCGTGGCAATCAAATCATGAGATAAAATGTAACAATCTGATATAAACTTTGCAAATGTAAATTATGAATGAGTCTGGTGTGAATGTATATTTTGGTTTTCTATAGTTATCACGTTTTGTTTAGTGTAACCCACAAATTGTAAGACAAATATCAATATGGATAATAAAACGTATTAATATTATTATTAGTGTAAAGTAACCCATTTAGACCTTATACATTTTATTTCTCCCAAACCCATTCTCGGATCGAGTTGAAATTTCGCACAATTAGTCAATGGCGTAGACAAGACATGAATCAATACGCAAAATGAGCATATTAGTCAATTAATTACGAGTGATTAATTATTTTGCTTGAATCCAACAAGGAAAAGTAATCCCTCTGTATTCACAGATGTAGGATTTCGCCACCATTAGTCTTTGCACACGTTGTTTTTCCCATGCCTATTCTTAGATCAAGTTGAAACTATAAGCAATACATTATTGTACCAAACAAAACATACATTTAAAAAAAAAAGGCAATTATTTATTGGTAAATAATTATTTTGTTTGATCTTGAATAAGAGAAATTACGTCTACATTATGCAGAGATAATTGTAAGTGCAGAGTTATTCCCCTTAGATAAGCTTTTTTTTAAGTTTATATTAAAATTGTTTTATAAGTAAGTAATTATTTATTATTATCATTTTTTATTATTATTATTTCCATGGAAACTTTTTAGGTTGTGCTGTTGGATTTTTTGGTACCAAATGTCAGTATCAATGTCATTGTAAGAACAGCATGACATGTGATGCCAATGGTCAGTGCGCAGCAGGATGTGACATTGGTTGGTTTGGTACTGGATGTCAGAATGGTAAGTAGATAGGGTCAATGCTTGTAGACATGTTACAGTTTTGTGCCCAACTAATTTATGGCCTCGTTAGCGTTATTGGGATCCCAAATCTGAAAATCTTGGTTCTTCGCTAGAACCCAATCGATCATCCAGATTATCTCCTTTGTGGATCATATTTTTGTCCACCATATATTAGATCACATTAGATCACGGGCATAGGGTTTAAACATATTGTTCTAAATTTGCATAGTAATATAAAAATTCCTTTGTATTGAAATGGGTTGTATATGAAAACATATTTTTTTTTATAATGAATACTCCCGTTAGAGTACAAAATAGCATGTATGATATACATATTGATGGTATATGACATATAAATGTACGCAATATATAATTATGTAAGTTTTCCTTCAAACTATTTTGATAATTGTGAATTGTTTCCTTTCAATTTTAAAGATTTTCCAAATTATATATATTTTATGTTTTATTTTTATACATCTATACTATTTCAGCTGCCAAAAAAAAAAAAAAAGAAAATACTTGCACTGTCTATTTTTACATTAAATTCCAAAAAGTGAATGCTCTTGAAGTGAATGGTCATCAACATAAGTTCACCATTCGAACAAATTATCTCCCCTTTAAAATGAGCATAAGTTTTGTACTAATGACATTAAAAAACTTTTTTATAAAGTAATTTTATAACTATATCCAAATTAAGGAAATTTGAATCTCCGTGATAAACTTCAACAGTAATATGTCTTATACTTATACTTTATGTTTTATACTTATAAAAACTGGTACATTCATTAAAGTGTCTTTTTATGTAGAGAGCTCTAACTGTACTTATACAAACAGGACCCCTCTTTTTTGGGGGGGTCACATCAACCTTCTATTTATTTATTTTATTTTTTTTTTGGTAAGGCCGTAAGGGGTCTCTACCATCATATTTTTAAACCAGGCTACGGACCGGTGTCACGATGGTCTCGGGTTCGAATCCTAAACCCTAATGTCCCCTGCTGTCACGCAAGAGGTCTTTGTTTTGGCGTAATAATTTTCATCGCTTAAAGACCTTTTTCTAGATCTTTTCAACTAGACTTAGCTAGCAATTAGAACATTCCTTTCTAAATGTTTTCAGTGGACCTCGCTGCAATACTGGGTGTCATGGTAGCTCTGACGCCAATACAAACAACATGGCTGACGGATGGGAATGATTCAACCTGTAATGAAAATGCAAATATTACATCGATACAAATATCGTGGAACACATCCTACCCGTTTACGTGGTTAAGGATGAAAATAAAAAATACGTGTAAGTAATTCTTATCTTATCTTATCTTATCTTGTAAAATACAGACGTTACTTCAAAAAAAAAGAAGATTACATCCTACGCGTCATGCATTTAGACAAACAAGTTAACCAATGACTTAAATTCTGCCAAGTCACTGGTTTTTCGTGGCTGGCTCAGGCAACCCATTCCATGCTCTAATAGCACTAGGGTAGAAGGAGCATTTATACAAATTTGTTCTAGCATATGGAGCGAGAAATCTTCGTGTCTTTCTGATTTAACTTTTGTTTACAGGAAAAGAACCCTGAATTAAATGTGTTCAATTATTTAAATTAAATATTATTTAACTAAGAATCCCTTGACTTAAATAATAATTAATATAATTAATAATTCTTAAACCAAGAATCCCATCACTTAAATAAATTGCTAATGCTAATAAATATTTTTTTTTCTTCTTCCTGTTTTCGTAGTTGGCAAGTTGTTCATGAAATATTTTTTAGTAGCCAGAGCTATAAATTTCTTTATATTGTGTAGTCAGGAGAAATTGTCTTATATGTTATCTCTAGTTTATTCGGTGCACAGAATAAAGGAAGTATTGATAAGCTTTACATTTTAAAAGCCTACGAAAGCGTGTATACACATTTCTAAAACTGCCGAAGCGAAAAATGTCAGAACCATAGGCATAGAAGTGTTGTGGACTAGCTATGGGCAAGGCCGAGGCTACCTTTTGTGTAATGTGTGCCGACTTTATGGGGGCGGCCAAATTATTATTCCAAATTTACTTTTAAGAAAGTAATTAATTTACGTTAAATAAAAAAAAAATACTGAAATATTTTTTATAAATTCTAATTATTCCAGTATCCTTTCAAAATATTAACGATATTAGTATATAAGAAATTATTTTGAAAAGTAGAACAAAAAAATAGAGCAGCGTTCGAGGGATTCCCAATGCTTTTCCATAGGCGCCTACTCGTTTCTGGCCTTAAATTTTCGCGGGTTGTTTGTAATATTTGTTTTGATTCGAATAGCCCGCACTATAAGTAGATCTATTACCGGTAATTAGAAGGTCAGTTTTTTTTTTAATTCACGGGGTGTGGGGGCGCTAGTTCCTCTCTTGTGGATGGGGAGGGGCGCAACGTCCTGACAAAAGGGTGTTATGGTGTGTAGGTTTCCTAGGCGGGAGTGAAAAGAGGTTAAGCGATTGATTGGTGAAATTAGCGTACCTAGTTCAACTGTAAGACAATCTTAAGACATGAATGAATACATTTGTTGTTGTTGTTGTTGTGAGCTAGATTGTGTTTAAATATCAGTTGTTTTTTTATTACTATTAGATTTACATTACATCTCGAGTTAAATCGTCAATACTAGCAAACAATTTTTTTAGACCCACGCCGACTTGAGTGGAAACCTGCGGTATCTTCAATTCTACCTCCAGGAAGAACTTTTTACAACGCATAAAACTTTTCGGCAATACTTTCCAAAAACAACCTAAAAATTGTGACTAAGTTTCTTTTCTTTTTTAATACATTCTAAAAAAAAACAACTCACGGACCTCATTGTGTAAGCCTACATCACTCCTCTGGGCTTCAGCTTCTAAAGCGGGATGGAACGAAAATGTTTCATCAATGGAGTCGCCACCCGGGAATTTGAAAAACACTGCCTTTCTATGTTGTTTATTGTTGTTGTTTTTTTAAAGTCATTGTTTAGTGACTTGTACTTTGGATTATTTTCTTTGTATTAAACTCAAGGAAAATATTCAGCGCTGAGTTGCTTCATTGGTTGGATAAATTTGTAGGTAACTCTGAATCCGAGTATGTCAGATGATTGTGGATACAATGCACATCTCTCCAAAATACAATCGTGATAATTATTATGAAAGTGTATATAGAACGGTAAAAAATTCTAGGCCTTTCAATGGCTTTTATATTTCGAGGTTACTTTTTGTATTGCGCTGTAACGTACTATAGCAAACAAGTGAACATATCCCAAGTCCAGACCATGTAACACTGTTGAGCGATCAAAGTTATCGAGAAATTGTATATAGATCATGATCATTTACACCAGGGGTCTCCAACTCATATCAGCATGTGGGCCACAGTGGAAAGTAACAATCAGTCAGCGGGCCACACCACGAAAAGAGAATGTTTTTTCATTAAATTTTACAGACACTACAGTTAAATGCTAAAATAAAGTTTTATATAATTATTAATTACATTTGTTGTAGTTTATACATGCACAGGCAGTTTAGTTTCCTAAAATAAGTTGACGTTGCCTCTGTCACTAATAAAAAAAAAAAGCAGAAACTGTAGTCCCCCCCCCAAATAAAAATATAATTACTAGGCCTACTGCAGATGGCTCGTCACTCATGTTTCTGTCCACTCAGCTGAGAGCGTTTGGCAGAGACCAGACCATCGACGTTAGGCCTGAAGTCGCTTGTAGTGGTTAGCCGCAAGGTTTCTCTCAGATGCTCATCAGTCAATCTTGATCGTAGTTTTGTTGATCTTCAATCTGGAGAAAACTGTTCGTAAATGTACGTACCCCCAAACATCGCAAGAATTCTAGCAGCTGCGCAAAATAAGTTTGGAAACTTCTCTCTGGGATGAAACTGGTAGAAATCTGGAACGACAACATCGGCGTATTTTTGCTTCAGAACAGTGTCACACTGCAGGTCCAGTAGTTCCATCTGGACTTCCTCTGGAACGTTTTTCACGTCAACTGCGAACGGAGTGGCAACAAGGAAAAACTGTAGTTCGAGAGCAGTGAATTGATGAAAGCGGTGTTCAAAATCTGCAAGTAGTCTGAAGAGGATGTCTACGTAGTCTTTCAGGCGCTGTATTTCATCCGTTGTGCTATGTAGAAAAGAGAAATGAGCCAAATTTCCATCTGCCAGCTGAGTGGCCCACAAAGTCAGCTTGCATCTGAATGAATCAAACATCACGGTAATCAGCTGCTTTGTGCCCTGTAGTTGTGAATTTATTGCATTGAGATGTTGCGTGATGTCAGTAAAAAAACAAAGATCCGACAAAAACATTAGGTCACTGAGCTGAGGTATGTCTCTGTCTTTCATTGCCATGAGCAATGCTATTTCCCGTCTCAGTTCAAAAAATCTCTGCAGCACTTTTCCACTACTCAATCTTCTGACTTCCGTATGATACAGCAACTCTCCATATTCCGTTTCTAAATCAGCTAGAAATGACATAAACTGTCTGTGGTTGAGACCCCGTGCACATATGAAGTTCACCGTCTTCACGACAACATCCATCACGTTCTTCATTAGCAGACTTTTTCTTGGTGCAGAATGCAGCATATGGCTGCAAAAGGTCCCGTCAAGCTCTACCATTAATCCAACAATACTAACCTTCTCTGAAAACATTGCTGGTGCACCGTCCGTAGCCACTGAAACAAGTTTTTTCCCACGGTAGCCCACACACCTGTCAATACAAGCTTCCAGTTCTTGAAACACATCGCGTCCAGTCGTCGTTCCTTTCATGTGTAGTAAGTCCAATAGCTCTTCAACAATGTTTTCGTTGACCCCACGAATGAATACGGCACAATATGCGGTGTCTGTTACACCAGTAGACTCGTCCAGTGCAATGGAATATGCTACAAAGTCTTTTGCAACGGCAATCAGTTGCTGTTGAACATTTGTCGCTGACTCGGTGACCCTGCTTGCCACTGTGTTCGCAGACAAACTTGTGCCTTCGAAGGGCTTTTTTTTCTCGGGGCAGATAATTTCACACGCCTGTAGCGTAGACTCTTTTACAAACTGGCCTTCAGTGAATGGTCGTAATGCCTTTGCTATCATCTCGCTAACAACAAAACTTGCCTTCACAGAATCTTGACACATGTACCCCATCCCTCCCCATCTCCCTCTCTTTCTCCTGTTTCGCTAGCCGCGTGACCTGATTAGCCACGCGACCAAACGGTCGGAGCAGTGGTATAATGGTAGCCAGATTCTAGCCGCTAGCGGCCAGCGGTAAGAATCAGGCCATCGTTCACCCAGCTGAAAGCCTAAGCGGTCGGTGGGCGACAGTGACACCTCATTTACTAATTTGTGCAGCTGTAAATCGTTTTACAGCTTTTATGTGGTCATTGTAAATTTTATCAATTTTTTTTTAATTCGCGGACGTGGTCGCGGGCCACACAAAATAGTTTCATGTGGCCCGCGGGCCACGTGTTTGAGACCCCTGATTTACACTGTTCATTGTTATATACTGTAACGGATGCATGTGTAATAAAATGTACTTGAAGTATTGCTAAATACCTTGATAGTTCTAGATGCGTGACTACCTTGCGAGTACTTTTGCGAGTCCGCATGCAATCCGATACAAAACAGTATAAGATTACACAAAAAGGATCAGAGGCTCAATGACTAAGTTCTTTCAAGATGAAAATATAACAATCTTTAATGCAGAGTGGGCCACAGTCGACTCAGTCACTAACAATGATGTTATCCCTTCGAGAGTAGCAGTAACTGATCTAAAAGTCTACACTAATCTCTAGCTCCCAATGTCTATGTCGTCACTATAAAATGTGCGTTCACCGTCGGTCTATTATAGTGTGTAACTAAACTAACTAAACTAGGTGTCTAACAATGCCTGCCGCAGCTCATCAATTATAATCGTCACAAATACAGAAGTATAAGTTGTTAGTCAGAACGAAATAAATTTTGAATGTTTATCATTAAGAATCAAGATGTCGGATTTCTGAAAACATGTATTTCCGAAATTGTTTCTAGTGCATGGTTCATAGTTGTACAACAACGGTGCGAATAGGAAAGGAAAAAATGGAATGGTCTACAAAAAATGGATTTAAATCAAAGGGCACTTGTGGAACAGTGTCCAGCTCAGTCTTAATGGAATTCTTTTTTTTCTAGAAAAAAAAGGGAGGGGCAGCATATTTAATTTTGCACACAGGCGGCTACAACCCTTGAGGCGTAGCCAGGATTTTTTTCGGGGGAAGTTTTTTTCTCCTCTTCCAAGATATATATATGAGTGTGTGTGTGTGCTCGCGCTGGCGTACGAACGTAATTAATCTTCATTACATTATGACCCTTCATTCTTTCTGACGTTTTTTTTTTGTACCCAAGTAAATACTACTCCTTTAGTTAGTGGAAAGAGAGTAGACACCCCGCTCTTGCCAGTTAGAGGGTACGGGTGTGCCGCTTTGGCTACGCTCATGAAATTTAGTAATTGTATCTTATCTTTTCCTTTTGATCGAAAAAGAGCTGGGGTTTGACTTAAAAACTCCTCTTGGCTACATTCTTAAAGGAATTTGGTCATTGTAATTTGCTTTCAATTTATTAATCATAAATGTGAGTTTTAAACTCAAACTCAAAACTCCTATTGGTTACGCTGATAGAATTTGACGACTGCAATTTACTTCAGTTTAATATTGAAGAAAGGGGTTTTAACCTCAAAACCCTCTGAAGTGTAATTTTAAAGTCAAAACCTTCTAAAGGGGTTCTAAACTTAAAACCCGCTGAAGTCGAATTTTAAAGTCATACCCTCTAGAGGGGCTCTAAACTAAAAAACCGCTGAAGTGGAATTTTAAAGTCAAAACTGGAGGGGGGATAAGCCCAAAACTTCCTTTGGCTGCGCTGGGGTGGGTGATGCTTTAACAATAAAAATATCACTTATAATAAACAAAATTAAAGCACCCCCCCCAAAAAAAAAACACCAGTCTTGAAATTCCCCCTCACTTCTGCGAGAGGGGTTCATTCAGGTGGGGGACCCCCCCCCCCGATACGCCCATGGGACTAGCCAATAACACAATTTCCATATTCACTTAAATTTTGCATCCATAAGATTATGTACAAACATGTGTACCAAATGCGCCTCTAGCTAGACATGTGATAATGTGATCTAAGCTATATCGCTTCAGATGCGAACTAAGTATGTTATATTTAGTTGGCAACTGTCGACTGTTCAACTTACTCTCTTTGATATTGTTATTTAACTTTTAAATACAAGTCTTATATCTATTTACTCTGTCTGTCTGGCAGAAAGTTTGTACACGTTATTTCTCCCACACCCAATCTCGGGTCAAGCTGAAATTTAGCACAATTTTTTCTTGTACCTGACAACTCAAGAATCTTTTTTTTTTAAATTAACCAATTAGCTAATTAACTATTAATAATTAATTATTCTGTTTGGTATCGAACAAGGTAAAGAAATCATACTTGTATGATGTAGTGGTATAAGTTGAGCTATTCTCCTTAATACTTTGCGGAGGTCGCCGCTTTCAAGTTTAAAGCTAACAATAGATAACTATGAAAATCTTTTTTTTTTCATCAGCGTTTCGATGGCACAGTGGTTACTGTGTTGGCTTAAGGAGGCTTTATACCTCGAGTTCGAATTCAGGTCTTTCAACTTTTTAAAAAATTTTCATCTTTTTTATAAATGCTTTTTCAAACAGCGATCACAGTGTTGCCAACGAGCTAGTAATTCTTTTCTCAGCAATATACCTGAACTGTTAAATTTCGAGAAAAATCGTTAGAGCCGTTTTAGATATCCGAGACCAGATTCCAGGTTCCATATTCCATGAAGTTCTGACTTGAATAGAGCTATTGTAAAAAAGAAAAAGCCTAACAACAATATTAATTTAATTACTTATCACTTTATTTCCTATGCAGCATTAAAACTTATAAATGTCGATTTGACATTTACAAGTAAGAATGACTTTTTCAACTGTATCAACAAACAAGTTTCAATCATAGACAACACAACAGTTGACTACAGATGTGACATGAATGAAACGATCACACAACTAAAGCTGACAGGGCCTGCTCTCAGGTTTCTGTGTTCTCTTTATATCAGTGGAGGTACACGATAGAGTTTATTTTTTTACAAAGATTATATCAACTAACTATATCAATGAATGCACAATAGTTTGGAAATAAAAACGTCTTTAAGCTGTTTTTCTTTTGGGAGGGGGGCATTAGGAGAAGCTAGCTACCTCACTGGACATCATTTATCCCACTGATTTATAGACAAACAAAATATCAATATGGACTATTTTAGTTAAATTAAGTTATACCAACAGCATTTCAACAACCTCTTTTTCAAATCTCACTCTGTCTCATAGCAAGCTGTAATTTAGCATTTTTTTTAACTTTTATCTTACAACACAAGAATCTTTTTTTTTTAAATTAACCAATTAGTTAGTTAACTATTATTAATTAATTGTTTCGTTTGGTATCTCCAACAAAGGAAAGAAATTGTACTTAACTGAAGTGAAGTGGTATAAGCTGAATTGGTCCTCTTTATAGGTCTCCGCTTTAATGTTTGTAACAAACCATCTTCTTTATCATAAGCACATCAGTAGCAGAGTGGTTAGTATGTCGACTTGAGCCATGAGTTCGAATGCAGGTCGTTTGCCCCTTTTTTTTTTTTATAAATGCTTTTAAAAAGTGAATACGGTGAAAATTCCCCCAGAAATCCCTTTCTATCTCCCTCCCCCTCTCCTCATCCCATTTTCTAGATAAGTAAAAGGATCAAAGTACATTGAGAAAATTAAAAGCATGAAATAGCACTTAACAAAAACGGTATTACAGATTTATTATTGTTAGTCTAGAGCTTTAGATCTATTCGAAATTTATTTACAGGGCTTATCTAGACTAATTGATACAATTACACTACATATAGGCTTTTTAGGGGCCCCAAAAAAGGGGAAAAGACGCTATTAGTTTTGTGCGGCCTGTCTGTCCGTCCGTCCCGTTTAGATCTCAGAAACTAGAAGAGAAAATGAAAATCGGACATCATGATATTTTAGATCATTCAAAGTTCTGATGGAACGGCTACTTTTTTCTTTTCCGAAAGTGAACCATCTAATTTTTAAATTATATATGCAAGCAGATTTTTCACAAAATTACACCACTTTTCAATGAAAAACTTCAGGGGAAGTAAGTCATTTAAACGTTCACAAGATTCTTCATTGATAAATCAAGCTTCATTCATAGATTTGCGCATTGGTACAATAAAATGCATCTAAAGTCACGATTGAAAAAGTATCAATGGATCATTTTAAAAAAAGATTTTCCATTTATTAACTAACTCATGGAATAGAATACTGGTTCGAATGTTGTTTTTAAAAAGAATTTCAATACGATCTTCGTTTCAATTGTAAGTTTTTAAAAAAACTACTTTTTACCGCGCAGTTTTTACACATCCTCATTAGGCTATAGGGGCCGATTTTGAGTTTGTGTGTCCTTTTTTTATGTTTTTCTTGTTTGTTTTTTTAGTTTATTTTTAAATGTTTTTCTTGCTTTTTAAAGTTTTTTTTCCTTGTTTTTTAATGCATTTTTAAAGAATGTTTTTTTTTATTGTTGTTTACTTGCTATTTCTACTATTAGCTTGCACTCTCTTTATGGAAGGGTGGAAAGAAACGGGTGAATGGAAAAATGCACATATAGGACACAGGGCCGGCCTTACAAATTGCGGGGCCCAATTTAATGGTTGCAGCGAAGACCCTCTTTTAATTTTTATTTTTACAATAACAACTATTACTATTAATTAGATCAGTATATCAACATTTGTTATACAACATGCATATGAAACGCCATAAGCGCTCGTTTGTTAATTTATATTACGTCAGTCGTACGATACATTAAATATGCCAACCCTTTAAGTCCTAAATCTTTAAAAGCCTGTGTCAAGAGCATGCCTAATGGTGATGCCTTCTCTTATCTCATCATCTCTGCCTATGGTCCCTTCTGGGCATAGGCCACCAACCAGCTTCCTCCAGGCATCTCGGTTTCTGGGCGAGTCTCTCCAACTTTCCCCACGTCTTGCCCATCTGCTTGGCATCTGCTTCCAAATCGCTGCGCCATGTATTCCTGGGCCGTCCCCTCTTCCTCTTTCCTTGGGGGTTCCAGGTAAGGGCTTGCCTTGTTATGTTGGATGCAGGCTTGCGAAGGATAGTGATATGCTTCATGTAAATTGCAGGGGCTCTTGTTAGGCACGGGACCCAATTTGAGTGATTGGTCAAATCGGCTTAAGACCGGCCTTGATGTATGTGTAGATTAAAAGCTCTGGTTGGAAGGTTATATTTTTTTTCAGAGATAGTTCGTCATCATACAGTTTTAGCCTCAATCATTACATTGATTGATCAATTAAAAAATTGACCAATTTATTACAACTCTGTCTTTCTCTCTGATAAAACCTTTGGACACGTTATGTCGCCCACACCCAATCTCTGATTTCATTTTTAAGAACACTACCTAGCAAGCTAGGAGTTTCAGTTAAGATGTAAAAAAAAAGTATATACTTTCTCAGGTCGTAATGTCGCTTTACAACAATCAGCTGTACAGACAAGTACGTACAATCAGGGAAGCATATATTATAATGCATCACTAGCGATAGATGGAAAAACAAATCAATGTTTAATTAACGAAGGCAGCACATCACATTCCGGTGCTGAAGACAAACCGAGTTGGATTCTCACTCTGGACTCACCTAAAGTTGTCAACAGATTTGTCATTTACAATAGAGGTAATTGTTTGTACAACTCACTCTGTCTGTCTGTCTGTACAAATTTTGAACACATTATTTCTCCCACTTGCCATTCTCGGATCAAGTAGAAACTTTTACACAATTAGTCACTTAAAAAGTGATAATCAATTATTTTTGTTTTTGTTTTTTGAAGTAACGTCTGTATTATATAAGATAAGAAGGGGAAGGAGATCTTAGTTTTAAAATAATATGGCAGTAAATATGGATTTATTCCCCTTAGATAAGCTTTTTTTTTAGACGTTCCTCCAGGACGTCAGGGGATGGAAAGGATTAGTGACGACAATGACAGACGGAAGGGCATACCATACGACCAGATATCTATTCTGTTTGTTGGCGTACCTGTTAAGTATTCCAAACGTTTCAGTACATAATACTTAAGTTAAATATAAGGCAAGCACATAGTAATCTTGAACGAATAGTTCAACTAATTAATTGTTAAGTACTAAAATAAGAGAACATTTTACCGGAATCCACTTTCTGTTCTTGCTCGTAACAACATTCTATCCCCTGAGATAAACTCCTATTGAAAAATCAGGGCAGGAAGGATTCAATCCTCCCTTAGTGCAATATTCCGTCCTATACTGTGCAATGATGGCTTGTTCTGAACTCCTTAACCGCCACCACGGATAGTCGCGATCTGGGTGACGCATATGTTGCCAGACACCACGTGCTCTGTCGGATTCCTCCCAGGAATTTACCCACTTCTCATGAATGAGTGCTCGGATTTGTGCCGTTGCTTGTAAAAACATGCTTGGTTCTTCGAGGAGTGTGGCTGCCAAAGCTACATCTCGTGCAACGGTGTCTGCCGTTTCATTGCCTCTCACGCTGCAATAAGAAGGCGCCCACTGCATGAAAATGACAGCTCCAGTGGCTCGGCGGATGTTATCTGCAGCGCCGACTGCCTCTTCTATTACAGACGACCCTCCCCCGCCACCACCCATTCTATCACCAGTCTTGAACAGTGCGCTAGTGCGCACCGTAAATTTCCTCATGATAGCAGTTATCACAAGACTTTTAAACTATGAGTACATAGTATTCGTGTTAATTGCCTCCGCGCTATGATAAGTCGAAATGGAGGTTACACTCAAATAAGGAAATAACACAGGCCAAAGGCCAACAATATAAAGCTACTGGACACTGATAAACGATATCAATTAACAAGTTTAATGATAATGTTGAGAACTGTCGAATGTCGTCAAGCTAAATCTCTAGATCCACAAAACCTGCCTCTCAAAAGCCGCCAAAAGTAGTCTGTTTACGTTTCGCTATTTTTCCTCCAATGCCAGTCTTGTTTTTTTAATATTCACGTCTCTAAGTCAAAACTTTCCCTTTTTATGAAACAAATAACTTTGTACAACACATTTCTAATCTCACCCACCAGATGTGGTAGGTACTAGACAAATTAAATACCAGGGGCGGACCAAACCCATCATCAGCCTTTAAAATCTGAGCAGGTGGAGCTCATTAGCCATGTAAGACTTTCTATCATTGGAAGATAAACCCAAAGAAAAATTGGTCTTGGAGATGCTATGACAAAGTCGATATCCACGAAAACCATGCCGCATCGGTCGAGGCCTTAATTAACAACAACCACGCCTCCTGATGAGGTGTCGCAGGTTTTTTGGAAACGAAAATTGTGCTAAGACACACCTTAAAACAATAAAGTTACCAAGCACGAGCATTATTATTGGAACATCGAACATCTACTCAAGTGGCAAACTAAAAGCACTCACTTACCTACTTTAAAGATAACAATGGGGCATTCTTGGCCTCTCAGAAGTCGGATGGACAGGTTTAGGAGAAACGACAGAAGAAGATCACAAGATCTGGTACAGTGGCGACGAAACTAACCATCAACACGGTGATGGTTTTATGGTCCACAAAGAGAAAGCTAACTAGATTATAAGCTGTAAACCTGTGAACAGCAGGATAATTGCCGTTCGAGTCGAGGATAGATATCTCAAAATAACTATCCGACGTTCGATTATGAAGACGTTGTAGTAGAGAGCTTCTACAATGAAATAGTGGAATGCATCAAATCAGTTTCGAAAAAGGATATCCTCAATATTATGTGAAACTGGAATGCCAGGATAGGAAAGGATACATAAAAGCCATAAGCAAGAACTAGTGACGTCTTGGATTAGGAAAAACCAACTATTGAGGAATGAGGCTCTTAAGAGTTTGCAAGCAGCTATAAACCTCATTGTAGCTAACACAATAATCCCACACAAACCATCCAGAATAACTGTGTGGCACGCACCAGATAACAAAACACACAACTAGATCGACTCTGTCATGTTTCCTTTTAGATTTAAATCAAGTATCAGCAAAGCTGAAACAAGAACTTTCCATGAGACATAAGCAGTGACCGTTACAAGGTATACAATGGACTGGGACTGTGAAATTGAAATTAAAACCCATGCTTAGAAAAATAGAAGGGAAGATAATATTTTCTACAGAACAAGGGAAAATATCTAGAGGTTTATATTGTTGTAACCAGTGCTTTTTTCTTTTTTTTTTTTTGTAAAAAACAAAATAATAATAATAGGTGCCTGTACTCAGTGATGGATAGCCTAACTTTTAACTACTAATAAATTAATAATAGACGTTAAAATTCAAGAAAAGTACTAATTTTTCCCCACATTGAAAAAGGTGCTGGTACGCCTAACAGGTGCGTACCGTCACAAAAAAAAAAGCACTATTGGCGACACGATAGGGTTAACTGTATGCATTGGCACAGGCCAATCATACATTTTAGTGTGCTATGTCAATGGACAAGGGACAGTACTGGTAAGAACTTTGCACGTAAATATGACTTGTGTTATGTGATCAGAAGCCTTCGTGAACCAGAGACAGAGTGTGTAAGGCAGTGCAGTTCAGTATAGGACAGCTAGGAGACCGTAGTTACGATGGACACTTAAATATAAATACACTTGAAATAAGAAAAGTCTTAGTTAAACACAAACAAGTTTAATCAGCCATCTTGACTACTAAAGTAGTTTCCCCTGTGCATGGGCACAACTCTTCCCACTATATAACATTCCATCAACAACCACACACCCCCGCCGGATTCTAAGTAATTTTTTTTGCATCATTAGATCAATTAAAATCTAAGTAGCAACTGAACAAGTAGTGCTTCCACTGGTGAGTGAAGTGGTTGTAGTAGACTAGCCTAGGCTTATCAGAAATTGATGGCTAACCATGTGCATGCACCTCTGAATTCTGAGTAGTCAAATTGTATCCCGTTTTTTACACCTTCAAATCAATCAGCTTCTGCTAGGACGCAACTTAACATATAGTGCTTCCATTGAAATAAAGTTAATAATGATAAGCTATTATTGAGTCACTAAAACAAATATGGAAAAGCTCCAGACCTTTGTTAACAGATGCCTACGCCGGATATTAGGAATTAGGTGGTCAGAAAAGATAACTACCATCGATTTGTGGGAGAGAACTAGACAAAAGCCCATAGCCCAAGACATCACAAAACGAAAATGGAACTGGATAGGGCACACCCTGCGAAAACCAGCTACCAATGTTGCAAGGCATGCACTTGACTGGAACCCACGAGGAAAGAGGAAAGTGGGCAGACCCAAGCAAACCTGGAAGAGGTCAGTCATCAGTGAAGCTGAGGGTACTGGAATGACATGTGAGCAGATGAATAAAGCTGAGAGGTGTGGTTGCGGCCTTATGCTCCCCTGGGAATGCATAGGATTAAGAATTATTGTAATAAACTAGAATAGGCTAACCTGTAGTTCATGTCCGACCATGTGCATTTATTATAGGCTTGCAATTCAATATTCTATAGAACGTTAGTCGTGACGATTTGTCTTCATTTGCACATAAATAATAGTTATCATTATATTAGTAAAGGCCAAGAATAAGATAAAAGCTGTTCTTTTGTCTTGGAGAAAAAAAATTAGCCAGCTATCTTTCGATTTGATATATGTGAAAGTTTCTTTGAACAAGATTGAAGAGGGCAGTCATCTTGGTAAATGTATTTACGTCTTGTGGAGTTGTGGTCAGTGTTAGCGCTCAATAAAATAACGGGATAAGCACGTCCACCACTTTACAAGAGAAGAGATTTAAGAAAGTTCTTTCCATGCCGTTTGAGTCAAAACATTGATTTGTATCGACGGAGCACTGGCAACAGCAAGAATTAACTGCGTTCTCTTGGTATTTCGGTAATGAAAATGCAGATATCTCTGGCACTGAGTAGATGTGTTTGAGCGTTGGATTTGTTGATGGCGATTGTACTCGATAGAATTCATAGGTTTTGTTCCTGTTGTTAAGAGAGACCCACTGCCTGTGTCTAACGTCATTGTTAGCAAATACAGACATGGAAAATCTCGGCCAAGGCTACGATGGCTGCCCCCGTGATGGGTAGCATTCAGTACTGTGTTCAGGCAATGTTTCGTGAAAAATATCCAAAAGAAGACCTTGTCCGTTGCGCGTCCCACAGACTTAAACTTGTTATCATTGACCTGAATGACGTTTCAGATACACGTAATGTTGTTGGTGTCATGAGTAAGATATATCTATTTCTTCCGTAACAGTTCCAAGCGAGAGCATTGGTGCTAAATTTATCTATTATATGTTAGACATTATGAACAGAAAATTACAAATTCATTCGTCACAACTTTGAGAAGATCTTTGACTGTTTGGCGTATTTTAAAATAACGGCTGTAAGTGAAACCAGATAAACTGCATATGTGTCATCTGTGTCTCCTTCTCGTGTGTTTCTGATTTGTCGTTTAATTGTCCTCAATTATTCATCCGTTCTTGAACCTGTTTCTGTGATGTTGCAGTCTATCCATGGCAGCATAAGTGGCCGCTCAACAGCACATCAGCAGTCACATTAAGGACATAATCAAAAACCAACTTGACCATGCTGAGGAACACTTCAGGGATTGCATCCTGAATAATGCGACACTGCTGGCAGACAAACTTGGTAATGAGTTGGTGCTGCCAAGAATTAGCAGTCGACAGATAAACCGAGCAAAACCTACATGTTTGGATTTTGTGTTTAGTACAGAACACGACTTTACAGTCCGTATTTTATTTTGATTCGTTCGTTTCTTCATGAACGTCTCACTTTTCAAGCAATAATAAAATGCTCAGTTCAACCTGCTTTGTCTACATCTACATCATAAAACAATTCAAGAATTGCAACGTACAGAATTATAGCAGAACTGCTAGATAAGCGTTCATCGCCGCCTTGTCCATCGCGAAGAGAAGCAATGGACCTCAATCAGCAATCGTAAACAAACATTTAGCCACGTGGTTCTCTATCTCTTCTATATAATTTACGATCTCATGTTTAATTCATGATGGTCGTCACGTGACAGTTTTTCGTTGTTTTATCAATAAGATCACGTGACTAAATGTTGTTTGTTTACAATTGGTGAATGAGGTCCATTCAGTGGTAAAGTTATTGACAGTTTTGGCAGCGTTAGCATTTTTTGTTTAATCGACCGTTGGGATGCACGGACCGCACGAATAAACTTATTAATGTGTACAGTAAATAGTGTGTTCACATGTTATTATTATTTTTTGTTGTTGTTTTTTTATTTGATGAAACAAGTATTTGCAGTAAACTTAATATCGCATAGGTATGGGGGGGGGGGGCACCAGTTCTTTTCTATAATATTCTCTGTAATAAAAAAAAATTGAAGTTACGACCTTAACCCATAAGTGGCAGCATGCACACATACACACCCTGCAAAAAATCCTGCGGGTGCGCATGGAGTCCAGGATGAGATAGGAAGAGACAGTAGAGTTTAGTACGGCAGTACGCTGATGTACAGTGCAACATTTGTAGTCAGTTGATTGTGTTGCCCATCGTATCCTTTTGGCTATTTTACTGACTCGTTAAATTACCAGATTATTTTGGAACTCTTGTTTTTCAAGTTCTTGAGTTGGATGTGTTGTGTGTTAAGTAGTGTTTACAGAAGTGCTGATTAGGAGAGAGAGACGTAACAATGTAATAGTTATATCCTCCTGGCTTTTTAACAAACGTCTGCATTAAATAAGATAAATTTTAAATATCTGTCTCCGAGGTAAAGGCGTAGAGAAGGGGGGACGTCATGTCGCAGAAGACACATTCAGAAGATTTTGTAGACATGATTATCTAGACATTTTCAGTTTTTAAAAAGTTCTGGAAAATGTTTGTTTGTTTGTAAAATGTTTTACATGTTTCGGGTGCTGCTTCAGAGTTAAAGATAGTTTACTTCCTAGTCCAAACATCCCGCAGGATGACGGGGGATAGCAGCGGCCGGAACTTGAACCCGGGACAATCGATAAGTCCGAACTTCCAAACAGCACGACCAGGCAGCCATCCTTAATAAATAGTTTCACATACATCTAATTACTTATTTCGTTTTTTGATTTGTTATATAGATGACCGTTATGCTGATTTTAGATCTACAAGAGAATTTCACTCGCTTTTTATCTGAAGTCCTCAGTTATAAGGTTATAAAATATTTTATTATTAACAAATCTGATTCTAGATTATCTTATCTTATATAATACAGACGTTACTTCAAAAAAGAAGATGATTACGTCCTACGCGTCATGCATTTAGTCATGCATATTAACCAATGACTTAAATTCTGCCAAGTCACTGGTTTTTCTGGCTAGCTCAGGCAACCCATTCCATGCTCTAATAGCACTAGGGAAGAAGGAGTATTTGTACAAATTTGTCCTAGCATATGGGACGAGGAATGTGCCTTTATTTTTGTGTCTTTCAGAGTATTTTATTAGATTTTGTTTTTGTATTTGAAGATTATGGTTCAGTGTTTTATGTATAATTGCTACTTTACTTTTGAGTCTTCTGTCCTGAAGGCTTTCTAAATTTAGTGATTTTACTAATGGTGTTACTCTAGTCAAATGTGAATATTCGTTTGTTATGAATCTCACTGCTCTATTTTGTGTTTGTTCCAGTTTCTTAATGTTTTCTTGAGTTGAGGGGTCCCAAACAGTGGATGCATATTCTATTATTGGCCTAACCAAGGTTAAATAACATTTTAGTTTTATGTTCTTATTTGATTTATAGAAATTTCTTTTATAATTCCATGAACAGTATATGAGTAAATCTGTTCAATAAAATAATTAAATAGACAATGAAAAGACAATCTACAATATATAGTGAAAGTTCTTCTCTTTTCTGCGTTGTAAAATGTTTGAGGTAGTCGTTTATCGAACCGTGGGGTACATCTATACTGGACAATTTAGTGTAAAGTCCTTTTGCTTTTTTGTAATAATGCAGTGTCTTTACTCTTTGACGTTAGCAAGGGTTTATCTATGTGTAGATAATTATTTAGTTGTAGATGAGTGGATTGGAACTTGGACTGAGATTAGCTTACATATATAAAAAGTTGTTTACAGCACACCAACCAAGTCCGATATGAGCAGACATATAGTTTAATAAAAATAAAAAAAAGTAAAGATCCCCTTTCAGACCTCTGGTCTATATGGCAGATGATGCAAAAGCCAGGCCATCTGTTTTTGTGGCCTATGGTTAACGAGGGTGTCATGTGGCTAGCACAACGACCAACCGCCTTTACTTTTTCCCAACTAATGTCAGGTACCCATTAGAGCTGGGTGGAATCAGAGGTGCCCGAAGATTCTGAAATTAAAAATCCCAGTCTTAACCAGGATTCGAACCACGACCCCGGTTCGGAAGCCAAACGCTTTACCGCTCACCTACTGCGCCTTAATGAGCATAAAGAACCAAGAATAATAGTAATATCCCGCTGGCCAAACAGTCTTCACAGAATATATCCAAGTATGAAAACAATGACTAAATGCGTAAAGTCTCAAGTACAATATCTCATATACGTTCTCTATCTACTGGACTTCAGAAGCAAAAGGCCGAAAATTCCAATTCCTCCCAAGAGTTCAGCTGGCCATACACAGAATATGTCCAAGTGAGAATACTATTACTAAAATACGTCCTCTCTCTACTGGACTGTAGTTCGGTGCCGGGTTCATACCCTGCCCGCTGCCATCCCCCGTGGTGCTGCCGGAGTTTTGCACTAGGAAGTAAATTATCCACGAGTACATGGCTCATGAAGAATGAGAGTGTCTTGTAATTAGAAGAAAGATCTAAAAACTTAATTCTCCCCAAAAAAGTCGATTAACATAAACAAGTAACACTGTGTGCTAAATATTTATCGTTATCTTCCACAGCTGATTGCTGTAGAAATCGTTTAAAAAACTTTGTCCTGGACTCATTAGATGTCAACAACAAAACTTTATGGAGTTACCAAGATCCAAGTTCCGAGGCAGCTTTAATCTACACGTTTTCAAGAATACAAAATAATATTGTCTCTAAGATACGAGTTACTCCAACAATCAAAGAATCTTCTGACAAGGACAACGAATATTTTGTATCTCTGTGTGAGGTTTTCATTTTCGGAGGTAACTAGGCTGCCGCTTTGTAAGTGTTCATGCGAATAATAAATATAATAACAATAATAATCTGTATTAACCGCGAGGGATTTGTTTTACAGTTCTGCATTACACACAACAATTGTCACGATAGCACACCAAGTATACATTCATACCAACCCATCTAGTTAAACATTACTTGTGAAATTAACATCAGCTAGTTCCATGTTATTTAATGATTGAATCGTCAAGGGAATAAAAGAGTTCTTGTATCTGTTTTTGTCATAGACTTATTTGTACTATATCTAGACTGGACATGGAGACTTTTTTAACACTACAAAAAATATGACAATTTTTTAGAAAGTTGAATCAAGGCGTTGTTTTGTAAAGTAGTTAAAAGAAGTAGCGATTATTTTTTTCAACCCTAACTTATGTAACATATAATTTAATTTGTAGATCGTTTATTATTAATTTATTAGTAGATAAAAGTTAGGCAATGCATCACTTAGTACCGGCACCTAATCCCTGAGTACCGGCATTTATTTGTATTTGAGAATGGGCATGGGCGTAGCCAGGACTTTTTTCGGAGAGGGTTTTGGTGAGAATTTTATCATAAATATGCCCATGCCCATTCTCAGATAAGGGATGAAAATTTTAAAAATTGTTTATTGTCTCTAAGAGAAAAAAAGATGAATCAAATAAAAAATAACATTTAGTAAATAAATAAACAGTAACTATTTATTTTCTTTAATATCAGATAAGGGAAATAATTTCTACATTATTGAGAGATATAGCGGTAGGTGCGGGGCTGTTTCCCTCAGATTACCCTGTTCTTGTTTTGTTTTGTTTTTTAAATAATTTTTTAAAAATATTTTGCAGAGATGTTTGAACCTTAAATTACTGCATGATTAAAACAGTGAAAAAGCTTTTTTTCGTCAACACTTAAGGAGGACATTTTGTCGTCTTAATCTTTGTTGTGCTATTCTAATTTCTAATTCTGGGAATGTGATCTGTGCTTGCAGTGACATTTTAAAATGCCTTTATATTTATTCAGTTTTAGCTAAAAAGCAGACTAAACCTGTAAAAAAAAATTTTCTTTTAACTATGACGAGTTTGTTATTTTAAAAAGTATTAAAGTAAAGTTCCCCTTTCAGACCTTGCGGCCTAGAGGGTAGATGATGTAAAGGTCATCTGTTTCTGTGGCCCACGGTTTACGAGGGTGTCATGTGGCCAGCACATTTCCTTTGACTTTTCCCCAACCAATGTCCGGTACCATTAGAGCTGGGTGAACTCAGAGGCGCCCAGAGATCCCGAAATAAAAAATCCCAGTCTTCACAGAGATTCGAAACCGGTACCTTCGGTTCGGATGTCAAGCGCTTTACTGCTCGGCCAACGCGCCCCCCTATTTAAATAGTAATGTTTAATGTATAGTTCATTTTATCTCATCGAATTTACAGAATGTGTTCCGGGACGCTGGGGTCTTGATTGTAATCAAACATGTCCTGGAGAATGTTTTTCATCCTGTCAACAAGATACTGGAAAATGTCTCACTTGTCTGGGTTATAATAACCCACCACATTGTAATACAGGTAACAATTTATATATGTTAAATACAGATTAGATTAATTACCATGTGAAGGTTTAGGGATTATAATTTTTGGGTGCCGGCGTTATGCCTACCAATATCCTATAGGGGAAAACTGCAAGGGCGGACTGGTTATATGAGAATTCGTGCCAAAGTCCGTTGTGCCGGTACACAAATGGGCTGCATGGATTCCACTATGTATTAAAATGGTAAAGGTTTTATTAAATTCTTGTATAAAAGTGTCCCTCTGAACGTCGTGTTTAAAAGAAATCTCTCTACAGTGTAACACAAATTAAATCTAACAAATTTTCCGAAATAATGTAATAGCCTACATCTGTAGACAGTGCTACATTTTTTATCAAATGATATGTAATTTATGGACCTGATTGTATAGAAATGCCCGGGCCAGTTTTGACACTCGGTCCGCCATTGGGAAAAGGGCTTTTAATTGGTAATCACTAATCACTATGGCACTTGCCCTTAGAGCGAATAGTTTGAGGTACACTGTTGACAGATGAACAAGGAACGTGTGTTAAAAATGAAAAGAAATAAAATATTTAATAACTTAAATCCTATGAAATAGTAAATTCAAGAAAATGCAGGGTTTATACAAAAGGTAAATGCTACATCATTCAGTTGCAAGTATAGTTTCATTGTCTCTCTTACAATTTCCTGTGGTCCAGTCGTTTGTCGGTTCAGAGCAATGTAGATGCTGGATGGTTCCACTATGCTGTCAGTTTAGCTCCCTCATAGTAAATCAACTAGAAATGCTGTAGGTCCTGGACGGCTGGTGCTGTCAGCAGATACTGGGTCAAGCTGGCTCAGGCAGGCTGGGTGACGTCTGCTATGGTTGCAGAGTCACGCTATGAATGAAAAACCAGGCCCAAAATGCACTGGTTCAAAGCCTGTAAGGAGTGTCCTCAGTCATGGGTCAGTTGACCTCGTGGTTCACACAATCGTCAGATCAGATGGCTCCACATATAAGTTTCAACAAGGCAGGGCAAAAACTTTCGATTCTTACGATCAACTTGAATAAAAGTGGTTGGGCAGGCAACAAGGCTAGCGAGGAGGCCTGTGGTGGTCACGTGGTTGAGGAGGCCTGAGGTGGTCAAGTGGTTGACGAGGCCTGAGGTGGTCATGTGGTTGAGAAGGCCTGAAGTGGTCACGTGGTTGAGGAGGTCTGAGGTTAAGGAGGCCTGTGGTGGTCACGTGGCTGATGATGCCTGAGGCTTAGGAGGCATGTGGTGGTCACGTGGCTCAGGAGGCCCCAGGGTTGTCACGTGGTTGATAAGGCCTGGGTGGTAACGCACAAGCAAGCGCAAGTGCGCGCACGCACGCACACGCGAACGCGCACACGCGCTTGTGCGCGTGCGCGAGTGCGGGTGCGTGATCGTGTGCGCGTGCGTGCTTGTGCGCGTGCGTGACCGTGTGCGCGTGCGTATGCGTGACCGTGTGCTTTCGCTTGTGCGCGTTCACGTGTGCGCTTTCGCGTGTGCGTGCGTGCGCGTGCTTGTGCGTGCGCGTGTGCGCGTGCGTGCGCTTGTGCGCGTGCCTGAGCTTGTGCGCGTGCGTGAGCTTGTGCGCGTGCGTGAGCTTGTGCGTGTGCTTGTGTGAGTGCGCGTAAGTGACCGTGTCCGCGTGCGCTTATGCGCGTGCGCTTATGCGCGTGCGCTTATGCGCGTGCGCTTGTGCGCGTGCGCTTGTGCGCGTGCGCTTGTGCGCGTGCGCTTGTGCGCGTGCGCTTGTGCGCGTGCGCTTGTGCGAGTGCGCATGTGCGCGTGCTTGCACTTGTGCGCGCTTGTGCGTGCGCATGTGCGCGTGTGCGTGCGCGCGTGTGCGCGCGCTTGTGCGTGCGGCGTGCGCGTATGCGTGTGTTTGTGCGTTTGTGCGCGTGCGTGACCGTGTGTGCGTGCGTGACCGTGTGCGCGTTTGTGTGCGTGACCGTGTGCGCGTGCGCGCGCTTGTGCGCGTTCGCGTGTGCGCGTTCGCGTTCGCTCAGTGGCTCACGAGGCCTCAGGGTTGTCACGTGTGCGCTTTCGCGTGTGCGCGTGCGTGCGCGTGCTTGTGCGTGCTTGTGCGTGCGCTTGCGCGTGTGGGTTCGCGTGCGTGCGCGTGTGCGCGTGCGTGCGCGTGTGCGCGTGCTTGCGTGCGTGCATCAACCATGTCACCACATCAGGCCTCCTCAACTACGTGACCACTTAAGGCCTTATCAACCATGTGACTACCTCAGGCTTCCTAACCCTCAGGCCTCCTCAATTACGTGACTATCCCAGGCATCATAAACCTCAGGCCTCCTCAACCACGTTACCACCCAGGCCTTATCAACCACGTGACAACCCTGAGGCCTCGTGAGCCACTGAGCGAACGCGAACGCGCACAAGCGCGCGCACGCGCACACGGTCACGCACACAAACGCGCACACGGTCACGCACGCACACACGATCACGCACGCGCACAAACGCACAAACACACGCATACGCGCACGCCGCACGCACAAGCGCGCGCACATGCGCACGCACAAGCGCGCACAAGTGCAAGCACGCGCACATGCGCACTCGCACAAGCGCACAAGCGCACGCGCACAAGCGCACGCGCACAAGCGCACGCGCATAAGCGCACGCGCATAAGCGCACGCGCACGCACGCGCACACGGTCACTTACGCGCACTCGCACAAGCGCACGCACGCGCACAAGCTCACGCACGCGCACAAGCTCACGCACGCGCACAAGCTAAGGCACGCGCACAAGCGCACGCACGCGCACACGCGCACGCACGCGCACACGGTCACGCACGCGCACAAACGCACGCACGCGCACACGCGCACGCCGCACGCACAAGCGCACGCACGCGCACATGCGCACGCGCACACGGTCACTTACGCGCACTCGCACAAGCGCACGCACGCGCACAAGCTCACGCACGCGCACAAGCTCACGCACGCGCACAAGCGCACCCACGCGCACAAGCGCACCCACGCGCACAAGCGCACGCACGCGCACAAGCGCACACACGCGCACGCATGCGCACACGTGCACGCGCACACGCTGCTATCTGCTATCCAGCATTTTCCTGTAGTATTTACTGTGAAAGGAGTTTATTCTTTTTTCAGCCTCAGCGTTCTGTGTCTAACTTTCACAACCCTATAGAAGTAGAAAAACCACTAGGAAAGAATACAGCTTTAAGTTTACTTGAAAGCTGATGTTGCTCGTTCAGATTTTCCAAACTTTGCTCATGACAGCGATTGGTAGCCCCAAGTACGTTTAACCAAGCTATGATATTAATCCGAGAGTGGGTTCATGACAAGTGGTTTAAATCCTGGGATGGCTCCAACAAAGCCCGTGGAGTCTGGCAGCATTTGCGTCGCCCGGACCGCGACGATCCGTGGTGGAGGCTAAAATGTGGAGAGTCGGTGGAAACAGTGACGCATCTCTTGCAAGAGTGTCCGCAACTCCGAGTTATGCGGGGTAGTTTGTCTGCAGAGTCACTACGCCTAACAGCAGATTTTGTCGCCAAGGCTCTACGGGAGGACTGATCCTTCCAGCCTTGTCACGAATTGGAGTTCATCTCAGGACAGCGAATGTTTGATAGAACTCATGTTGTTGTAAAGAAAAATTTGATTCTAACTATACATATGATTTCAGTCTGTGCTTCAGGGACTTGTGGCATTAACTGTCAACAGAACTGCAGTGACAATTGTTACAACAATTCATGTAACAGTGTAACTGGTGAGTGTGACAGCGGATGTAATGGATACAGTGATCCACCAGATTGTACCATTGGTAAGTGGATTGTAACTTTATAATATAACAAATAATCATACACAATTATGTTTTCTTTATTTAATATAATTAAATTATTAAACGTCAATCTTTCTTTATTTTATACTAATTCAAACATTAAAATACTAATAATTATATGTTTATTTCATTACTACTAAGTTGCCTACTGCAAATTATCTGTGGATTACATTTATCCTTATAATATAAATAATATAAAAAAACTAAAACATTTCTAACAAATACAAAAAGAAAAAAACAACAAATAAAATACTTAGAAAGACACAAAGCTAATATCAACTCACTCGGTTTTTCTGTCCTACACCCAATCTCTAATCTAGATGAAATTTCTCACAATGAACCTCATTCACCAATCGTAAATAAGCAACATTTAGCCACGTGATAATACTGATAAAACAATGAAAATAACATATCACGTGACAGCCTCTATGGATTACGTAATTTGTATAGAAGAGATAGAGAATCACGTGGTTAAATGTTGTTTGTTTACGATTGGTGAATGAGGTCCATTATTTCTTGTACCTGATGAAAGCCCAAGAATCGATAAAAGAAATTAACTGATTAGTTAAATTGTACTTGACAGATGTGGGGGTATAAGTAGAGATGGGAACTAAACTGACTTTTAAAAGTGAAACTAAAACTAGTTATCAACTAAAATAAAGTAGTTAAACTATTAGTTTATCTTGAATTTCAAAATATAGTTAAACTAAACTAAAGAAAATTAATTAAAACTATAACAAAATTTGGAGAGGGGGGCGGGGTTGACCTAGAAATATTTATCCATGATAATAAAATCAGTACTAAGGAATATGTTTCTTACACAAACGTTACTGCACAATAAAATATAATGTCTAAATAAATATGTGTGCTTGTATTTTTTTGCCTTCAATTAAAACCTTTAGAAAAGAATGGTACTCTTTTTTTTAATTATATTAACTTATTATATTACGGAAAATTTTAATTGCTTAAACCAGTAAAGTTTAAAATCTCATTAAATGACATACAATTAGAGTTTAAAAATTAGATCTAGTAACCAATGAAATAGAAACGAAATTGTTGGATTTTTAAGAAACATTTGACCGTATAACTATTTCATTGTGTAAAATACATGCTTAACTAACCTTGCCGATGTGCTATTTTTTGTCTGACCACTAAAAATACAACTAACACTAATGCATAACCGTTAAACGCGCAAGGGAAAAAAAACAGGATGGTCTTGTCATTATGGACTGCACATTCAGTACACTTTATAGGCCAACACGTGTACGTCTGTCTGGCCAGGTTGTTAAAATCAGTTGGACACACAGTCTATTTACTTTCTGGTCAGGGAGGGTGTGTAACTATTTTAGTGTAAAGAACATGCTTGACTAGCCATGCCTGGTCTGACCACTCCACTCCTAACCCTAACCTTAAGCAAACACTATTGCATAACACATAATGAAAAAAATGCAGGGTAGTCTTGTAGTATCATCAACAACACACGTACAGTACACTAGACCTACGTGTGTATGTCTAGCTGACTAGATGTTTAAATCAGTTGGACACAGTCTATTTACTTTATGGTCAAGAAAGGGTGTGGATTAAGATTTTTTTTATAGACTTGATTATCCTAATTCTTTAAGATCTATCTAGGCCTAACTGTCGATTCTTAGATCTCAATAATAAGTCTTAAGACTTTAAAAAGGGTGTACTTGATGTTGCTGCAGTTCATAAATTATTGACCGTATATAGTTACTTTACCCTCTTCAAATGCAGACTGACTAAATAGTTGTTAACTGCATCATGTGTTTGATAATCAAAGTTATTGATATCACATGACCAGAAAATAGGGATGTGCTTTTCAACCCTGACCACATGTTGAAAAGTTGTACAAATTTTAATTAATCTTTTCAGTTAGTAACTAGAAAAAATTAATTAAACTACGATTTTAACTAAACTTTTTTTTTTCTAATTAAACAATGGCCTTAACTAATTTTTTTTTTAGTTAAACTAAAAGTTTCTAACTTTTTAGTTAACTTTCGCCCATCACTAGGTATAAGTTGAATTAGTCTCTTTAAGGAGGCTTGAGCCTTGAATTCAATTTGTACAATATTTTTTTAAGCGATCACAGTTTCATTGAAAAGATGCATATTATAGTCTTAAAAAGGTTATATTTTAGAGTTTGTGGAGTGTAAGGCCCTTGGAAGACGCACTGTCCTTAATCCAGAGCTGTATTTACTTTATCATGCTACATGCTACAATCATTTTTTAATTTACATAAATGATTTACCAAATTGCATTAGTTCAGGAACAAAAGTCAGATTATTTGCAGACGATTGCATAATATATAGAACAATAAAAACAAAACAAGACACAGATATTTTACAAAGAGAATTAGATGAATTACAGAAATGGGAATCAAATTGGAGCATGTCTTTCCACCCAGAAAAATGTCAGTTGTTAAGAGTAACAAAAAAACTAAAACAAATTAATTCCACTTATCTTATTCATGGCAAACCAGTAACACAGACTAAAAACTCAAAATACCTAGGTGTTATAATAAATGAAAAACTGTCATGGAATCCACATATTGATGAAACTATAAAAAAATCCAACAAAGCATTAGGGTTTATTAAAAGAAATTTCTATAAATCAAATAAGAACATAAAACTAAAATGTTATTTAACCTTGGTTAGGCCAATAATAGAATATGCATCCACCGTGTGGGACCCCTCAACTCAAGAAAACATTAAGAAACTGGAACAAACACAAAATAGAGCAGTGAGATTCATAACAAACGAATATTCACATTTGACTAGGGTAACACCATTAGTAAAATCACTAAATTTAGAAAGCCTTCAGGACAGAAGACTCAAAAGTAAAGTAGCAATTATACATAAAACACTGAACCATAATCTTCAAATACAAAAACAAAATTTAATAAAATACTCTGAAAGACACAAAAATAAAGGCACATTCCTCGTCCCATACGCTAGGACAAATTTGTACAAATACTCCTTCTTCCCTAGTGCTATTAGAGCATGGAATGGGTTGCCTGAGCTAGCCAGAAAAACCAGTGACTTGGCAGAATTTAAGTCATTGGTTAATATGCATGACTAGATGCATGACGCGTAGGACGTAATCATCTTCTTTTTTGAAGTAACGTCTGTATTATATAAGATAAGAAGATAAGATTTGGCTACTTTAAAATCACGACATTTTTGCCAGCCGTAAAAAAAAATCCGAAAAGTTTGAAAAAAAAAATTAAAAGTTAATAACCTGTCGAATTTCAGACATATTTAATCTCTTTTTTTTTTTGAGGCTTCTTTCTTGTAGAGTAGCCCGCCTTCCCTGCATTAAATCTGGCCATACATGGACGTAATTATGTTCAATTTTAAAGGAACGTCTGAAACTTATAAACAAAATACAAAAATTTTTTTTTTAAAAGAAAGCTTATATTAAGTGTATCAATTAGTTTGAATCTGTCATGTAATTAAATTTGTAATAAGCCTCAGACGACAATCTATAAAATGGACAAAATCAGATATCTCCACTTCAGTCAAGTACTATTTCTTTCCCTGTTGCGATGCCAAACAAAATAATTTATTCCTAATAGTTAAATAACAAATTGATTTTCAAATTGATTGTTGTGTTGTCAGGCAAAAGAAAGAATTGTGTGAAATTTCATCTTGATCTGAGACTGGGTGTGGGAGAAATAACGTGTTCAAACTTTTGGTCCAACAGACAGATAGAGTGAGTTGATATAAGCTTTGAAAAAAAAATGTAATCATGTTAATTTTTCTCCAAACATTTGTTTTTCTGTTTCTTGACTTTTCAGAGTGTGACAGAAATCACTGGGGTCTGAACTGTCAACAAAACTGTAGTGAGAACTGCCACAATAAAACTTGTAACAAAGTGACTGGCCAATGTGACAGTGGATGTGTCAGGGGATACGGTAACCCACCGGATTGTAGTTTAGGTAATAATACTTCTTATTTGCATTATACAATCATATACTCTTAAGCGAGCAGTTCTTGTATGTATGTATGTATGTATGTATGTATGTATGTATGTATGTATGTCTATATATATATATATAATAATATATATATATATATATATATATATATATATATATATATATATATATATATATATATATATATATATATAAATTATATATGGACAGTGAAAGAACATGGGTCTCAGCTCAGGAAGAAAAACGTGCAAACCGAAAAATGGCCAGCTCCTCTACCTCAGAAGCAAAAGCCACCTTATGGACGGGAGTGTCTCTCCAAAGTGGGGCTCCACGGCCACATGAGGAAGTGTGCTCTGAGATGAACCATAGTCGTTCTACGGCTGAAGGAGGCCAATAGAATATATAATATATATAAGAATTTTATTTCGAAAACGGCTCTAACGATTTTATTTTAAAATTACAAGGTATGTATATATTAATGAGAAAAAAAATTCTCTACTCATTATCCACATCGGGAAAACACGAGGTCGACCGTTATATCGGTTTGAAAATGTCTCATTGTTGAAAAATTAATTTTGGCTAGAATGTTTTATGGCTGAAAAATTTTTATATGACGTCAAAGGAAAAAAACTTGACACCTACTACGTCACTGGCTTACAATCTTGTTTTAAGAAGCAGGCGTAACTGAAATTGGGTTACATGCAAAAATTTCGTACAACAAAGTAGCGCTGACAAAATGGTGTCTTTAAAATAGCGCCGAGGAAAATATGCCTTTATCTAAAAATCATATTTATCTGGAGGCAGCAGAGATTTGAATTCTGAGTTTTTCTTCTCCCAAGGGCATGAGAAACTCGTTAGCTTTAGGTGGCAACCAACCTTTTGTCCTACACGTTAAGCTCCAAAACGTTATCACCGACAACACCTCGGAGGTGGGGAGGGGGCTGGGGGAGCGAGACAGTGGGTAGATTGGTCATGAGGCCATTATCTCCAAAAGCACTAAATCAGATTTAACAATATCTGTTTCAGAACAGAAAAGAACTAAAATAGATTCTAGAACCAACATGTTAAACACATGGAGATCTGGCTTTCAATCGGTTTTTTAAGTGCATTGACATATTATTTTCAAGTTGAAATATAAACTCATTCAGAAACAGCAGAAAGATGGCAAGTTCATTTTTTTGTTTTTTGTTTTTTAAACCTCTTATATGACCAAATGGTTATATCATTAAAAAAATGTTTATTAGAGCGTCGCAATATGTGTATCTTTTATCTATAAATTTAAAACTTCGAGCATCATGCTAATTGCTAACGTTTAAAGTGCGTTTTTTTTTAATTTTTGGGTGAACACAATAGAATAAACAAATGTTGCAGTCTGTGTAGTTTTATAAAGGCACGACTTGTGACTGTGCATGTGTGTTATGGATTGGTTTCTTTAGTCACATGTCAAGTTGCAAGGAGAAAAACCGAGATGTATGATGCTTCAGAAAAACATGGGTTATTCATCCCAGATGCAAAATGTCGCCTAGGCGGTTGCATCCAAATCTGTATATCTGACTAACTGATCAACAAGGATGGATGTCGTCTTGAGGGTTCCGGGTTCTGTGATAGTAAGTATGTGTGTTTTGAGTGGCTGGTAGTGCAGTGTGTCTGTGTGCCTGTGTATGAAATGACCAGTCGACCTTCATTGTACATACTTGTGTGAACAGCAAAGAAAGTGTGTACGTCAGGACTGGGTATAAAAGTGGGTCAGATTCATAACAAGATTCTGGAGTAAAAAAACACAATTTAATAAAATACTCAGAAAGACACAAAGATAAATTCTTCCCTAGCATGAAATGGGTTGCCTGAGCGAGCCAAGAAAACCAGTGACTTGGCAGAATTTAAGTCATTGGTTAATATGCATGACTAAATGCATGTCATTTTAGTGCTGCCTTGAATATATTCAATGTTATCTTCTAGAATGTGCATCAGGTACGTTTGGTTTCAATTGTCTGGAAAACTGCAGCACCAATTGCTACAAAATCTCTTGTGACAAAGAAACTGGTGAATGTGATCGAGGATGTTCAGGTTACAGTGACCCTCCTGCGTGTACTACTGGTAAGTCCCATAACTCTTGGTTTTCTATTTTCTAACAATCTTGGTTTTCTATTTGAAGAGTTTCTGTTTGGAAGCACTCAGGAAAACATTAACAAACTGGAACAGACACAAAATAGAGCAGTTAGATTCATAACAAACGAATACTCACATTTGACTAGAGTTACACCATTAGAAAAATCACTAAATTTAGAAAGCCTTCAGGATAGAAGACTTTAAAAGTAAAGCAGCAATTATACATAAAACACTGAACCATAGTCTTCAAATACAAAAGCAAAACCTAATTAGCTTCCTTCAGTCGTAGAACGACTATGGTTCATCTCGAACACTTTTTTATGTGGCTGTGGAGCCCTTTTTTGGAGAGACAATCCCGACCGCATGGATGCCTGGTCGTGCGGTTTGCGCGCTGGACTGTCGATCGGATTTATCGATGGTCCCGGGTTCAAACCCTGCCCGCTCCCATCCCCCGTCGTCCTGCGGGAGGTTTGGACTAGGAAGTAAACTATCTTCAACTCTGAAGGAACATCCGAAACTTGTAAAACAAACAAACAAGCATAAAGTGCAGGTCAAGGTGGCTCGCATACCGCACAGTTAGGCAGCCATCGAAGTTATCGCAAGAAACAAATATACTGTCCTGGGTACTCGTTTAAACTCACATATCGCACAGTTAGGCAGCCATTGAAGTTAACTCAAGAAACAAACATAGTGTCCTGGGTACTTGGATATTTCTATTTTCTGCTCTTGGCAAATTCAATGCACTTTCAAATGTATACAAGAATAAGAACAATACTTTTGAAACGAATGATCTACTTGATAACAGCTTTGAAGAATGCAAATATGTTTATTTATAAATGGGGATGATCGTCTCGTCTGTAAATCCGTCGGTTTTAAGTAACTGTTACTTTACTATTCTTCTTGCTTTAAGCCCAAGCCGTATTCTCCTATTGTGTAGGCTACTCATGTTCTGCAAAGTCATTCATCTGTCTGTCTCAGGGGCATAGTGATGGGGTAACGGCGCCCTTAAAATGGATGCCATGTGACCAGCACAACGACCAACCACTTTTACTTTTCCCCAACTAATGTCAGATACCTACTAGAGCTGGGTGGATTCATAGGCGCCCTAAAAATCCCGAAATCAGCCTGTAGCAATCATGAACTTATTTTAAAACCCATTTTTTTATTCAATAGCGTGTACCAATCATACTTATGGACCAAATTGTACTAAGTTATGTAGTGCTTATTGCTCTATGGTTAATGACATCTCAGAGAACAGATGTCATCACATCACTGGAGACTGTATCAATGGTTGTGTTAGTGGATATACTACATCAACATGTATTCGTGAGTACAAGATAGATACATCTAACCTCATAAGTTCATTTAATATTCATTTATAAAATATCTCTAATTGCAAATCTAACATTTCAAATAAAATAATATGAATTATTAGTTATCTGGTTTACTTGAATTTACTTTTATAGAAGTTTTTTTTTTAAATATAAATTTTTTAATGTTTAATTTAATATAGGAAATAACTAAAATAAAAGAAATAAATTTTGACTGTTAAACATTAGTTTTATTGGATTATGATTGAGCATAATATTGTATATCTAAGTGGATGACTGCATGGGCTATCACTAAAATATTACACTTAAAAGAGGTGGAGAAGCTATAGTGAGCAACTAGAAATAGTTGCTTTATTGGAAAAACTTGAGTCACATTCAGTGTCTAAAATTTATGTGTCTAAGTGAAAGAAATTGTATTTATTAAACATAATATAACAAACCTTTAGTAAAATCACTAAATTTAGAAAGCCTTTAGGAGAGAGGACTCAATAGTAAAGTTGCAATTATACGTAAAACATTGTACCATAATCTTCAAATACAAAAACAAAATCTAATAAGGTACTCAGAAAGACACAAAGATAAAGGCACATTTCTCCTTCCTTATTCTAGGGTTAATTTGTTTTATTAGAGTATGGAATTGGTGGCCTGATTTGGGCAGGAAAACCAATGACTTAGCAGAGTTTAAGTCACTGATTGACTGGATTGATATAGGACATGCATAAGACATAATCATCTTCTCTTTTGAAGTAACGTCTGTAATTTATAAGATAAGATAATACAGTACATAAAAATCAAGGTAGTTTCAATCTATTTATGGTTTATTAAAATCTAAAATCTTTGTTTTAAATATCCAATTTTTTTATTCTTGTCTTTATTCTTTATTCTCAACCTGTGGATCACGACCCCCTTAGAGGTCGATTGACGATTTGCCAGGGGTCACTTAAGAACATATGGATTGTTTTTTGTCTATTCTTCTATTCCTGTGTGGATGGGGTCGCCACAGTGTGTGGATTTAAAAAGGGTCACCAAGTTACTGTTTTTTTAAATCAAAAATATTAAAGTAAAAATGAAATTAATTACATTATAATCCTATTCCCCTTGAAGACATTGTGATGTAAAGGTCATCTGTTTCTGTAGCCTACAGTTAATGAGGATGTCATGTGGCCAGCACAGTTACCAACTTCATTAACTTTTCCACAACTAATGTCAGGTACCCATTAGAGCTGGGTTGAGCTGGGCCCAAAGATCCCAATATTAAAAATCCAAGTCTTCACCAGGATTTGAACATGGGACCCCTGATTCAGAAGCCAAGAGCTTTACCACTCAGCCATCACGCCTCCTACAATCATATTACTGTAAATATTTTATTTTGTTTCCATATCATTGCAGAACCAATTGTTTCAAGTATCGACACACCAGTTGGTGCTATAGTAGGAGCATGTATAGCTGGTTTAGTTATCATTGTATTAATTTTGGGAGCTGTTATTATTTGGAGGTAATTAATTTTATAGTATTTGCTTTTCATTGTCGTCACAATCTTGTGCAAGTTGTTATTTATTCAAATTTGGATTACCAAACTAAGTAAAATTATACGAAACATATCTTCACTATTAGTAAAGTCTTGGGCATTTGTACTAAAAGAGCATCATACATAAATCATATTTAAATGAACTTTTTCGACAAAAAAATATCACAGTCAAGCCATTTAAATTTTTGAATAACTGTTACCTGCTGTACCATAACAAGTGGTCTCAAAGTGGGTGACTTAAGCTAATTAAGGCCAGATCCAAATGCTGCAAAAACTTGTTTGCTCATTACTCTGTGCAATTGTATCAGCACAACTCTTTGATGTGAAAAATTATTAAGGCATCTGTGATCTGTCACTCAATAAACTGCTCTGTGTGTATAATGTTGCTTTTAATTTTTTTAAAAGTATTTTTAATCACAACTCATTTCTAATAAAGATCAACAAAGCAGACTTAGTCCTAGTTTCTATCTAGTGAATTCTTACATAAGAGGATTGAGTCTTCCTCTTTCAGACCTTGCGATTTATAGGTCATCTGTTTCTGTGGACCACAGTTAACAAGGGCGTTCTGTGCCCAGCACGATGTCCAACCGCCTTTACTTTTCCCCAAATAATGTCAGGTACCCATTAGAGCTTGGGTGGACTCAGAGGCGCCCAAATATCCCAAAGTTAAAAACCCCAATCTTCATCAGGATTCAAAGCCGGGACCTCAGATAGGAAGCCAAGAGCTTTACCACTCTGCCAACGCGCCTCCTGATATGACTCTTCATTCACATCTATTTGGTAGATGTATCTCTACTCACTTGCCAGACCCCTGGAAAGACCTTTTTCATTGTACACAGTTTGACTACTACTAAAGAAAGACTACCTTTGGGAAAATGGTTTGGTGACTAGAAGACTGAGGTTAAACAAGTCTCTTACACCCCAGCTTGCAATTTACATTTTTTTTCCTTAAAACGTAATATTCTCTATATAAAATAGTAGTTCAGTTTAACGAATGTTTTTTTTTTCAAAAGATAGTTAAAATAATCAATCTTTTGGCACTGTTATATTTCCTTTCCCCCCTCCAAGTATGTCTTACATAATTAATTTTGATTTAATTGCTATTGAGGTTATTATGTCTTGAAATGAGATTTTCATTTTTTTTTTATATTTTGCTTACATTTTTTTTTCTGGCACAGCATGAACTAAAAATTTTTTGTCTATATTTCATTAGACGTCGTCGAAGTCAAGGTGATACAGAAAATGCTTCACTCACTAAGGGAAGCAGTTTGACTATTGGGGATTCACAAAGATTAGGTATGGAACTGTTACAAACACTTAAATTTTATAGATATTTTGTTGAAGATTTTTCTAATATTCAATTTACTAGTCAAATAATGTTTTTGTCATATGGATTACAGACAGAAATAGTCCTTGCTATTCTCACACTAGTTTGTTGTACAAGCTGTTGACAGACATTTGAAATTTCATAATTTACTTTTCTAGTTTTTCTTTTCTTTTATTATTTTTTAAGATTTCAACCAAAAAGTGTTGTTGTTTTTTTGTAGCTTTTGTCAATGTTTCACTTTTCACTAATCTTATTGTAACTCATGCAGTGACTGTTGGAAATGGTGGGCTTCTCAATCAGAATAAATTTAAGACAGTTAGTTCTAGTAGATTTAGGAGAGGTGGACAGACTTCAGAGAAGAATTCTATCCTTTACCTGTCTGTTCACTGGTAGTGCACCACACATGATCTAACAATCATCACTTTCCATTCAGGCAGGCCCATCCATTCCTTTATGTGTCTCATCGCTTCCTCTGTTCTGTCTCTTCTTCTTTTCCCGGGTACTGTTCCCTGCAGAAAAGTCTTTGTAAGCCCTGAGGATCTTGTTATATATTGTATGTATGGCTGCCTGATCATGTGATTTGCAAGCTGGACTGTTGTTCTGACTTATTGATGGTTCCAGGCTCAAACTCTGTCAACTGCCATCTCCCATCATCCTGCAGGAGGTATGGATAGGAAGTAAATTGTTTTCAACTCTGAAGGAATTTCCAAAACATGGAAAACTTTTTACAAACAAACATGTATATTGTTAGCCTCCATCAGTAGTAGAATTACTATGGTTTATCTTGTAAAGTAATTTTTCATTTGACTGTTGACCCCTATTCTGGAAAAACATTCCCATCTACATGTTACACAGGTAAATTTGGCATTCCCTTTGATGGTAGAGGTATAGTTCTATAAATAAGATTAAGGAGGGAGAATGAGGACCTTCATAAAAGGGTTCCTACATACTAAGCTTATAATGTACTATTATTTTCTGTTTAGATAGCCTAAAGATATTTGATACACAATGTGAGCCAAATAGTAGAACCTACTGTAACATAGAACAGATTCCAGAGAATACAGCTATACATGTTAATGATCTTTCTTTGTACATACAGTCTCATGAGGAGACATTTTTTAATGAGCAATACAGGGTAAGTCATTCATTCAAAAAAGTTGTTAGCATGCAGAATTATTCCCCTTGGTAAGAAAGTTCATATTGCATTGTTGGTTGTAACCTGTGTTATGTGAGAGTGTGTTATTAAAAGAGTGATGTATTGAGTGTCAGCTTGCTTATTCAGTGTTCTTTAGTGTAAAATTAAGCTTATGATAAGTGTATCGTTATTTCAGCTAACATATGATGAATGCGAAGATGTGCAATTGGATTTAATGGATTGGTAGTCATGCATATTAATAAGAGACTTAAAGTCTGCTAAGTCATTGGTTTTCCTGGCTGATTCAGGCAACTTTTTCTATGCTCTTTTAGCACTAGAAAGAGCACTTGTATGTATGTATTTTTCCTAGTATTTGTAATCAGAAATGTGTCTTTCTGAGTATTAGGTTGTGTTTTTGTATTTATAAGTTATGGTTATGTGTTTTTCTTATTGTTACTCTCTAATCTTCTGTCCTGAAGTATCTCTTAATTTTGTAATTTTATTAATGGTGTTACTCTATCTAGTCAAATATGAATATTCTTTTATTCTAAATTTCAGGACTCTATTTTGCATCTGCTTTAATATCTTGTTTCTCAAGTAGAAGATTCAAAATTCTATTTTTATGAAATAGCTCTTGTTATTTTTTTTTCTCCAAAGAAAATCCCTACACCACAAAATGTGACAACTGAAGTTGCATCAAGAGAAGAATATAAAGCCAAAAATCGATTTAAAAATATTTGCCCATGTAAGTTACTTATTTTCAATTGATTTATTTAGAGAAAGCATGACCTAAAAGGAGGGGGAGGGTCACAGCAAAGTTGGGGGGTTTTTTTCATTATTGTTATTGGTTTTCGTTATTTGAGCTTTACCTCGTTTGGTTTATCTACATTAGACACAGCTCGGAAGCACCTTACAATATATATATATATATATATACATACATACATACCAACAACTGTGGCGTAGATAATCAAAACCAATATTGACAAAAACATTTTTCATCAGCCAACACAAAGACCAAGAGACTTGATGTCGTACAATCAATATTTTGAAAAATGTTCTTGAAATTGTTACAAATTTTTTTCTTAAAAAATATAACTGAAAACTTTGCATGCACTGAAGTTATTAAGTTCTGTTGTTTTTTTTCATTCAATATATTCAAACTGACATTTTTGTAAAGTATCATTTTCTAGTTGGCAACTTAAGCTCTCTCTCTCTCTCTCTCACTGGATACTTTGCAAAAACCTTTGTTAAAATTATGAATACCACTCAAGTATTTGCTGATCTTGATTACTGTGGGCTCAAAAAGATTTTGTTTAGCTATTACAATTAAAAAAAATTAATGGTGGGGTGTATGGCTGACAGGCATAGACCACTTGGCTACCTATCAAAAGGAAGTTAACTGAGTGCTTAAGGCTACATAGAATTCTTTTGAATTTATATACCCCCACCCCACCTTCCATAAATGAGATTGTACAATAGTGCACTAAACATTTTATGGCATGGAAAAAAAAAAACATTCATGTTTTTCAATTCATCTCTATTTGTTACAAAGTAATAGATACAGAAACTAATAAATTATTTTTTTTTTCAGAAGAAATTTTTTTTTTAATTTAAATTTTAAAACATAATTTGTGAGCTTTAGCTCTACTGAGTTTATTTTATTTTTAGATGATCATTCCAGAGTTCATTTAAACATTAACAAAGCCTATCATGAAGGAGACTATATCAATGCTTCCTACATACGAGTGAGACTAATTTTTTTAAATTATATATATGCTAAAAAAACTCAGCTGATAATTAAGAAAGTCTAATTTCATTTTTGGATATACTATTTATTTCAGGGATTCAATAATGAAGTTACTTTTATTGCATCACAAGGTAAACCTTAGTTTTGTTTGTAAAGCTAATGTACAGAAATCTGTGATATATAAATGTCACTCAATAATTTCCTCTTTCTATCCTAATTAAGGATAACAACATTGATTTAGCACCAATAAATTAAATTTATTTTTGGTTTTATAAACTTGTATTTTTGTTATATACAAAGAGCTTGCATTCTCTTATAATTCAATACCAAAATTAGTATTTTGTGATTACAAACAAAAATGGTATTGAAGTTTGATCCTAACAGGGAAGAATGTACATATATAAACATGAACAACTCTGTTAGAATATGGAAAAAATAAATGCGGAGATAAAGACAAAGTAACCCACACTATTACAAGCCATTTAAACAGACAAAGGCTGAACAAAAATTTAAACAAAAAAACACCATTAGGGTCAGAAAGTTTTACCAGCATAGAGAAGACATAAGACACTGATCACAAAAACAAACAGACAAGAAATCTTTTTTTCCTCTTTACAATTAAATCCATAAATAAAACCAACTTAATGAGGTAAACATCTCACATACTGTTTGAATGAAACTGAAATATAAATTTATATTTGGTTTGGTATCATTTGATATGCTTGTGTTTTGTTTTGTGTAATGTCCATCATGTTCTCATTGTGCCTTGAGCCTACATTATGTTTGGTAACAGTGCTATATAATTTAAATTATAATTATATAATTTTATATTACATATATTATAATTGCACAATTTTTATGAAAAAATTTCCTAAAGGATGATGTCATGCGATTAGCGCGCTGGAATATTGTTCAGACTTATTGATGGTCAAGGGTTCAAACCCTGCCCGCTTCCAATCCCAATCATCCTGTGGAAATGTCAGGGTTGTGTTTTATGCCTTAGCTTATTTTCCAGAGCCCCTGACATTCAACATGTACCTTCCTGCATAAAATAAATAATTAACTAGATGTTAACGATGTAATGTTTAATGAAATGAAAGTAATTTACACTGGACAAACTGATAAAGTAATATATTGAATTTAACAAATATTATAATACAGATGTTATGTTAATCAAATAATCATTCTGCACCTTGCTGTCCCATAGTACCAACACAACACATTAGTAAGTATTTGCCCTCAATGCAACAACCGTACAACACTGGCCCACTGCTGACTCTAGTGCAGATTCAACCTACAAGCCCTCACTAACTCCCTGTAGAGAAGTAATAATGCCAAATTGAAAGGTTTAGTCTAATACACAACTTTAAAATGCTTACCCTAAATACTCACCCTAAACATGGGTACACCGACAAACCTTAAAGAGATGTTATATATCAGCATAATAATAATAAAAACTCCAGCAGCTAAAAAGCAATGCAACAAAAAAAAGGTGCATTCCAAAATTATACAGCTAACAAGAATTAGTGCTAGAATAATATAACCTATGCACCAACGGGGAGGTTGGGACTAGGAATTAAATTATCTTCAACTCTGAAGGAACATCCGAAACAAACATGTACAATATTTTTTTAACTAACAAACATAATAAAGATTTATTAATAAGAAGTAAGATCTATTGATCAATGTTTTTCTTTCTATTTCTTCAGGTCCTAATGAAGCAACGCTTAAAGATTTTATCAGAATGTTGTGGGAACAGCATGTGGATAAAGTTGTCATGCTGACTAACCTAATAGAGGAAGGAAAAGTATGTGTAGTAATCATGCTAAAGAAACCTTGAATATTAATTAATTTGTACTATTTTCTCTAGGTAGCTATCTTTTAATAAGATTTATCTTATCTTACAGACTGTACATCCATGTATGAATCTAGTCATGCATGTTAATTAGAGTTAAAAATTAACAAAGTCATTGTTTTTTCTGGCTGATTCAGGCAACCTGTTCCATGATTTAATGGCACTATGGAAGAGTACTTGTATGAACTCATCCTAGTTTATGGAATAAGAAATGTGTCTTTATTTTGTGTCTTTCTGAGTATTTTATCATGTTGTATTTTTTTTTATTTCAAAAGTATGTTTGTGTTTTATGTTTTATTGCTTCTTTACTTTAGTCTTCTGACCTGAAGTGTCTGTACCTTTAATGATTTTAGTAATAATGTTACAATAGTTAAATTTGAAATTTAATTTTATATATAAACTTCTTTAATCTATTTTGTGGCTTTTCTAGTTTCTTTATCTTTTCATGAGTTGTGGGGTCAAAACGAGGATGCATATTCCAATATTGACTTGGTTAAATAGCATTTTCTGTTTTAAGTTCAATTTTTATACATTTCTTTTTATTAAACTTAATGCTTTGTTTGATTTTTTAATTATTTCATCAATCTGGTTTATTTTATCTGCTACATAAAATAGGCCTTTTTGAAGAAATCTCATCTTCAATTTTGTCTTCAATATTTTCTACAATATAGGTAAAATGTGAAAAATATTGGCCAGATGAGACCAAAATGAAATTGGGTGATTTCAAGATTAAATTAAGATCAACCCAGATTTTTGCAGACTACACTATTCGTATGTTAGAGATATCAAAGGTAACAAAAAATACTCATGTAATAGAGAATTCCTAATACTTAATATTTTGAAGTTTTCTTGGGTATAGGCCAAAAGTGGAAAAGCTGCTATTAGTTTTGAGAGTCTGTCTATACATTCATTTGTCACATTGAAATAAAAAAAACTAGCCAAGTTATTGAAAATCTGATTATCCTGATATTTTGCACCTTGCTAAGTTTAGTTGTAGCCTATCACTACTTTTATCTTTTGAAATTAAAGCGTTCTGTTTTTTTAAATAAATATATATTGGAAGTAGATTTTTTTAACACTTGTTTCTAAACTATGTAGGCCTACTATTAATAAAAATCTTGTTAAAATTGTCATCTATAAACAGCTATTGCAGGTACATATGTACAATGCATATTATTTGGTGCTTATTTTTATTTATTTTTTTCATATATTTTTAAACCTCAATTTTTTTTCCAAAATTGTATTCTCATATGTATTATCTTTTTAATTGAATCTCTTTTCAAAACTTGTTTGAATATTTCTGGTTTTACAGAAAGATGAAGCAAGTCATACATTCACACATTTTCACTATACATCCTGGCCTGATAAATCAATTCCAACAGCACCTTGGAGTCTGGTCGACTTTGAACAAAGAGTCGCATCAAATCCAACAGCAAGACCCATTGTAGTGCACTGCAGGTAGATGCTTGGTGTTGCTGTTTGTTTCTTAACTATGATTATTCACATTTGACTAGAGTGACACTTATAATAAAATCACTAAATTTAGAAAGCCTTCAGGACATAAGACTCAAAAGTAAAGTAACAATTATACATAAAACACTGAACAATAATCTTTAAATGCAAATACAAAATTTAATAAAATACTCAGAAACACAAAAAGATAAAGGCACATTCCTCGTCCCATATGCTAGAACAAATTTATACAAATGCTCCTTCTTCCCTAGTGCTATTACAGCATGGAATTGGTTGCCTAAGCTAGACAGGAAAACCATTGACTTGGCAAAATTTAAGTCATTGGTTAGCATACATGACTAGATACATGACGCATAGGATTTAATCATCTTCTTTTTTTAAGTAATGTCTGTATTATAAATAAGATTAGCTAAGTTTTGTCTATTCATCTTTATTGTCATTAAGAATGTTCCCTATATTAATTCTCAAAGGATTCCAACAATATTATTTCCAAATAAAGATTATAAGTGAGGTTGTTTTGCCATGAGATTTAGGCCTATAACAAATTAATAGTAGCATTTAACTTTGAATAACACCATTAGTAAAATTACTCAAATTTTGAGACTTTTCAGGACAGAAGTATAGTTCCCCTTTCAGACCTTGCGATCTTTAGGGCAGATGATGTTAAGGTCATCTGTTTCTTTGGCCAATGGTTAATTAGCAGGGTGTCATGTGACCAACACAATGACCTAACATTTTTAATTTCCCTAACTAAAGTCATTAGAGTTGGGTGAACTAAGGGGTGCCCTAAAAATCCTGATATTCAAAATCCCAGTCTTTACCAAGATTTGAACCCAGGACCCCAGGTTTAGTAGCCAAGCTTTTAACCATTCAGACACCCCCCCCCCCCTTAGAACTAAGTTAAAGTAGCAATAATACATAAAATGCCGAACCAAAACTTACAGATTGTAATGAAATAATATAATGGTGCATAAAAGTTATTAGCTATCAGGAATTTCTTAAGTGAACTGACAGTAGTTTAAAAACATCATGCTGGATTAGCTTAGAGACTGAACTGATAATTGTTTTGAAGACAGTGATCCCGAAAGACATGTTTAATTATATATAATGGACTTAGCAACATTGGACTGTTCCCTACTTAGTGGATTCAATATATTCAACTCATAGAACTTACCAGTATTGAAACACTTCTTTGTTCTTTCTGTACTGTTAGTGTAAGATACTTATATCAAATACATACTATATAGATTTAGCTCATTTGTAAAATACTCAAAGTAACAACATCAAGAAAGAATGTTTATCAACACTACCAGTAACAGCACAGAACAAAATACAAAAACACAACCAATAAAATACTCAGTAAGACACAAAGATAAAGGCACATTTCTTATTCTATATACTAGGACAAATTCATACCATTGCTCCTTTTATATTGCTATTAGAGCATGGAATTGGTAGCCTGAATTAGCCAGGAAAACCAATGACATAGCAGAGTTTAAATCTTTAATAAACAGACCTAACTATATTAACATGAATAGGCATAGAACATAATTATCATCCTCTTAAAAGAATGTGCATAATTTATAAGGTAATTGTTCTAGTCACGCAAGTCAACTATTCAATAAGGTGTTAAATGAGAACTTTACTCTATTTGTGATTCTTAAAGGGGCTCTTTAATATTGATTGGCAATCTAAGAAAAACTCATCTTAAGTTTAACATAAAAATATCACAACACAACTGTCAACTTAACATTTGAATTTGGTATAACAAAATGTGTACTTAACTTTATGGCTAGCGTATGTGATTTAACAATGTTTCACATACTGAATGTAGTTGTTTTTGATACTGAATGAAAAAAGCTGCCTGGATGTGTGGTATGCGCTTTGGATTGTTGTCTTGATGACCCTGGGTTTGAAACCTGCCAGTTGCAATTGGCTAACTTTTTTCAGGGGGCTTGGGCTTGGATGTAATCAGAGGCATAGTGAGGGGGGGGGGGGGAAGGGGCACAATGCTCTGGGTGCCACACCCAGCTATAGTTCTATGTGATATTCATGGAAAATTGAGGGGGGGGGGGGTGTACACCAATAATGTACTTTCCCCAGGGGGACCATGTAAAAGAAAACAAATACTCATTATTAATGGGTTTAAAATAAAAAAGAAATGTCTCAAGATCTTAACTTAAAGAAAATAATTTGTTTTTCTGTAAACACAACATTGGCTGGGAATTTCAATCTTTGCATTAAAATGTTCATTATATTCATAACAGGATAAATGTATTTAATTTGCTCTGAAAGCTTAACTTAGCAGTTGACTAGACCTTTTAAACATGTATTTAATTTGCTCTGAAACTTAACTTAGCAGTTGACTAGACTTTTTAAACGTATTTAATTTAACCTATTGCTTGTGCATTTAGTGCTGGAGTTGGTCGAACAGGAACATTCATTGCTCTTCACAACATCATTAAACAAGCTGAGGAAACTAAAATGGTGGATTTCTTTCAGACTGTAACTAGACTGAGAGAAGACAGAAGATTTATGATACAAACAGCTGTAAGATAATTATATACGCCTCTATATTTTTTATTTTTTTTGGATAAGTTTGTATTAATCATGGAATCAATTTTGATCAATGTAAGATAATTATATACGCCTCTATATTTTGTTTTGTTTTGGCTAAGTTTGTATTAATCATGGAATCAATTTTGATCAATGTAATTTTTAACTTAATATAGAACAAGACGGCTATTCAAATTGCCATAAAAAGAGTATTAACTAAATATTCAGCATATATTCAAATTAAAACATATTAGTAAGAACCTTATTACAAAGCTTATATCAACTCACTCTAAAAAAATCATGAATAAATTAAAAATTACCAATTTGGCAATTAATTATTGATAATTAATTTGTTTAATATTGAATACATTACATTCCACATTATTAAGCGATATAGATGTAAGTGTATAGCTGTTTTTCTTTGATAGGCCCTGTTTTTAAAAAAAACAGACTTTTACAAATAATTTGCTTGGTTTAAAGATAGAATGAGTTCTGAAAGGGAAAGTTGTCAATTTAATTCTTAAAGTAGATATCAAATCATTTTGTTCTTAATATGTAATTATAACAAATGAGCTCTTATCTATAATTTACAGCAATTTCATAAAGACTTATCAGTTATTTTAAAAGCATATTATTGTTTAAGAAAAAATAGTAAGTTTTATTATCAAATTGAGAAGGGCTGGAGAAAAAGATAATAGTGGATATATAGGCTGTATAGTCAACATATGTATAGTCTATATATAAAGATGGGTAGAGAGTTGTACATAGATATGGATGCATAAATATTTAAACATTCTATTAAATTAAATTGATTCATTTTTGGTTCCAACTCAGGAGCAATATGAGTTTTTACACAGAGCTGTCAATGCTGCCTTAGTAAGTATGAAATCAATAAGTTCTACTGATGTCTGTGATCAGATTAAAAGATTGGAAAAAAAAACTGTTTCTGGCCACTCAGCATTGGAACAGGAATTTAATGTAAGTAATATCAATTGTACTAAGTTCGAATCCTGGTGAATACTGGGATTTTTTATTTCAGTATCTTTGGGGGTGCCTCTTATTTTACCCAGCTCTAATGGGAACGTGACATTAGATGTGGAAAAGTAATGGGGCTTGATCATTGTTCTGGCCACATGACACCCTCGTTAACCGTAGATCACAGAACAGTTGACCTTTAACATCATCTACCTTATGGATCACAAGGTCTAAAAGGAGAACTTACTTAATATTCATTGTTTAAGTTAATAATCACCATAATTAAATAGATAACATATGCTTATAACAAATGTTTTAATAATATTGAAAACATAAAGGTTAACTACAAAATCTATCTCTTCTTAACTACTAACATTTCTTCTTAACATCCTATGCATATCCATTTGTTAATCTAGCTATGCATGTTAAATAGATACTTTGCTAAGTCACTTATTATTTCAGTCTAGAATGAGTTTTGCATAATGCCAACACTTGTATGAATTTGTCCTATAATATATCTTTGTGTCTTTTGAGTATTTTATTGGGTTGTATTTTTTTGCATTTTTTTATTTTATGTTTCAGTGATTTATGTATTATTACAACTTTACATTTAAGTCTTCTGTACTTGTCTCTAACTTTAGTTATTTCACTAATGGTGTTACTCTGGTCAAATATTAATATTCATTTGTTATAAGGCTCTATTTCACATTTATTCTAGTTTCTTTATGTTGTTGTTTTTTGAGTCGAGGGATTCTAAACAGAGGATGAATATTCTTACATTTCTAATCAAAGTTAAATAGCATTTTAGTTTTATGTTTTTGTTTGATTCATTTAAACTACAAAGAAATATGAATGCTTTATTAAGTTATATTATAGCCTCATGTTCCCCCCCCCCATCTACATTTGTACCAGTATCATTCCTACCAATTTTTATAAAGTATTTATTTTGAAATGCTAGTACTTACATTTGAATATGGTTGATGATAATAAAGGCATAAATCAAAGTTGTTTCTAGATATTTTCTGCCTTTATCTTTGGTTTAAATTATCATATTACCATCACTCTAGGTTTTTTTGTTTTGCCATCCTGTTTACAATAATTTATGTGTTAGATCAGTAATGTCCAGCCTTTTTTCTGCTTCAGGTTATGTAAAATGTTGTTATGTGTTTCATATGCTGATGCAAACATTTTTTCTTCTCCTCTTTTCTTATAATACCCTTGCATTGTGTCGAAGACCTTGCAATCTATTGGGCAGATGATGTAAAGGTCATTGGTTCCTGTGGCCTATATTTAACAAGAAACAACGACCAACTGCCTTTACTTCTCCCTTTGGGGAATAAGTCTTGTCTTCAAGTCATAACAGTAATGAGGAGTGCAGTTTTTTATCTAGCTGTGCAGTCCTAACTGTGACCTACATATTTAGTTATATCCACAGTAGACAAAACCATTGTACACCGGTTGTTGATTAAGGTTCTTTTTCTGCCAATTTTTATCTGACCTTTGTCTATTTTTCTGAGACAAATTATATATTTATAAAAATGAAGATAATAAATATTATTTTTTGAAACAGTATTGAATGTTTGTATTCAGTTTTTAACAAGATTCTTCTTCTTCTTTCTAATTGGCATAAAAGTTGAGTCTTTAACACTCTAGGCCTACGGAAGCTTGCCTCCATCTGTCTGTCTGTCTGGGAAAGCAGATGTAAATTATTACATCCGTATTACTGATGGCTCATATCCCAAGGTACTCAGATTAGAAGCAAGGTCAATGGTTTAGCACATCAGGGAAACTCTCATTTTCTGTACCTTATTAGCCATGAAGGTGTCCATGATAAAAATGGTTACCAGTGCAATAGACTCGATCCTTAGACACCACAACAGTTGTTCTTTTTTGCTTCCCTCTTAACCTAATCATCTCCTGTAATGACCGTTGCCACCCGAGCACCATGTTGAAGCTGAGAAGCGTTGCTTGGGTTTAACAGGATCAAAAAAAGAACATCAAAATACACTCAGATGCTGTTTTTACATGTGCTTTACATAATGACAACAAAATATTATTGACAAACTATAAGTGTTGTGAACTTGCTTTATGTCTGGTTACTTCTGTAAAAGCATCATTTATCAAAATTTAAGAAACACTGCTATGACAGCTCTCATTGTTTTCTTTTAACTAGCTAATGTTGTGGGCTTTTATAATTCAAATTATCATTTTAACACATTGTTTTTCACACTAACATTGGCAGAGTCCACACTAACATTGGCAGAGTCCACACTAACATTGGCAGGGTTGACACTAACATTGGCAGGATCCACACTAACATTGGCAGGGTCCACACTAACATTGGAAGGGTTGTAATGATTATGTCTATTTTTAATTAATTTTTTCAAATTTCACTTGTAATGTTAAAGAAAATGTGGGAGTATGAATGTTTATTTTGTGTGCTATCATACAAATTGTTTGTTCTAATTATTTATTGTTTTTTTTGTAATGCAAAATCCTAAAACAAATTTCCTCACGGATAATAAAAATTATTATTATTTTTATGGAAGTGAATTAAATGTCAATCTCTGGCACTGCCAGGTCAGAGCTTTGTTAAAAGGAAACAAAATTCATTGTAGTCCCATTAACATTGTCCACTGAGAAAGTGTCTGATGATATGACAGGTCTGCAGCAGTACTGCCCTTTAACAAGTAATAAGGATCCTCTTAGTAATGCTTAGGGCTTCAAATGTGTCTGCAAGGTCAGTTGTCATGATCTCTCAGGGTGTACTGTTTCTGTAGATAACTTCCATAATTGCTTAATTTAAAAGCTTAGATTTTCATATTTTCTTTGTTTTTCCATTTCAGTTTTCCTTATATTGTACGATGTGGATTTAAAAAAAAAATTTTTGGGTTGATAAACTTAAAATCTGAACAATTGTAATCCACCATCTTGATATATTATTCTTGCTTGATTACAAAGACCCTTCAACTCAAGAAAACATTAAGAAAGTAGAACTGACACAAAATATAGCAGTGAGATTCATAATAATAGGACTTGTCTTTGAGTTGAAGATAAATGAGGAATGCAATATTTCCCAGCTGTGACCATAACAAATGAATTATCACATTTGGCTAGAGTAACACCTTTAGTAAAATCACTAAATTTAGAAACCCTTTAGGATAGGAGACTTAAAATAAACAGGCAAACATTAAATCATAATCTTCATAGACAAAAATAAAATCTAATAAAATACCCAGAAAGACACAAAGACAAAGGCACATTCCTTGTTCTATATACTAGGACAAATTTTTACAAATGCTCCTTTTTTCCTAGTGCTATTAGAGCATGGAATGGGTTGCCTGAGTAGCCAAGAAAACCAATGACTTGGCAGAACTTAGGTCATTGATTAACAAGCATGACTAGATTGACCTGCTTATGATCTAATAATTTTCTTTTTTGAAGTAACATCTTTGTTTCATAAGATAAGATAAGATAAGAATAATTTTCTTCTTTTTTTTCAAATCTAGGCTATTTGTTTAGCAGTGGCTGTAGATTCTATTCAAAAGGGAGACAACAATGAAGACTGCAGTATTTATGAAAATGCTGAAAAAGAAGAGAAGAGAAATCGTTTCTCTTCAATAATTCCTAGTGAGTAAATCAATCCAGTCAATTTACATTTATTACTGTTAATTGTGTTATAATTAAAACCCCTATGCAGCATGCATAAATTACATTATGGTCTTTTGTAATAAAAGGCTATTTTTTTCATAATTTCTAAATTTTTTTTTCTTAATTAAATCAAATAATAAGTATTTTATACTTTTTAAACAGTTTAGTAAGTTTTCTAACAAATGTCATTTATTTCAAGAAAAGTTATACCAGCCTTTTTTGGATAAAGAAACTTCTGACATGAAAGAGTACATCAATGCTGTTTTACTACCAGTAAGAGTTCATTGTAATTATTAAACTTGTTATATAATAATTAATTAAATTTCAAATAGTAAAAAAAAAGTAAAAGTTCCCCTTTCAGACTATGCGGTCTATAAGGCAGATGATGTTAAGGTAATCTGTTTATTTAGTGCTGTGGCTGAAGGATTAAGCGCTTGGCTTCTGAACCTGGAGGTCCTGGGTTCAAATCTTGGTGAAGACTTGGATTTGGAATTTCTGGATTTTTAGGGCACCCCTGAGTCCACCCAACTCTAATGGATACCTGACTTTAGTTGGGTAAAGTAAAGGCAGTTGGTTGTTATGTTGGCCAAATGACACCCTGCTTGTTAATCATTAACCAAAGAAACTGGGAAAATTTCAAATAAATTCCATTTAAATTTCTAAAATTGATGCAAATCAAGTGAACAATTATTTGCCTTCACGTTGTAATTACATACCTAGAGTCAAGCATAAGAAGAGAAAGAAAATCAATAAAAAAGATAAAAGCCTGTTTAAGCTTGGCAACTGCTACCATAGAAAAAGGAAAATCTGGAAGAGTAACACCAGAGAATGCTGAACATGTACTTCAGTACTGCACTCTCCACCAAGAGACCCAAACAAGACACTGGCCCCAAAACACCCCAATAAAAAGAAAACTATATGGAGAGCTCCCTGATTTGGAAACCAATGTGCAGTTCATCTCACGTATAGGTCTAGTCATCTGAACAATTCTACATAAAAATGGGAACGAGGAAGAAGAAGAAGAACGAAGAGTAACATATGCTTCGCAGTACAATTTAAACTGCATTCTTCACTAGTGGTCTCTGTACTCCTATATGGTTGTGAAAGTCGGTCACAAAATGCTAAAGCTGAAAAAAAAATCCAAGCTTTTGAGAGTAAATGCTACAGAAAAAATGCTGGGTAACTAATACCAGGAACAGAAGACAAATGAGGTTGTATTTTAACAAGTCAAAACTCTTGCTGGCAAGAAGGAAGAACTCAACACTGTGAAGAGACAAAAGCTGAGACATGACTCGCTGTTAATAGCCACTCTTCAGGGTACAGTAGAGGGAGCACAAAGAAAGGGCTGTCCAAAGAAAAGCTGGCAGGACAAGGAAAAGAATGGACTGGCCTTTCTCTTGATATCTTGCTAAGAACAGCTGCTGATGGGGAAAAGATTTAGGAATTTGGTTACGCGAACTGTCAAGCACCCCTACACCAAAATTCAAGACACAGATGATGATGATGTAATTCAATGGAAATACAAATAATCATCTGTCTTCTTTTGCAACAATTTATATATTTATAACAATTAAGAAAATAAATATTAATTTTTCAAATTAGCCTATTTAATGTTATGATCCCTAACTAGGGATTGGATACTTTAACCCAGAATAAAATTTTGAAAATAAATATATACTGAATTATAAAATATGTGTTGTTTTACTTATGAGATATAATATAGTCAGGCTTAAATAAAGTAAAATGTTTGTTGGGAAAAAAAATGGCAGTTAATGGGTTAAAAGTTTTCAGATATGTTTAGTTTTGTGTGTAAGAAATCCAGTAGACTCTTTATTGAATTCATAATTGTCCTTTCTTTTATAGATATTTAAAATATTGTAAAGAATTTGGGTATAGTATAGTATTTATCTCAGTATAGTACTTATCTCAGTGTAATATTTATCTCAGTGTTGTATTTATCTTAGTATAGTATATATCTTAGTATAGTATTTATCTTAGTATAGTATTTATCTTAGTATAGTATTTATCTTAGTATAGTATTTATATCAGTATAGTATTTATCTCAGTATATATAGTACAATGTATATTTTGTGGTGGCCGAGTGGAAAAGCACTTGACTTCTGAACCAAGAGATCTTAAGTTTGAATCCTTGTGACTGGAATTTTTAAATTTTGGTATTTTTAGGATGCCCATAAATCCACACAAATCTAATGGGGGCTTGACATTTGTTAGGGAAGTAATGGGAGTTTGTCATTGTGCTGGCCACATGACATCCTCATTAACTGTCAACCATAGAAACAGATGAGCTTTACATCATCTGCCTACAAATACCACAAGGTCTGAAAGAGGTACCTTTGTATGATTTTTCAATGTCTGAATAATTCAAAAAGCATAGAACATTTCATGAATCTGACAACAAAATCAAATTTTGTTTTTAATCTTTGGTCACTTTTGCCATTACATATTTCCTAATAGTGAACAAAATATTTGTATTTTATTTTTTTTAACTTCATAACCTTATACCTCAGGGTTTTCATAAGAAGGACCAAATACTCTTGACACAGTTGCCACTACCAGTTACTGTCCTTGACTTGTACAGATTAATCACACAACATAAAGTTGTCCTTCTTGTTGTATTTGAACTGGACAAAAAGATTTCAGATAAAGTAAGTCACCTGCATCATAGCATTTTTCAAATTAATTTTTAACCTAGTCTAATTAAACAAATGCAATAATTGTTTCATCTTCAAACATTTAGAGTATAGGAACTTACCTCCCTTCAAATTCGAATGAGCCTCTGAGTTGTCCACCCTTCGAAATTCATTCTTTCCTCACCAGTCAAGGTCATCTCTATGAGGAGCTTTCTCTCACTATACACATGGTAATTATAGTTAGAGTACTTTCAGACCTTATTTTATGTATTTTAGGTATCAGTGGTTATTGTTGGAAAAGGAAATGAATATAGGCTAGTGTTTCCCATACTTTTTCCTTAACGAACCCTTCGCACATTCTGAATATTTAACGGAAAACTTTGCTTATTTTTATTGAGAGATTAATTCACAAAGTGGTCTACTAGTTAATTACTCCAGCAGTTTGTGGAACACCTATGTTTGTAAAATGTTTTACATATTTCATATGTTTTACATGTTTTGAATGTTCCTTCAGAGTTGAAGATAATTACTTCCTAGTTCAAATCCCCCGAAGGACGACGGGGGATGGGAGTGGGCAGGGTTTGAACCTAGGACCATCGATAAATCTGAACGACATTCCAGCGCGCAAACCGCACGACCAGGCAGCCATCCTATTCAGGACTCATGGAACACTACGGTTCTGCAGAACACAGTTTGGGAAACGCTGTTATTAGCAATTCACTACATTAAAAAAGCTTGCAATGGCAGTTTTACAAAAATCACAACCAGTCCAACTGATTGCTCAGATAGCAAATCTGTTATCACTGATAGGAGAAGGGGCAAATGTGAGCAACTGGTGTTTAACTCTTTCTCTCCGTAATTATCTATCACCTTCTGGTGGAATCAATCATGGTATCGTCAGTTAGGAGAGAAAGAGTTAAACCAGTAAGCTTCAGGCAGAAGGAGTTTGTTATCCTTGGCTGACAACCCACCTAGGAGGAGAACAAATGTGATAACAAACCTCAGCTGCTTTGCGGCTATACCTGCTGGATGGCTGCCTATTCATGTGATTTGAGCTTTGGACTGTTGTTTGGACTTATAGATGGTCCTGGGTTCAAACCCTGCCCCTTTCCCATTCCCTGTCGTCCTGCGGGAGGTTTGGACTAGGAAGTACATTAACTTCAACTCAGAAGGAACATCCCAAACATGCAAAACATTTAACAAACAAAACGAACATTTTACCCAAACATGGGAAAGCTTTTAGTAGTCAACCCTGAAGAAAATTCAGGAGCCATTGACCCTTAGGCAGTTTGCAGCACACAGTGCTATGCCCTGGCAGAATCTGCATCACTGCTAATCCCAAGCTGTATCTGCATCTACTGCTCCTTAGGGCACAGCAGCTGTGTGGAGATCCGCTCTGTGGGTTACATCATTTCAACCCTATCTAATTCCCAGGCTTTTGTCTAATTTCTGTGAAGTGATCCATAGTCACAGTAGAGTGGTTTTATTTGTTTGTTTTGAAATTTATATGATAGACAAAGTCATTATACACCTCTTTTTTTTTTCCTTTATTTCAATTTAAAGTCTAGTGGAAAACACATAGCGCACCATATTCAGTGTAAATTCACTGATCTAGATACAGAGAAATGGTGTCAACTAATGAAAAAAGTGAAATCCTACAATATTCAGGCCAGTGAGAAAGTTCTCTACATGTGCAGGTAACTTAAGTGGTTCTAGTCTTTGTTTGTTGTCTATGATTCATTAGTCATTTCATCGAAAGAAAAAAAATGTGTAAATAGCTTTCTGGGTTAATGAGGGATTTTATAATTGAAAAGCATTAGAGAAATACATTCTCTTATTTATAACATTAGCCTGGGCAATGGTTCTCTGGTGGAAACTGTTGTTGGTGGAGAGATAAGGCCAATAGGAAGCTATAAAAATAGAACCTCTGTTGGGGTGCCTAAGGACCAAGTCTGTTGCACTGGCAGAGATGGAAGAAAGCCCCAACAAACATGTCACTATCCACACACCATTCCTTAAAGGACCATTTTTATGATGTGCTACAGAGAAGGAATATTAGGGAGTTTTCCTGATGTGCTCGGCCATTGGCCTCACTTCTAATGAGTACCTTGGGATTGGAGCCATCCGTAATAGGGATTTAATAATTTCCATCTGCTTTGAGTCATACGATAATTAGAAAGAAGAAGAAAAATAACATTGCCATCTTATAATAACTTTTTTATATTATTCTTACTAAGAAGAAGCCATAAAGCCATAAACTTAAATAAGGGAAAAACTATTGGAATGCATTGCATTGAAAGCAGTAGGCCTACATCCATTTAATAAAGTCTAAGCTTATTGAAAGCAATACATCAACTCAAGAAAACATTAAGAAACTAAAACAGACACAAAATAGAGCAGTGAGATTAATAACAAATGAATATTGACATTTGACTAGAGTAATACCTTTAGTAAAATCACTAAATTTAGAAAGCCTTCAGGATAGAAGACTCACAAGTAAATGAGCAATTATACATAAAACACTGAACCATAATCTTAAAATACAAAACAAAAATCTAATTAAATACTCAGAAAGACACAAAGATAAAGGCACATTCCTTGTTCCATATGATACGAAAAATGTGTACAAATGTTCTTTCTTCCCTAGTGCTATTAAAGCATGGAATGGGTTGCCTGAGCCAGCCAGGAAAACCAATGACTTGGAATGACGTCGTGTCTTATGTGCAGCAAGGCATCTCTAACGTCATCTATTCTGTCTAGTATTTTTGAATCCATGTGAATAGCAAGATTACGTGGCAGTGTCGTAATATTTAATATTTACTGTAAAGAAAAAAAAATAGAACATTCACTTGGGGGCCTCTCTCTAGTGGGAGCGGAAGGTGACTTTCGAATTTGACCCCCCCCCCCAATAACCCTAGCTATGCCCCTGAGGAAATTGGAACAGTTTCTGCCCCTTATTCACATTGCCAGGTAGTGGCTTATTTCTTTAATAGATCTTTGTGTAGAAGAGGATTCTGCTCGTAGGACAGAGGGAGGGTACTTTTTACCAAGCTTATGTTAATTCTGTCTGTCTGTTATGTGTATGTTATTTATCCGATACCCAATCTCGGATCAAGCTGAAAATTTGTACAATGGCTTCTTTTACCTGACAACACAAGAATCAATTTAAAAAAAAAATTACAATTGGTTAGTAAGTGATTAATCATTTGTTTGGTTTCTCAAACAAAGAAAATAAATTGTACTTAAATGAAGTGGTGGTATAAGCTGAATTAGTTCTCTTTATAAGGACGTCGTCTGAGGCTTAGTGAACACAAACATGAAATAGAAACAATAGATAACTATACAATCTTCCATGTTTGGAAGTTCTTTGCTGGCATAATGGTTTCTGTGTTGGCTTGAGAATCCCGAGAAGGCTTTAGCCCACAAGTTCGAATTCAGGTCGTTCCCATTTTTTTTTTAATAAAAAAAAGCGATCACCCATATACCCCGTTCTTTCCTCCCCTACCCCTGTCCAACTGGTCCAGACAAGTGATAGAATCATTACGTAATGAGAAAGCTAAAAGCATGAAATATTGCTAAATAAAAAAAATTTGTAAGAATATTTCTAATTGCACAGATTTATTATTGTTAGTTTAGATCTATAACAAATATAATTACATGACTGATCCAAACTAAATGATACACTTAAGTTGTTTGTTTGTTTGTTTTTAAAGTATTTTATGCATTTTGCTTATATTTTTGCAGCAATTAAATTGTTAATCTGGAGCCCAAATCGCCCAGTTCCTGACTCTATCTCTAGTATTCCTACTTTTATGTGGGTAAATTGCTTCTCTTTTATACAAATATTATTTATTGATTGTTTTTCTTGTTTCAGAAATGGTGCAGAACTGTGTGGTCTAGCTTGCTTACTTTCATTGCTGATAGACAGGGTAGACTTTGATTCACACCTAAATGTGCCTTTAGTTGTTGGCTCTGCGAAGTCCATACGACCTGAAGTCTGTCCAACATTGGTACAGTACTTTTGAACTTCTTAACAATAGATGTGACATAATGAATAAGTTCTTTAGAGTTTTTTAAAATAATTATAGAGTGTTTAGATAGGATATAAAGACCCATCTGAGACCTCTTTAGTATGTCCCTTAAGGATTGAGCTTGCTGTCCTTTTATCACCCTTAATTTAACAAAAAGAAATTGCTTTTTACAGGAATTTCTGTTTGGAGTTCTCCAGTCAATTAGATAATCGTTTAACCGCTTCTGTCTATTGTGAGACACTGTTCCTTGAGTACCATCTAGGTTACCCATCTCAGTGATGCTGCAGTATGAGCACACATAATATTCCTCCAAGTTTCTACAATGTACCACCACTTACCAACTATGACCTAATTATTTAACCAGTGGATGAATGTGAAACTGAACTACTGTCTTCTTCATCTTTTAATGAGTTCTTGATTGCAGAACTTCCTTTCATCTTAAACACACTTGTTATAATTTTAAAGTTCTCTTTCTTTCATTCTCTTTGTTCGCAGATGTTCTTCTCTATATATATCAATAATGTACAAGCTATTTCCCTTATTCGATATCAAACAAAATAATTCATTATCTCTAATTAATTGAATAACTGGTTACTTTTTTATTATATTCATGTATTGTCAATGCCAATGAATAATTGTGCAAAGTTTCAACTTGATTCGAGAAAAGGTGTAGGAGAAATAACAAGTACGCACTTTTTACCAGACCGAGTGAGTTGATTTAAGATTTGTAAAAATAGATTTACTGACATAACAATCAAGTTATAATGCAGAATATCTTATAGCTGTCTTTGACTTCATTAAACAATCATATAATAAGACACAAACTGAGCATTTTTATTACAATACCTTCAGGGGCGGACTGGGTATCAAAATCGGCCCGGGCATTACCATATAAACCGGTCCACAAATGGCATGTCATATATTTTTTTTCGGTGTGGTCGGGATATTTATATACATATATATATATATATATAGTGTGTGTGTGTATATATATGTAATTAATCTTCATTACATTCTGATCAGTCATTCTTTCAAACGTTTTTTTCTACCCTAGAATACGCTCATCCTATGATTAGTGGAAAGACAGTACACACCGCCAAATGGCAGCTAGGGAGTCCTGGGGAGTGCTGCAAGCTCCCCACATTGGGTCCAGGGCAAAGCCCCGGAACCAAGCATTATTTCCGTTATTTTAAGCTTTAAAAAATTCATATTCTGAGGTATCTACAATGCAATTAGCCTGCTACTCTTCCGCTAAAAAATTCAAAAACTAAATCTGCTATTCACTGGAGTCCAGCGACTGATAGAAAATGGTAAAATGCTTTAGTTTTTGTATGGGAGGGGGAAGGGAAACCACAAAAACCCTTTTGGCTACGCTCATAAAATTTGGTGACTGTAGTTTGCTTAAGTTGGCTGCCAGTCAGTAAAGTTTCCCTTTCAGACAAAGAGGTCTGAGGCAAGTGATGGTTTGAAGACTCTCCCCTTCCGGCTACGCCCATGTGTTATATTATAGGTGTAAGCCTAATTCTCTACAAAATATATAAAGTTTGATAACGCATCGAAAACTGGGTGTATGCATTCGTAGGATTACATAACGTATTCTATTTATACATATATGTTGTCTGAAAACTATAAACAATACAATAGCAGCCTTATGAGTTTGAAGCTTTTTGGTATTACTTATAGATTACAGACGTTTCTTCAAAAAATAAGATTGTTACGTCTTACGAATTTCATGTGTATATCTAGTCATGTATGTTGATCTGTGACTTAAAATATGCTAAATCATTGGTTTTCCTGGCTGACTCAGGCAACCCATCCCATTTAAAGATAAGAGAAAGCAGAACGGTTAGAGACGCACTTACTTAATGTGAAAAGCTCTTGCTTCCTCCTAGTACATTGTCAAAAACGCGATTTGTATATGAATATACCATGACCCATTATTTAAAATATAAATCTCCATTCATTAAATATCGGATGTGACAGCGCTATATAAATTAATGTAATTATTGTAATAATTTTCATCATTAATGACTTCATACTATGTTGCTCGACCTACTAACACACTCTTTAGTGGACGAGGTCTTATCTGATATTTGTTCTGCGACAATTACAAGAAAAATGCATAAGCAGAACTTAAACCTATACGCTGCCTTTGTGGACCTTACCAAGGCTTTCGACACGGTCAGTCGCGAGAGTTTTGGGGAACAGATCGCTCCGCCTGCTTACAAAAATCAGTGTCTACCACCCGGTGGTTCTCTCAACCCTTCTGTATGGCACCGAGACATGGACACTATACAGGAAACATCTAAGACTTCTTGAGCGCTTCCACCAAAGATGCTTGTGCTCCATCATGGACATACTTTGGCAGGACCGCACTACAAACAGCGATGTCCTTGCGAACGCCGCTATGGACAGTATAGAGGGACTTCTTTTGGTCCGACAGTTACGCTGGGTAGGGCACGTATCCCGTATGGGAGACGAACGTTGGCCAAAGGTGTGGGGGTTTTTTTGTGAGCTAAAAGGTGGTCGACGTAACAGAGGCGCCCCAGGGAAACGCTTCAAAGACCAGCTTAGGCGTCAACTTTCCTTGGCTGACATGCCAGGCCTCGAACAAGACAGCTGGAGGTCACTCACGAAGGCCGCGGGATACACATTTGAAACCAAAAGAAAGTCTGCTGCCGAGGACAAACGCAGACGGCGAAAAGAAAATCTAAATCGACCACCTGCGAACTATGGTTGTGTTTGCCCTGGATGTGGCAAAATATTTAGGTCTCAGCTGGGGCTGTGCAGCCACGGCAAATACTGCATTCCTCACAAATCTTCGCACTGGAAGACTAGCTTTATTATTATTACTAAGCATAAGTTTGCCATTAATTATAATAGTATAAAAATTGACTTAGATCTAGATTTACTTTTTTAATTAAACAATATTTTTTGTAAGCCCCAAGTGTAGTATTTTTAGATCTGTGTTATTAAAAAATAAACAAAAAAACTTACTTTTTCTTTTCAAATCGCAGAAAGTAGAGTTTTATACCCATATTGAGCTGTGAATAAGTTGTGTGGCTTTCAATTTCGCGGCTGTGTGTATGTGTTAAAGTTAATTTCTATTAAGTATTGTTGAAGAGCTAATTGTCGCGCCTATTTATTTATTTTTTTTGCTGCGTTCTATCAATGTTTTCTAACTTAACCTCTCTCATCCCTCTTTTTGGTTAAGTTTCATTGTGACCATTAAAAGACGGGGGAGGGAAGGAGCAAAAAAACAACAAATGGGAGTACTATCAAAGGCCCAAGCCGACCAGCAAAACGAGTAGGCCAAACACAACCTCGAAGACATCAAAGCAGTCCATGTCGCTCGTGCATAGCAGAACGTACAGTCTAACGTTTTGCAAATGATAATACGTACAGTGAATAGTGTTGTTGTTTTTTTATATTCTTGTTGAATTTCAAACAAAATTAATTGTAATAAGAATTAAAAAAAAAAAAGAAAACGTGTTCGGGCCATTGTGTCTTGCTGCTGTCACTTTTTTTTTAAGTTGTCTGCACTGAATTTTTTTTTCTTTGGTCGCGACCAGACCGGCTCATTTGGAACCGGCCCACCGGGCATTTGCCCGTTTGCCCATATAGCCAGTCCGCCCCTGAATACCTTTATTAAACGTGTAACTATGTGGAAACTTCTTGGTGGACACTGATCTCAAAAACGGCTCTAACGATTTACATAGAAATTTGACAGTTGCAGTATATCATTGGGAAAAGAATTAATAGCTTTTTCAGTGGCGTTATTAGGAATTTGCCATCATTTGGGGGCCCTGGCGAGGGCTTGACCTCTTTAGGTGCCTGACCTCTATGGGCGCCCCGGCATTTTGCGTAATATTTAATATTTATTGTAAAAAAACAACATTTCAAACACTTATTTGGGGGCCTCGGGGGATTATCAAAGCGCTTAGCTTCTGAACCAGGGTTCTGGGTTCAAATCTTGGTGAAGAATGGGATTTTTAATTTTGGGATTCTTAGAGGAAAAGTATAGGCGGTTGGTCGTTGTGCTGTCACCCTAGTTAAACGTAGGCCACAGAAACAGATTACCTTTACATCATCTGCCCTACAGATCACAAGGTCTGAAACGGAAACTTTTTTGGCTAATGTAACATTCATTAGTTATTAATTAAAAAAACAATCGCTCTATAATTTGTATAAAGGGGATTGTCTTTTTTACCTATATAATTACCTATCCCTTAATCTGCTGGACCGTGGGGGCACCACGCGAGATTCGTCGACCGTCCTTCTCCATTCCTCTCTGTCCTTTGCCTTAGAACATCATTCAATGGCATGCCCGTCCATTCTTTTTATGTTGTCCTCTCATAACTTTCTCTGTCTGCCTCTTCTTCTTTCTCCTGGTACTGTTCCCTGAAGGAAGGTCTTAGCGAGCGTTTTAAAAACATATTTTCAATGTTTTTCTTGTTTCCTCTCCATCCCAGGACCAGTACAGAACATTGTATCATGTGTTGGAGAAATATTGTGAACCATCAACAGTGTATACAAATGGTGGAAAAGAATTGATAATGTCCCCTCAACAACTAACACATGTTCTAGCGGACCTATCTGAAAGTATTTATAACAACGCTGAAAATTTTAACCTATACACAAATATGTAAATTTAATAGTTTAGCTATTTTATTTTAGGCTTCTGTCTTCTTTATCTGTATTGGGTATATTAGTAAACATCCATGAATAGCCAGATTTTTTTTTTAATGTTTAAGCCTTTATGGTTAAAGCCGACTGGTGTACAGAATACAGAACCATTGATAAATTATGCGTTCTGAAAACCATTTAAAACCATGTGCTGACCTTATGAGTATTGTAAAATCAAATTAGAAATTAAACTGTAAATAAAGAGCAGATTACTGTACATATAAGATGTTTTTAATAAGAATAAAAATCTTCAGTGCAATTGCATTGATTATATTTATTTAGAGTATACATTATTGTTGTTTTGGTGTTACAATTTGATAGTCTTTTCATACATATACACACACATACATACATACAGACATTAAATTAATCTTGTTAATGGACCTCATTCACCAATCGTAAACAAACAACATTTAGCCACGTGGTGCTCTATCTCTTCTATATAATTTACGATCTCATGTTTAATTCATGATGGTTGTCACGTGAGAGTTTTTTCCATTGTTTTATCAATAAGATCACGTGACTAAATGTTGTTTGTTTACGATTGGTGAATGAGGTCCATTAAGCAGACACCTCCAATGTTAATTATTTTGTATGTATGTATTCGTGTTTTGGTAAAAGTATAGATTGACTAACATCTACTGAATCGTGTGTAATGCATTTTCTTCGGCAAGTAAATGCCTTGAGCTACAGGAATTTTAAGAATTCCCAATAACAATGTGTTTTGCTTACTGTAAACCTATCCATATTTTGGGGTCATAGTATGGTTAACCCTTTTTTGAAGACTTTCTTCAAAGTTTAAAAGATAAGTCAATAAATTGTTACGAGAAGTTCAGACATGATTAGATTCATCCAGTAAAATTGCTAAGTGACTCGTTTTAGTTTTTAAGATTCAAGCATTTTCCGTTACCAATAAAAGACTATGTCGTTGTCTTTTCTCAGCTTCTGTAGTAAGACATTACTACATTAATTCTATAACGATCATTAGCTGAGCTGCTAAAAATACTAGGAATCTTATTTTCCCAGTTCCCAACTTCCCATGTCTCATTATTACGAAAAGTAAAGAGGATTCATGATTGGTCACTGTGCTGGTCACGTGACACACCCACTTGGGGCTTCGGGTAAAGAGCTTTGCTAAAATTCAGTGCCAGTAAAAGTATATAAATTAGTTACATCTGCCTTCATGAAATTGATTTGGAAAAAAAAAAGTAGTTGCTTTATGAAATAAAGTCCAGATGAAAATTTTTAGTTGTTTCGTTTATTATTTTTTGTTTTGTTTGAACTTAGTGATCCGAAGTTTTAAAATCTCCTTCGTGTCTTTCTTATTTCGGTTGTTATGCTACGCCCATAGACATAACTAAATATAGACTGGAAAAAGGAAATAACTTCATGTAATTTGAAAGCATGTATATCTATTGTTGTCGGATTTCCGAATTTTGAATAGTAGCCTGATCATCAGTATTAGAGATTAAACAAAACTACACTGCTGTCATAGACATAAATAAATATAGACTTGCCGATTAAAGAGTCTTATGAAACGAAAATTTGTGACTTGCAATTTTGTGTACTTTATTATACAGCATTTATAAGCAGTATAAAAGTTAAGTATTCATATCTATTTCAGCAATAATCTATATAGAGTAGAGTCACTTTTGCGGAACAGTTTGCAGCTACTTTTAGTTTTCAATTTTTTGCTCCATAATGGTTAGACCTATGGAAAAACTAAAAGTATCTATATGCCCTTCCATTTCCCGATAAAAATAGACGCATTGTTTAGTTTTGCAACAGATATTTAAATTTTACATTCAAATCGACTGAGATATGGTCAGTCACAATTACGGAACAGGATTTTTTAAGAAGTCACTATTGCGGAATACGGCAAAAATGTCGGAACAACGCCTATATAAAGCATATATTTATTAGTCTTATATAATACTTGAACTCTTTATCCTTTACATTAATTTTATTTTATTAAAGCTTAAGACAACACATTGTCACTTTTTAATCCTTTACCTCTTTAATTTAATTGACGTCACACTACCCTGATTTTCCTTTCAAGATTTTATTTTCCACTATTCTTTCATTCTTTTTTGTTATATTAATATTATATAGGCCTATATGATATTATTTGATATTATGATTTGTCCTCTTTTTGCTGGGCGTCTGGTAATCATAAATTATATATTATATGTCATTTTATTCTCTAAATGTTTTTAAATTATGTATACTAATACAAACTCATATTTAAATTCCGATAATTTAAATCATTATGTAAATATCAAGCTAAATGCGCAGGTCAAATAAATGGCATCTATAGTGTTCCACAATTGTGACTATCTTTAAAAAGGTAAAAACTGGGTAAACACCATCCGATTTTTTTAAAAATTAAATTACTGGTAGATGACTATGAAATGAAGTTTTTCCACATCCATTTATAAACCGAAAAATAGGTGTATCATGCAGGTGATGTGTCAATTTCATTTTTAAAAAGTATTAAGCCCTGACCTATGCGGTTCTCCTGATAAGTGAAAAATATTGGACGATTCCACACCTGTCAACTTTAACCTGGAGTCAAAATTAATTTTCTGCTGTGACCATGCGCAGTACCGTTACAATAGTTTAGCGGAAAATTTCAAAATAAAGTAGATTTTAACTAATTTTGATGTCTTTTTGGTAAAATACAAAGACTATTCTATTTATTCGCTACACCAAATTTATCATATTCTTGAACCTGGGCCAACGATTACCTTGCTACGCCACTGCTTTGCAAATATATTGGCCTACATGTCATAATTTTTTTTACTCATTTGGCCTTCCAAAACTCCCCCACACTGGCAAGTTCTGGGGTACGCCCTACAATTGTAGGCCAACTACACATTTCTGTTACGCACAGGTATTCAAACAATACTCATGTAAAATAAATGTTAAAAGTGATACACGCGAGTCGCCGTACCTAATGTCTCAAGAGTTGACAGCGTCTTTCAAGCGAAACCCTCCTGACCCACTCCCCTTTCAGTTACACAAATCAACACACACTCACACACCTGTGTGAACCGAATGCGCTCATGAAAAAAAAACGTAGCGGGTTGTGTACACATGGGACTGGTATTTCTTGTCGCCTGCAGTCCTCCGTGTTGAACGCTTTGGATTATCAGTGTATTATTGGTGTGCTTAGTAGCCTATTGTTTGGATACCTTGAACGCTTTCATTTCTTGATGTAGATGTATTACAATTGAAGTGGACACTTTCGGTGAGCTGGATTACTAGAATCTACTTATTAATCTAGACTAGATCTAATCTATGTTATTATGTAATAAAATTAGCAAACGTATATAATTTAATCTAGGCCCTAATAAAATATAGACATAGAGTCTAGACTCCTGTAGAAATTAATAGAGCAGCTTGAGTCACCAAAATGATTATCAGTTAGAGTTAGAGTGCTCCAGCACGGAGTCGAGTCCCAATGCCACAAATACGGGATAAAACAGTGAACCATAATTTAATAATAGAAAAACGAAACCTAATAAAATAATCAGAAAAAAAAAAAGATAGAGGCACATTTCTTATTCCATACGCTAGAACAAATTCGTATAAGTGCTTCTTCTTTCCTAGTGCCATTAGTCAGAGATTGGAAAGTGTTGCCAGTTGCCTGAATCAGCTAGGATAACCAACGACTTAGCAGAGTTTAAGTCATTGATTAACATGCATGATTAGATTGACACCTGAAATGCGTAAGAAGTACCGTAATTATCTTCTTTTTTAAAGTAACATTTGTAATATATTAGATAAGAAGATAGAAACTACTAATTACTAAAATTCGACAATATAGATTTCACCTCACCACCTACACTTATCCCTTAGTTTGTCGACCGTCTTTCTCCATTCCTCTGTCTTTTGCCTTGGATAGAACCTATTTCAATTGCGGACTCGGCCATTCTTTTATGTTTTTCCCATCGCTTTCTCTGTCTGCCTCTTCTATTTCTGGTACTGTTCCGTGAAGGAAGGTCTTTGGGAGTCCCGAAGACCTTGTAATATGGACATGGGGTCCTATCGCTTTTAACTTTTGTAACCGTTTCTCTAATCTCTTCGTTTGAGATACCGTCTTTAAATGTAGTACCTAGGTTCCTTCTGTAGCATCTCAATTCCATTACTAGGATCCTCCTCTCCAGCTCTGCAGTCAGCGTCCAATACTCGAAAGCATATAAGAATGTTGCAATGACCAGGGAGGGTATCAGCATGACTTTGGTGTCGAGGGCTATACCTTTGTCTTTCCATATAGATAGATATAGATTTAGTGCTCCTTATTCCCTTGTGCCAATAGATCATAGAATGGATTGTCTGAATCATACTGAAAAAACAATGACTTATCAGAGTCTCTAATTAACGACTAGATTAACACAGGATACAGATCTAATTATCTTCTCTTTTCAAGAAACGTCAATAATTTATCAGATAAGATTAATTTAAGAGATATTTTAAAATCCGTCTTTTACTTTTATTATTATAAGACTTTAAAAGCAAGGTGTATGATAGAGATATAATTCTTTTTTTTTTATTTGGGACAAGTTTTAATATAGATATCTAGATCTATAGTATACTAGTATTATTAGTATAGGCTATAATTTATAGGCTAGGCAAGTTGTAGGTCTAGATCTATTGGCTGTGAGTATAGGCCTATCTATTACGTGAGTTTGAGGGCAGTGGACTGGTCTAATCATGTGTACTGACTTTTATTTGAATGAATTTAACACGTATATTTAAAATAACCATTGTTGATTATCATAAACGATTATAAACAAAACTGTAAATGTTAGCTATACACGACAAATCAGCTGTTTATTCCTACGCCATCTTGGTTGATAGCAACAGTTACAAGGGATGCTACTCCAAAACAATGAGTGGTACAACCTATATAAAACACACATCGACAACTATCTAGCCATAAAAACATCATTAGAAGATCTAGACACCATGTTAGCTAAACTAAGATATTGTTAAAATAGAAAAGATTTTTTCTCCCCACTATGCAAGGGAATTGACATGCTTTCTAAAGTTAGTATATGTGGGCATATTAAGGATATATATCTTAAGTCAGTGCGTAGCAACATAGTTGCCAAGTTGTGTCCAAGCCCATGACTAATGTGGGACCACAGTGCCATTGAAAGTTAGTTGGTTATAACTTTTAAGAAGACACAAATATTGGGTGTTATGACTCTATTACTTTGTCGATACTATTCAATAAAGGTCCTAGTAATAAGAAATGCCCCTACTTTCTAAATGGTACTTTGAAGTGTGAAGTTGTTGTTTTTTTATGCATTTATTTGTCTTTTTTTTTTTTTTTGCTTTTTTAATACATATAGGCCAGTGCTGGATTTATATATAGGCAATATAAGCTATAATTTAGGGCCCCCGTTCGCTTGGGGGTCCCAAAATGATTACAGGGATATTCTAAACTATTTTGGAGATATAGCGACCGAAAAAAATGCCTCACAAGGGGCCCCATGTTTTAGTAGATTAGGGCCTCATCAAGCCTAAATCTGGCTCTGTATTCCACACTCATCACTCAACCTCCAAATTTCTTTAAGAGGGAAGGGGGGGGGGAGACACCATCATATTCTTGTACTCTAGCCTACGGGTTTATTGCTACCGGACTGATATAGCTTAAAGGAGCAGACATTAAATATTTGAATGTCATGTGAAGTTTAAAGAATTCAAAATTTGCTGTTTCGTGTAACTGTAAAGGCACATTTCTTCTTCCATATGCAAGGATAAATTCATGCAAGTTCTCTCAGTGTCAGGAATAAATTAAAGTAACGAATGTTAGGAAAATGTATCAACAATTTTATGAACACAGTCAAATGAAGTCTTACACTATGTCCCACTGCTGGCTGCGTGACGTTTTTTGGTGCTGGGGTTTGAGCGATAACAAAATAAACACAGTGAACACATTTTGTAAACAAGCCATTTTACTGGGGGGAGTCCCTATGAGAAATCGTGAATGTCAGAACGACCTAGCTGCTAACTGCTTTAGTTTTGGTCTTTGAATGTGTTTTGTCGCGCTATATTGATCAGCATTCATCAATGTATTGAAACAAATTAATTGTGTCTTTTAGGAAACTCTTTTGAAATTAATATGCAGATTTAAATCTACCCTTTTCACATATCGCTTGACTTATTTTTAACTGATCACAAACACACCATAACTATGGTAAGACATTGCAAACAAATACAAATAAAAAGTTCCCCTTTCAGAGCTTGCGATCTATGGGGCAGATGATATAAAGGTTATGTTTCTGTGGCCCATGGTTAACTAGGGTGTCAAGTAGCCAAAACAACGACCAACCGCCAATACTTTTCCCTAACTTATGTTAGGTACCCAATAAAGTAGGGTGGATTAAAGATCCAGAAATTAAAAAAAAACAGGATTCGAACTCGAAACTCCTCGGTTCGGAAGCCAAGCGCTTTACCACTTGGCCACCGCGCCTCCTGTTTTAATATCATAATAATTATAATTTTCGTTTCACTGGAATTCCCTCACGTTTACGCGAGAATTGCACCCAACATTTTTTTTGTTTTGTAACACAAAAGCGAATTATTGTGTTTACGTTTTAGTCAACAGGCCGCGCTTTCAGTTGGTACATGTTCACTTCCTTTTTTTTTTACTCGTCTGCAAAATTATAGAAAGCATTTTTTTTAGCTAAAATTTTCTTCAAAAGAAAAAAAAAGATTCTCTATTTTTTAAAAGCGGCGTTTAAGTGTGCTTATTTGAGTGAATACCCAAGGGCAGCCCTGCTATTGCCCTGCTGTCGCCCTGCCATTAGCCATCGCGGCATCTCCGCGATCGTTGTAAGGGTTTGTCAACTTAAATATATTCTGCGTTAACTCTTTCTTTCCTAATTGATGATATCATCGTTGATTTGACCTTATTAAATTAAATTCATGTTTAATGATATAAACTTTATTTTTGTGTTATATAAGAAGAGCATGCATTCCCCTTTAATTCTATTCCAAATAAAACATTTTCCGATAACAAACGACAAAGCTATTCATGTTTAATCATAACAGGGAAGTGAAATAGTAATGAGCAAAAATGAAGAATTCCGTCGAAACGTGGACAAATAATTACGGAGAGAAAGAGTTAAATGAGAAATGCTAATAGGTGCTCTGCACAAGTTTTCTACAAAAGTCCCATTCCGTTAGACCCGTCTTCAGTACTGTTTCGAGATTATTTATTAAGAGTTCACAAAGGTCACGGTCGTGATCACCTCAAGGTCTCCCAAAAGGACGACTCAGTAGCCGCAGGCATTATAACAGGCAAACTTCCCTGAGGCTTTGTGTGAGGATTGAGATATTTAGATAGCTGTAAATGTGGAGTTATTCCCTATAGTTAAGCATTTAAAAGTGTTTTTTCTTTTATTTCTTGTTTTCTTATTGTTTATAGTCTACATAATTAGCATTTTTGGTATTGTGCGTGTATATTGATAGTCTTTATTCTGGTTAAAGTTCGGGTAGGATTACCAATGATCAAAAGTAGAAGAATGTACGCTTGTCAATTCTTAGTTGGCAGCAATACAACTATTCAAATATAAATGTTCAAGTAGCTTTTAATCATGATCCAAACTATATCAATGCCTTTCGAGACGCTGCATTCGATACGGCTAATGCCACGTGGAAAAACATTTAGATCATTTATGATGGAATTGTGGCCAAGACATCGACTAGCTGTTTTTACATTTTGAGTTACGGCAAGTTATCTCCTTAGTTGAACTGGGTTACTTCATTCTTCAATCACGAATAGATTTCCCGGTGGCTGCATCAGGACTCGAACCCGCTATCTTCGGATGAAAAGACAATAATCTTATCTTATCATTATTATTATAAAATATAGGCGTTACTTCAAATAAGATTATTACGGTCTACAACTATCCCTAGGTCAATCTAGTCATGCGTGTTAATCAATGACTTAAACCCTGACATGTCATTGGTTTTCCTGGCTGACTCACTAACTCCATAAATAACAAGGTTACAAGACAGTTTGTGTGGAAACACAAACTGAAAATCGGTTCCCGAAGTGGTCCACCCTGGCAGGAAGAAAAGGCAGGTTTCAATATTTTCAGAACAATATCGGTATTAAATTCTATCAGAAGTGGTCCACCCAGGCAGGTAAAAAGGCAGGTTTAAATATTTTCAGAAAGAATATCATAATGAAATTTTATCAAAGGCAATGACAGAGAAGAATGGAGAAAGAATGTTGACAGATCCTGTGGGGTGCCCCAAAGGTCCAGCAGACCATGGGATAGGTGAAAGTGAAGGGAAAGCTAGATGTGAACCTGGCCTAATTGATGTTTTATAATAAGTATCTAATTGTTTTGTAAAGGGTCAATCTCTTATTCAAAGCCTCAAGAAAAAACAACTCCGATAAAAAAATAAAAAATCCTTTAGTTTTGTGTTCCATGGCGATGTTATTGTTGGTATGGTATTGCAGTTCACGTGATAATATGAAAAACTACTTATTGATTGTTGTTTTAAATTATGTCCAACTTATTTGCATAGTAAATAAATTTTTCTATTTTAAAAAAAAGTTAACATTTTTTTTGTAAATTGTAGCAATTAGTATGACAGAACTTACATAATTAAGACAATTACAATTGTAAAAAATAATATTTTTTTGATCAGAAATCTAAAACCATTTGCATAAACGTGTTAAAAAAAAGATAGATAGTAATAACACTTACTAAAAGCCTCCAAAGTTTGTTACTATTAATAGTGAATAGTTGTAAAAATGGTGTATTTTTATGAAAAAACTGCTTGCATAATTGATTTAAAAAATTAGATATTTCGCTTTCAGAAAATAAAAAAGTAGCCGTTGCATTAGAACTTTGAATGATCTAAAATATGTCCTTTTTTCATTTTCTCTTCTTGTTTAAATATAATGGACCTCATTCACCAATAGTAAACAAACAACATTTAGCCACGTGGTTCTCTATCTCTTCTATACAAAATACGATCTAATTTTAATACACATTGGCTATCACGTGACAATTTTTTTCGTTGGTTCATCAATATTATCACGTGACTAAACGTTGTTTGTTTACGATTGGTGAATGAGGTCGATTCAGACGAATAATAATAACTTAAAAAAAAAAAAAAAAAAATGTCAAGGATGCTAAATAGAAATGTATTGTAGCCAACTAAAATTTAAAAAAATATAACTAGAAACGCAGGAACCGGAAACATTTGATTCTTCAGTGCTAAAGTTTTTAAAAAAACAGCTTATCGACACTTCTTTTAGTTGTACACCGGATACACCACAAAGCTCGCTATTTCTAGTGTTGTTTGTTTTGTTTTTTTCACCATAAATTTAAAATAGTAACAAATAGAATATATTTTTTTTAATTGACGTTATTTTCCATTTGGCTTTATCTTTAACGTGCTTTATAGAAGACTGCCTGGTCGTGTGGTATGCGCTCTGGACTGTCGCCTTGATGGACCGGGTAGCCACCACTGTAGAGAACAGACTTTCATAAGCCTGTAAAAAATCGTGCTTGGGCGTTTACTCAAAGTTTCAGACTTTACTATTTGATTCTTCTTCGACCTCATTGGTCTTACGCCTTTCCTTTTTTCCCGACCCTTTTCATGCGGGCGACAAATATATATATATATATAATATTATTTTTTTTTAGTAAATCTCAACGTTGAAAAGATAACTTTAGAGAGAGAGGAAGAAAGAGGGATAAAGGGAGAGAGATAAAGCGAGAGAGATAGAGAAAGAGAGGGATAAAGAGAGAGAGAGAGAGGGGGGGATAAAGAGAGAGAGATAAAGCGAGAGAGATAGAGATAGGGATAAAGAGAGAGAGAGAGAGATAGAGCGAGAGAGATAGAGAGAGGGGGGATAAAGAGAGAAGGATAAAGAGAGAGAGGGATAAAGAGAGAGATGGATAAAGAGAGAGAGAAAGAGGTAGAGCGAGAGAGATAGAGAAACAGAGAGGGATAAAGAGAGAGAGAGAGAAAGAGCGAGAGAGATAGAGATGGATAAAGAGAGAGAGATAGAGCGAGATAGAGAGAGGAAGAGAGAGATAGAGAGAGGGATAAAGAGAGAGATAGAGCGAGAGAGATAGAGGGGGGAAGAGAGAGGGATAAAGAGAGAGATAGAGCGAGAGAGATAGAGGGGGGAAGAGAGAAGGATAAAGAGAGAGAGAGATAGAGGAAGAGAGAGGGATAAAGAGAGAGAGAGAGATGGATAAAGATAGAGATAGAGAGAGAAAGAGAGATAAAGAGAGATAAAGAGAGAGAGAGACATCGAGAGAGAGACAGAGAGATAGATTGAGAGAGAGAGAGCAAGTGAGGGAGATAGAGCGAGAGAGAGAGGGATAGAGATATAGAGCGAGAGAGAGAGGGATAGAGATATAGAGCGAGAGAGAGAGGGATAGAGATATAGAGCAAGAGAGACAGAGAGGGAGATAGAACGAGAGAGATATAGAGAGATAGAGAGAGAGCGAGAAAAGAGAGAAAGAGAGACATAGCGAGAGATAGAGAGGGAGAGAGAAAGATAGAAGTGTAAGATGAATGATTAATTGTTTTAATGCTTTGTTCATGCGCTTATCTCAGATCAAATAGTTTCGCTTCAGTGATTTCACCCTGCCCAGCTCAAGCCTACACATCAGTCACAGCCAAGTCCTGTATTCTCTTTAACTGATACTTATTATTCATATTTTAAGGTGTGGCGCTCATACTATACGAAGTCTTAACTTGGTGTGGAACAAGTCGTTGCTTATTGTTACATATTCTACATGAGATAATCTAGTTATGCCTGTTAATCAGTGATTTAAATCTGCTAAGTCGTTGTTTTTCCTGTTTGAATCAGTCAGCAGCCATTGTTCTAAGTCGGGTACATGATAGATGAAAAGAACTATGAACCTGACAAGCGATATAAACAAAGAGTTGGGGGGGGGGGTGTTTTTATTTGTCACGTGATTGTCTGTTTCTGCCTTGATCTAAACTATGACTCTCCACAACAAAACATTTAATCCAGTGGTGCAAATAGGTGGCCTTAGCATTGCGCTGGGCGAGTGTCGTACCTTGTTGATCGTCCAAGAGCTGAACCGAAGGCTCTACGAGCTCTAAGTTTGAAAAAAAAAACCTGTTTGAACGCCAAACAGTAAAAAAAAAAAAACCTGTGTGAACACAGTTATGTTTGGGAGAGACCCGAGTCAATGCCTATGTCAAGCATTGCTGTTTCCAATGCCTTTGGCCCCGGACGCATGCTTGGTTGTTCATGGTCGAAGGCTGAGGACACCGGGAGCCTCCGCCATTTTCCATCGTTATACCAAGCTAACCGTGGGGGACTCGCCATTTATGCAACGGTCCCTTGAGGAACGGCGCATGGATTTGTGACAGGTTTGTGGGGACTCTTTTACAACTCCGCGCCTTGCAATAGGTGGACTCTCGTCTACCCGTGGACATCCCCACGGGAGTCTTATGTTGCTGCCCATTTAGCCTAACCACTTCCTCTAATGGTCGTTTCCACACGAGCGCCACGATGAGGCAGAGTAGCTCGCTCGCGGAGTGTCATACCAGGGCCACGAAAAGTTCGACGGGCTGACGGGGACAAAAGATTCTCTTCGACGCGCCCTCCTCCCTAAGGCGCGGTTGCCCTCCTCCTTAAGGCGCGGTTGCCCTCCTCCCTAAGGCGCGGTTGCCCTCCTCCCTAAGGCGTAGTTGCCCTCCTCCCTAAGGCGCGGTTGCCCTCCTCCCTAAGACGCGGTTGCCCCCCTCCCTAAGGCGCGGTTGCCCCACTCACTACTCCCTCTGTGTTGCCCATATTTTTTATGCCCGGAACTTGTACGTTTCAGATATTAGTGTCCTTGCCGCATCACTGCCTGAAAAAAAAAAGTCCTCTGAGGCTTCATTATCTATTGTGGGCAAGTTTCAAAATGCCGGATAAGGCCCGCGGTTTGGACGTCACTGGTCCGTTAAGATTTTCACCTACTAGCTGCTAATAAACTATTTTAGTCTTACCACAAGTGCTACACAATTAGAAAGTTAAGAAAGAAAAGTTCCCCTTTCAGACCTTGCGATCTATAGGGCAGATGATGTAAAGCTCATCTGTTTCTGTGGCCTACGGGTACCTGACTCTAGTAGGAGATTAAATACAGTTGGTCGTTGTGCTGGTCACATGATACCCTGCTCGTTAACCTTTGACCAAAGAAACTGATGATCTAGGGCAGGGGTTCTCAACCTGTGGGTCGCGACCCCTTGGGGGTCGATTGACGATTAGCCAAAGTCACCTAATACCATCGAAAATATGGATTGTTATTGTCTATTCTTCTATTGCTGTATGTGTGTGTTTGGGGGGGGGGGGGTCGCGGCCGAGTGGGGGATTGTAAAAAGAGGTCGCCGAGCTTAAAAGGTTGAGAACCGCTAATCTAGGGGATGACATACTCCACCGGGATGTCCACCTCGCTGTTCAGTTATTAAATTTCTGCCGGGGTTGTAATTTGGCCGTGTATTAGTTAATAAATTAAGTAATAGTAATATGTTAACATACGTCAGTCAACAACGAGAGTTTAAATAACAAAAAGTTTAATGAAACGATGATATATATGACATGAATGATGAGTTACTTACTTAATTAATCCTGTGCTCTCCGAGGGGAGCATAGGGCCGCAACCACACCTCTCCACCGAACTCGGTTCTGAGCTGCTTTCTTCATTTGCTCCCATGTCATTCCAGTACCCTCAGCTTCACTGATGACTGACCTCTTCCAGGTTTGCTTGGGTCTGCCCACTTTCCTCTTTCCTTGTGGGTTTCAGTCAAGTGCCTGCCTTACAACATTGGTAGCTGGTTTTCGCAAGGTGTGTCCTATCCAGCTCTATATTCGTTTTGTGAAGTCTTGGGCTATTTGCTTTTGTCTAGTTCTCTCCCACAAATCGATAGTAGTTATCTTTTCTGGCCACCTAATTCCTAGTATCCGGCGTTGGCATCTGTTAACAAAGGTCTGAAGCTATGAATGATGAGTAGGTACATAATAATAAGTACAAGATCATTGTTTCTAAGTTAGGTTAAATTATTCAACATAAATCTAGTTAACAGGCAAGCTTAACTTTGTCACAGTGCAACCGTCCAACCTTGGCTCACGATGCTCACAACCCAATGCAATGGATAATAGTCATAACACAGTCTACAGATCAGGCTTGACTCCAGCAGAGCCTAAAACCTAAGTCCCTAAACAAGAAAAATATGCATTCCTTGTGACCCCCATTCACAAAAAAATAATACCAACGGTTTTAGAGCTTCGAAATAAAGAAGAAAATTAAACTAACTAACCCAATACTGGGGAAGAAAATAACAACAGAGTTCTAGCCAAAGATCTGCTATCCAAGCAAAACAAACAGAAGCAATGACGCCAACATAGCGCGTCCTTAGAGATAGCGCACAAGCTAATATGGTGCACAAAAGAAACACAACGAGCAAAGAAGCAATTCTATAGGCGCACAACAGTCTGCTCGTTAATTCTTCCAGTGCTTCGCGGAACACTTATTTGTCATGACATTGCAAAGGGGGAAAAGCTCGTCTCTCACAGGGTTCCGCCGAACGGAGGCGCGGTGGCTGAGCGGTAAAGCGCTTGGCTACCGAAACGGGGACCGAGGTTTGAATCCTGGTGAAGACTGGGATTTTTAATTTCGGGATCTTCGGGCGCCTCTGAGTCTACCCAGCTCTAATGGGTACCTGACATTAGTTATGGAAAAGTAAAGGCGGTTGGTCGTTGTGCTGGCCACATGACACCCTTGTTAACCGTAGGTCACAGAAACAGATGGCCTTTACATCATCTGCCCTATAGACCAGAAGGTCTGAAAGGGGAACTTTACTTTTTTATTCCGCGGAACACAGTTTGGAAAACACTGCTCTAAGTTATAAGAACATATCCACGTAGCCACATTCCTACAAATATTTACTTAGGATTCCCTTAGCTCAGCAGATAATCGTGGGAAATCGCACAAAACAGTTGTTTGAAGATTGATATTGATGAGCTGTGAGGACATTTTTTTTCTGCCATCGACGTGACGCCACATTCCTCTTTATGCTTTAACCGTTTGTTGGGACATCTCAGTAGAAGACTACTGGCTATGAAACAAAAAAAATATTTGAAAAAATACTTTTCAAATAAGACTATTCATTCATGAATGTTAGATTTTAAAAAAAGGGAAACATTTTTTTACCACGCTCCATCACCCCCCCCCCCCCGGGAATTTCTTTAAAAAAGAAAATGCCCAAAGACATAGTCTGTTCAAGATAAAGATTATCCAGTCCTCTAGCAAAATAATTTATTTTTTTTATACTTTGAAAAAATTGTAATGGTCAAACTAGAGTTTCCCAGTGTGGCCAACTCGCTAGTAATTATTTTCCCAAGATATACATCAAATGTCAAATTTCTAGGAAAATCTATACAGCCGTTTTCGAGATCCGTGTCCAGTTTCCATTTGTTTGTATGATCCAATTGTCTCCATGAATGTGCAGCTTGAATAGCGGAATTGTAAAAAAAAATTCAACAATCGAAAACAAAAATCCATTCTGTTCAAACTTTTTGTTTATTTACACGCATGAATAATTTGACGTCATGCAGCACGCCAGTGTTCTCCGCGCGTGACACATGTCTGCTCTTTTCAAATCTGCTATCCCGACTAGACAGAACTAACAGAACAGGTACGAAGCCATTCAAGCCGACAATCTGTTCGCAATCAAGGTGGATTGCTTTAATGTCTGACTCGTAGACAGGGTTGATCTTTTCTTTTTGTACTAATACATAATTACATTGACAATGAACGGAATTATCCGTGGGGGATCTACTGTTCAGGGCTTCCTTTAAGTATGCTTATTGCATTTTCTATACTGTGGGGTCTAATGTGTATGGGATGGGGGGGTGAGATTGTTTGTGTCAGTGCAGGGGTGAGAACTCAATGACCTTGCCTGGTGGGGGTCTGGTCTCTGTGTATTTGTTATTTACAAAGCTTGCATCAACTAACTCGGTCTGTCTAGTACACATTTTGTACACGTTATTTCTCCCACTTTTAATTCTCGGATCAAGTTGAAACTTTGCGCAATTAATTAACTGTCGATACCAATCTATGAATTATTATAAAAAATCTTAACCAATTAGTTAATTTATTAGTGTTGATTATTTATTTTTTTACAAAGAAAAAGAGATAAACATTGTAGTATTGAGATACATGCAAGTAACTGCGCGGTTCCTTTCCTTATATAAGCTTTGTTTTTTGTGTTTTTTTTGTTTTATTATTTTTGTTTTCATATTTTGCTTGTTGGACAGACAGACGGCGAAAAGATAACCTAAAACCGACCAACCGGGCAGACAGCGGTTATGTCTGCGCTGGATGTGGTAAAATATGTAGATCACAGCTAGTACTGCGTAGCCACGCGAAATAATGCATACCTCTTAAATCATTTGAATCGAAGAAGGCGTGTATGTGTATAAGTGTTCATGTGTGGTTGAGACATGTGTTGTTGGTGGTGTATGTATGTAAATGTATTCAAATATAAGTAAGTCGATGTCAGGTTACTAAACCACAAAGTGTAGGTAAGTCTAAATAAGCTTTATTTGTAAATGGATATAACATTCATTACAATCTTCATCTATCCGAAAGGGACCGTTGGGGCACCACACAAGATCTGTTGACCGTCCCTCTCCATTCTGTCTTTTGCCTTGGACAGAATCTCCTTCAATGACAAATATACTTTCCATTTATATTGTCTCACCATCGCTTCCTCAGTCTGCCTCTTCTTCTTTTTCCTGGTACTGTTCCATGAAGGAAGATCTTTGCGAGCCCCTCGGACCTTGTACTATGGCCATAGAATTTTAGTTTTTTTGACTTGATAATAAGCAAGACAAATGGTTAATGTAGTCAATTGTGGTGGATCTAACAGTTTAGTTCTCTTCACTCCGAATCCGTTCCGTGCTCAGATTGTTTTAAATCCTGATGCTGTTTTTTGTTTTGTAATTCCGAATCAGAGCTAATTCGATAGCTTGAGCCAGGTACACGATTCGACTATCGCCTTTATGATAATTATGATATCTTTAAAAAAAAAAAAAAAAAAATCTGACAATACGTGAAATCACATTGCTGTATGACGTATTCGGGTGTTACGATGTTATGGAGCGTGTGCGTGTTTCCATGGTAACAATGAAGAAAGGGAGCATTAGTTGTTTTGGGTTGTTTCTTTTTTTTTTTTTTTGTCTTGTAGAATGACGAAAACCAATAAATGTCTGTCATAATTTTGATAATTAGTCACTCGGGTGTTAGTAGGCCGACCAATAAATTTGAACGAGTAAAGTTGTGTTTTTGTAGGGAATTTCAAATTGTTTAAAATATTTTAAACTAGTCGACCCACGGCGTAGCATACGCCTTATTTTGTAGGGCCGGCCTTAGGACCCTATGTGACCGCAGTGTGCCCCGCACTTTCAAAGGACCCGCGCTAATTCTAGGTTTAAATTATTAAATTAAACCATTTTATAACTTATAGCAAAATATACGAAAAAGTCATGGAAATATCAGGAAATTATTAAAATCTTTTGAAAACTCAAAATAAATTTTAAAAAATTGCAGAAATAAGAGTGATCTGTCCTTACATCTTTTTCTCGTCCAAACTCTTGAGGGAAGAAGAGAATTATATATGTATAGATTATTTTTAGATCTTATGCCATCTCATAATTTCAATTAGCAAAATAGACTTTTTTAAAACAATAAATCCAGGTAAAATGTTATCTTGAGATCAGTGTGGAGCAGCCTTACAGTTTAATACATGTATCTAGCTTTGATCTTCCCTTCACATCCCTGATAATTTAGCTTAGAAATTAGAAAAAAAAAAGGTGTTTGTCAATGTATAAGTCAACAAATATGGCCGCCGGCGGTATGACTCTTGCCATCGTGCATCTTTTGGTATGTAACTTGTCAAAGAGAAAAGAATTCTTAGTTAAAAGTGATACATTAAAGTGGCAGTGCTACATGCTGTTAGTATAGAAGACGCACCATAGTTGACGGACTTTAAACGCGACATTTAGTGACGTCACAGTTTACATGGTTCTAGTTTATTTATGTTATTATTAGTCAGTTGGTATTTGGACTTCTATTTGATATTTTCGTATTACGGACAGAGACTCGTCTGAGGTCTTTTCTGTATTCAACTTCATTCAAGTCTATAACAGTCTGGTCTTAGTTTTTTTAACCTTGTTACAGGTTTAGGCATTGTTATGTAGTAGTTTAAACGTATCTAATGGACTTGTACAAGAAACCCAGACATCTCCAGAGTAATCTGTCGAAGTCAGACAGACTTTAACAACTACAAGATCAAGTCCTATCACAACACACATAGTAATTAACTCCTTCACTCCTGACTATATCCACGTTGATTTGACCCCATCTAATTAAATAAATTTTTGGTTTTATAAACTTTAATTTGTGTTACATAAAAAGAGTATGCATTCTTCTATAATGATATACCTTATATAACATGTCCTAATTACAAACAAAAAAAGTTATTGAAGTTTAATCATAACAGGGTAATGAAACACAAATAAGCAAAAGGAATAATTGCATCGAAACGTGGAAAATAATTACGGAGAGAAAGAGTTAACGCGTACACAAAAACTAGGCTAATGTAAATCGTGTGTAGGTTTGTCTGCACAATAGGAAGCTTGCATTCGAAATTTTCATATAGCAGAAAGCTAGAATTTAAGACGAAACAACAATTAACCTGAACTACTGGCCCAAATTACTCAGTCCACAGCAGCCGTTTCAAAACCTAAAGTAATATGGAAAGACAAAAGCTTAGCCCTCGGCACCAAAATCAGACTGATGCGCTCTCTGGTCATAGCCACATTTTTATATGCTTGTGAGTCTTGGACGCTGACTGCAGAAATAGAGAGGAGGATTCAATGGAATTGAGATGCTACAGAAGAATCCTAGGCATCACATTTAAAGACTGCATCACAAATCAAGAGATAAACACAGGGTTTTTGCAGCGCTCGGACCCCACGATGACCTGCTAACTATCGAAAAAAATCGCAAGCTAAAAATCTATGGCCATATTACAAGTCTCGGTGAAAACTGGGATTTTGAATTTCGGGATTTTTAGGGCGCCCCAGAGTCCACCCAACTCTAATGGGTACCTGACTTTAGTTGGGGAAAGTAAAGGTGGTTGGTCGTTGTGCTGGCCACATGACACCCTGCTCTTTAACAGTGGGCCAAAGAAACAGATGACCTTAACATCATCTGCCATATCGATGGCAAGATCTGAAAGGAGAAACTTTCTTTGCGTGTTGAAAGAAAATGCATTTTTACTACACCCCCTCCCATATATCCCCGACCCTCCTGAAAGGATCCGAACCCCTTCTTTTTCTCTTAAAAATTAACACTTTCCATAAGGGGCGGACTGGCTATATGGGCAAATGGGCAAAGGCCCTGTGGGCCGGTACCAAATTTGAAAATTAAATTTCAATGCAGAAAACTTTTTAAAAAAGTGACCGCAGCAAGACACAAATGCCCGAACACGTTTTCTTGTTGTTGTTTTTTAAAATTCTTATTACAATTAATTTTGTTTGAAATTCAACAAGAATATCAAGAAAAATACACTATACACTGTACGTATTATCATTTGCAAAACGTTAGACTGTACGTTCTGCTATGCACGAGCGGCATAGACTGCTTTGATGTCTTCGAGGTTGTGTTTGGCCTAATCATTTAGCTGGGTGGCATGGGCCTTTGATGTCACTCCCATTTTTTTTGCTTTTTCCCTCCCCCATCTTTTAATGGTTCTAATAAAATGTAACCAAAAAGAGGGAGGTTAAGGTAGAAAACATTGATATAATGCAGCAAAAAAAAAATTTAAAAAGATAGTCGCGACAATTAGCTCTTTAACAATACTTAATAGAAATTAACTTTAACACATACACACCGCCGCAAAATTGCAAACCACCCAACTTATTCACAGCTCAATATGGGTATAAAGCTATACTTTCTGCGATTTAAAAAGAAAAATTAAATTTGTTTTTGTTTATTTTTAATAACATAGATCTAAAAATACTACACTTAAGGCTTACATAAAAAAAATATTTAATTAAAAAATAAATCTAGATCTTAATCAATTTTTATACTACTACAATTAATGGCAAACTTATACTTAGTATGAAGTCATTAATGATGAAAATTATTACAATAATTACAATATTTTTTATAGCGCTGTCACATCCGATATTTAATGAAAGGAGATTTATATTGTAAAATTTAAATAATGGGTCATGGTATATTCATATACAAAACGCGTTTTTTGAGAATGTACTAGGAGGAAGCAAGAGCTATTCACATTAAATAAAGTGCCTCTCTAACCGTTCTGCTTTCTCTTATCTTTTAATTGAATTGGTTGCCTGAGTCAGACAGGATTTTTAATTTACAGATCAGCATGCATGACTAGATTGACACATGAAATGCGTAGACGTAACAATCTTATTTTTTGAAGAAATGTCTGTAATCTATATGTAATACCAAAAAGCTTCAAACTCATTAGGCTGCTATTGTATTGTTTATAGTTTTTCTGACTACATACATGTATAAATAGAATACATTATGTAATCTTACGAATGCATACATCCAGTTTTTGATGCGTTATCAAACTTTATATATTTTGAAGAGAATTAGGCTTACACCTATAATATAACACATGGGCGTAGCCGGGAGGGGAGGGTCTTCAAACTATCACTTGCCTTAGACCTCATTGTCTGAAAGGGAAACTTTACTTACTGCCCCAGTGCAGCCAACTTAAGAAAACCACAGTCACCAAATTTCATAAGCGTAGTCAAAAGGGGTTTTGTGGTTTCCCTTCCCCCTCCAATACAAAAACTAAAGCATTTTACTATTTTCTACCAGTCGCTGGACTCTATTGAATAGCAGATTTGGTTTTTGAATATTTTTTTTAGCGGAAGAGTAGCAGGCTAATTGCACTGTAGATACTTCAGAATATGCATTATTATAGCTTAAAATAACGGAAATGATGCTTGGTTCAGGGGCTTCGCCCCGGACCCCACTGGGGGAGCTCACAGCACTCCCCCGGACTCCCTACCTGTCCTTTGGTGGTATGTACTGTCTTTACACTAATTAAAGAAAGAGAGTATTCTAGGCTAGAAAAAACGTTTGAAAAAAATGAAAGATCAGAATGTAATATATATATAAATTGCAGAGTGGGGTAAAAATCCCCCCTCCGAAAATATATGAAATGCCATTTGTGGGCCGGTTTATATGGTAATGCCCGGGCCGATTTTGATACCCAGTCCGCCCCTGCTTTCCATCGCACTTTTAACTGGCTGATATTAATCTTATCTTCATCTGTGTCTATGGTCCCTTCTGGGGCACAGGCCACCAACGAACTACCTCCAGGCGTCTAGGTTCTGGGCAAGTCTCTCCAACTGTCTCCACGTCTTGCCCATCTGTTCGTCATCTGCTTCCAATTTGCTGATATTAACAATAGAACTTAATTTCCGGTCCCCCGTTAATACAAAATAGTGTGACTATATTTACGCGTGTTTGTGTGTCCGTATTTGTCATGTCCGTTGGTTGTCACTTCCATAATTCTTGCTCGTATCCATGCGTAACAGAACACATTTTCAAAAATTTATTTCCTTGTTCGTTTCGCTTGAGTGAAGTCAATTGAACTTTCACTGAAAATAGTTCATGAAACAGAGCGTTTCTGTCAATTTGCTGGCTTTATTTTTCTTTTATAAAGAAGCGCGTTAACTTTCCACATAAACAGACATTTAATCAGTGGCGTAGCTAGGTTGGGTCTACATTTTAAATTCCCTCGGGCCCCCACACCATAAAAGAAGTGTGGCTTTAAAATAAATAGCTAAATATACGGCATTTTTTTGTGGGAAGTGTGGTCGAGAGGCTAAATGGTCTACGCTTGAACTTGGCTACCTATAAAAGGGGATCGAGGTTCGACATCCCACTGGTTCACACACGAGATTAGATCATAGCGTTTTGAACATGCCATAAGCATGAAAGTAGCGCTATATAAAAGCTAGAATTTTTTAACCGCTAATTTAAGATTGTTACACTACGGACACTACATCCACGGTTTCTACTTTTTAATAGCTTCAAGTTAATTACATTTCATTTCTATATCTTTTTGTTGGTGTGGCCCGTGACACGAGTGTTGGAAGTTAAAATGGCCCGCAGGACCAACTAATTAAAACGATTGAGTTGCAATTTTAAAAATATTGTATGGCCTGGCAGTGGGAAAAAATTACTTTTAGCTAAAGAACTAGGTCTAGATCTAGATCCAACATCGGTTTTGAAAGAACTGTGGCGTTTGACATTTTTGAATGTAAGGCTTTATTTATTCGAGAGTTGAATAAATTTATGTTTGGAAAATTAAGTGCATTTAAGTCTAGATCTAAAGGCCTATCATTGGAATATTATAAAGATCTATACATTCGCTTAACAAGGATTCTTTCTCGTAACATTCTCGTAATGTAACATTCATGCGTTATTAAGAGAAAATTATCAATAAGTAAAGTGCTATAAAGGAGGTAGTGTCTTTTTAAAAATGTACTTTTATGTTTTTCTTGTTATAATTTTTTTTTTGCACTGTGGGCAGTAGTTTCTCTGTGCCAATAAGCACCAAGTGACAGGCCAAATATTCCCCTCGGGCCGTAGATTGGGCTTCACCGGTATGAAGAATTATTTACAAAAAATGAACTGGTTTGTCAACAGGCAAGTTCATACACACATTTGAACGGGTCTCTGTTGGTGTAATTGCATGCCCCCCTCACATTTATGTATAACAGATTTTCATATGGCACCAACCCGCCTATAAATTATCTTATCTAATATTATCTTATAAAATCCAGACGATATTTTCTACGCGTGTCCTTAGGTCAAACTAGTCATGCGTGTTAATCAAAGACTTAAATTTTCCTGGCTAACTCAGACAACCCATCCCATGCTCTAATACCTCTAGGGAAGAAGGAGTATTTGTACACATTTTTCTTAGCGTAAGGAACAAGGAATTTGCTTTTATCTTTGTGTCTTTCACATTACGGTTAATCAACAGACCATATCTGGGCATTTTGAGGGTGATTTTAATTCAAAACTATCCCAATCGCCCCATTGCTATCTATCTAGGCCCTTGGGACTCCTCCTGGCTCCTATTCCTGAAAAAAAAAGTCCCCTTTCTAGATCTAATTCCAAAACTAAATTTAGATTCCCCCTGTTCAATAGTGAAAGTAACTCTGTGGGACAGTGAATTGGACAGATAAATCCATGAGTTTATTTATAGCGTGTACTGATATTAGGTCAGCGTGACTCGGGTCCTCTGCATTCGCAGGCGACTAATATTTCCCTGGAGAAATTTTACGACGCTGTCAATAAACCAAAGGACGTGACAAAAAGTCATGTCGTCTAAGAATGTGGGCGTGTTCCGATAGTCGTTGTGCTTGTATCTTGAGATGTGAATGTAACTAGGCCTGCTTGGTCCTGCGCAGTGGCGTAGCTAGGGGTTTGGGGGCCCGGGGGGGGGGGGCTTGACCTCTTTAGAGGCCCCTGCATTTTGACATCATAACATGAGATCATAGCGATAATATTTAATATAAAAACACATTTTGGACACTTATTTTGGGGCCCCCCTAAGCGGGGGGGGGGGGGCTCTCGGAGGGATTTTCAAATATGAACACCCTATCTCCCCCACCCTAGTTACGTCACTGGTCCTGCGGTCTTATTTCCACATGCACTCTTGCATTCATAGATTGCCATGAGGTCGACTTCCACAAAACATTCTGTGTGGCGATCTTACTGGTCTGGTCGTCCACTTTTACGGTATGCGGATGTATGCAAAGCGATATGAAGCTCTTCAAAATCGACACTAGCAGCTGGGAAAAAGTAGCACTAGATACATCCACACGGAGAAAGAGCATAAAGGAAAGGTCCCGGATTGCAGATGACATACACAACAGAAGTAGAGAGAAGGGTGAAAATGCAACGGCGCCTGGTAATAACAGATGCCCAACCTGTGACCACAGCTGTGTTTCAAGGATTGGCCTATTTAGTCACACAAGAAGTTGCAAAAGGAAAAGATCACCTCTCGAGACGTAAAATACCACAGAGATCTTGCATTCTTAGCAGTGGAAGTTTGGGAGTGATTTTCGGAAAGCCAAAAATACGTCAAGGACGCTACATTTAAAGTTCTTTTTTTTTGTTTCCACAAAGCGTATATAAAATCAACTGTCTGCCTGATGCAAACTTTGAACACGTTATGTCTCCTACTTCCCATTCTCGGATCAAGTTGAAACTTTTCACAATTATTTATTGTCGAAGTCAACACACCATCATCACTCCTTTGAGTTCCTCATGGAATATAGGGCCTCGACAAAAACACGCCACTCTCCACGGTCTCTTGCTAGTTGTTTTTTTTTATGGTATCCCAGCTCTTCCCGGTCCTCTCGTCTTCTTCTAGTACACTGCCTCGACATGTTCTTTTTGGTCTTCCTCTGCGTCTTGTTCCCTGGGGGTTCCACTCTAAGGCCTGCCTAGCTCTGTTGCTGGTATCTTTTTATAAGGGTGTGACCAATCCATCTCCACTTCCTCTCTAAGATCAGCACTTCTATATTTTTATGTCCACTCATCTCCCACAGTTTGGTGTTTTCTACTTTGTCATACCAGTGTATTTTTAGGATATTTCTCAGGCATCTGTTGATGAAGGTCTGTACTTTTTTGTTGTTGTCGCTTCAGTTGTTCTCCATGTTTCAGAACCATACAGTAGGACAGCCTTGACATTAGAGTTAAAGATTTTTAGTTTAGTCTTGCTTGAGATGTGAGGGGATTTCCAGGTTGGTGTTTGCTGTGTAAATGTCTGACGCGCTAGATTTATTCGGCGTTAAATGTCTTCATCTGTTCCACCTGATATACTGAATACACTCCCAAGGTATATACAATTTTCTACTTGGTCTATTGTCTGAGAATCCAGTACTATGTCTCCGATTTGTTTATTGTTTACTTTAAGTACTTTAGTTTTTTTTATGGTTTATTTTGAGGCCTACTCTTTTTCCTAGTTCGCTTAAAGCTGTGACCTTTTTTGCATATCCTGTAGTCTGTGTGATAATAGGGCTATGTCATCAGCGAATTCCAGATCTTCTAGCTTTTGTGTGAGAGTCCAGTGGATTCCTTTCCTTGCGTTAGAGTAGGCTTCAACACATGAATCTAATCAAATTCAACCAAATATTGCATTAAATATCGGTCATCAATTAATTTTTTATATCAAAAAGGGGAATAATTGTTACAGTATTGTGATATACAACTTTAAATGTGCTGTTCATGTAAAAGAAATTAATTTGTGCTTTAAGTAGAAAACTTCAGAACTAGATAGTGAAAAGAAAAAAAAATGCTTCTAAAATTAGATAGCTTATCAGACACTTCCGTATTCTGTTCACCGGATACACCGAGGACTACGTTTAGGAACCCCCCCCCCCCTCCAAAAAGATAAAATCGTGAGGTATAAAAAAAATGGGTCACACACACACTCACACACACACTCACACACAAACACATACAAGATTTGATTTATACGATAAGATTGTCTACATTTGCAAATTTGTTTTTTTTTTTACTTCTGGCTTTACGAGGTTATGTAAGGGGGGGGGGGGGGCAAATGAGTGCCTGAAATTTGTTTTTAAAATAAATTTCACGCCACTATATCATGTCATGATGTCGAATTTCAAAATGCAGGGGCCCCTGAAGAAGTCAACCCCTCGGCCCCTTAATCCATAGCTACGCTACTGACGCAGGTGATGCAAAGGTCGTCTGTTTCTGTGGCTAGCACAACGACCTATAAACTTCATAATGGAGTAATTTTTTTTTTAAAAGTTATTTTATATTTTACTTGTGTGTTGTTTGTTTACGTTTGTGAATGAGGTCCATTGAAACTAAAAACTTGCAGGAAATGGCTTTATTTCATATGCTTGCGTAAATATATAGTTCTGTGATTAATAGCCCAATTTATATTTTAAAAATCCGCAAAGTGGTATTGAATTATTTCTAAACTTTGAAATCTAAAGATCATTACTTTTCTACGACAGAAAAAGATTGATTTTTCTAGATTCGGGGTGACTTCCCTTACAGCTTGATAAGAGTTACGTACATAACTATATTTATCTTATATTATACAGACGTTACTTCAAAAACGAACATGATTACGTCCTACGCGTCATGCATTCAGTCATGCATGTTAACCAATGACTTAAATTCTGCAAAGTCACTGGTTTTCCTGGCTGGCTCAGGCAACACATTCCATGCTCTAATAGCAATAGGGAAGAAGCAGCAATTTTACAAATTTGTCGTAGCATATGTAACGAGTATTGTGCCTTTATCTTTGTGTTTACAATTTGTCGTAGCATATGTAACGAGTATTGTGACTTTATCTTTGTGTCTTTCTGAGTATTTTATTAAATTTTGTTTTTGCATTTGAAGATTATGGTTCAGTGTTTTATGTATAATTGCTACTTTACTTTTGAGTCTTCTCTCCTGAAGGCTTTCTAAATTTAGTGATTTTACTAAAGGTGTTACTCTAGTCCAGGGGTTTTCAACCTGTGGGTCGCGACCCCTTTGGGGGTCGATTGACGATTTGCCAGGGGTCGCCTAAGACCATCGAAAATATGGATTTTTTTGTCTATTCTTCTATGTTGTGTATGTGAGGGTGTTGAGGAGTCGAGGTAAAGTGAGAGATTGTAAAAAGGGGTCGCCGAGCTTAAAAGGTTGAGAACCGCTGCTCCAGTCAAATATAAATATTCGTTTTTTATGAATCTCACTGCTCTGTTTTGTGTCTGTTCCAGTTATTATTTTCTAAGACTAAAACTGCTTTATTGATCCTTATGGAAATTTGTTGTGATTACAAGGACATAAAAAAATCGATTTTCCTAGCTTCGGGGTGACTTACCTTACAGCTTGAAAAACAGAGGATGAATATTCTATAATTGACCTAACCAAAATTAAATAACATTTTAGTGTTATCCTCTTATTTTTATTTATAGAAATTTATTTTTAAAAATCTTATATATAGGTCTGTGATCTGATCTTTATCGGATAAGAATTTGTTTCAGATTTCCAGTCTATGTATAATAGATAGGTCAGTGGTTGAAACACTTTGTGTAGTAAGTCTTCATTGATCTCTTAGAAGTATTAATTAAATGATAAAATGACTAATAACCACAACCAGCGAAGCTATAACCCTAATAGTCACGTGGTACGTGTTGGTAAAGGGAAGACTTGATTGATTCTATTGGTTACACCTGGGGTAGTCCAGGCTTGGTGCGTCATCTAGGAGTCAGACGTTATTTTTTCCTCTTACAGTCTTCTGTTGAATATTGCAATAATGATGCGGTCAGCAATTTCAGCGTAAAGGTGACCAATACTCGTACGACCTGAAGGCCACATAAATTCAAGAGACGCGTGTTAAAGGTTGTATCACCTCAGAACAAGCAAATATATTTAAAAAATTACTTTTACAAGAAAATCATTAAAAATTATTTTAAAAAATAACATACAAAGTGTAATTGTATCTATTAGTTTGGATCAGTCATGTAGGCTAATTAAATCTGTAGATTTAGATCTAGACCAACAATAAATTTTGGATGTGTAGGCTAATTAGATCTGTACTAGGTCTAGACCAACAATAATAAATCTCTGTGTGATTAGAAATATTTTTACCAATTGTTTTTGTTTAGTACTATTTCATGCTTTTAGCTTTCTCAATACGCTATGATTCTATCACGTGTCTGGACCAGTTGGGGAAATGGGAGGGGGGGGGGAGAAAAAAAGATAATCTGGGTTAATTTTAACGTAATTGGCTTTTAAAACCAAAAAAAAAAAAAGAGGCAGGAGGGTAGAATTAGAAATCTTGACCTACGTGCTAACCACTCTGCTAATGAGGTACTTGTGACTGGAGAATATTGCATAGTTATATATTGTTTGTTTCTATTTAGAGCGGCGACCTTATTCAGCTTATACCACTACTTCAGTCAAGTACAATTTCTTTCCCTTGTTCGAGATATCAAACATAATAATTAATTAGCAATAGTCAGTTAACTAATTGGTTATTTTTTTGTTATTGATTATTGTGGTGTTAGGTAAAAGAAATTGTGCGAAATTTTAACTTAGTACAAGACTGAATGTGGGAGAAATAGCGTGTACAATATTTTACCAGACAGAGTCGATATATGTGGGAAAGCACCGCACATTCATTGTCATGGCTCTCAATACTGCAAGATTTATCACCACCTTTGTATATGAAATAAAATTAATGAATTACCACTTATTGATATATTCATCGGTCATTTGAGTTTTTATTGATTTTTGTTTTGTATTGGACAATGAATAATCGTTTAAAATCTCAATCCGATAATGGGAGGCTGGAGAAAAAAATACAACGTGTAAATGAATACTCCCAAATGGACAGACGGAGTGAGTTAATAAATAACAAGGAAAAAATATTTTTAAAAAAACTTTTTTAAAAAGAAAAGCTTATCTAATGGGAAGAACACTATTCTTAAAATTATATCTACCAATAATGTACCTGCAGGTTTTTTCCCTTATTCGATATCAAACAAAACAATTTCCAATAATTAATTGACTAATTGATTATTTTTGTTTATTGATTCATGTTTTGTTAGGTACGATAAATAACTCTTTAAAAGTATCAACTTGATCGGAGAATGCGTGAGAGAGAAATGGCATTAACAATTATTTAAAGGGACTAAACCCAACAAATTTAGTCTTGTCTGTGAATACTGAAGCATTAGTTTCCCTTTGTTGATATCAAACAAAATAATTATTTACCAGTAATTAATTGTATAATTGGTTACTTTTTTATTGATTCATATTTAGTCTATGTCAATGAATAATTGTGCGAAGTTTCAGCTTGATCTGAGAATGGGTGTGGGAGTAATAACGTGTACACCCTTTTAACCAGACAGACAGACAGAATGAGTTGATATAAGCTTTGTAAAAAAAATAACCGGCTTCATTCTTCACATTGGTCAGGGGTCTTGAGTAGCCGAATAGGACCGCTTGGCAAACCTGATGTGGGCATCAGTCCTAGCAAATCTTTTTCGTAAGTTTCCTCAAGCTTTCTCTTTTTTGTCATTCTAGAAGTTCTGTCTCTCGTTCACTTCTGACACCCTTTTTATTTCCCTTCTTCTTTCTTCCTTTTTTTTTAACATTGTGCTGTCGCAATCAACTTGTTCACGTGTCACGCAGCTGTCATGTCGACCATTTATATATCACATGCATGCATTACAAGTCTTCATTGCTCATTACCTTTTTTTTTCGTTAGGAATTTTTTTTTTAGAAAAAAAATAATTTTGAGACTCACTCTCGTGCTAACACGCATACACACCTACATACACACATTTTTATTAGCACAGAATAAGGCCCTGTTTATGCGTTAGAATCAAGAGATGGGGGGGTACTGGTATAGATTTGTCTTATCTTATAAATTAAAGACGTTGCTTCGCAGGAGAGGATAACCACGTCATACGCATTTCCATGTGTCAATTTATTAATACATGTTAATCAATAACTCGGTAACTCTGTCAAGTCTTTGATTTTCCTGGCTGATCCAGGCAACCCATTCCATGCTCTAATAGGAAAACTGGCGTATTATTTTACAATTTATTAAGCAATGTGATTTGATCTGTGTCTTTCTGCGTATTTTAGTTTTTTTTATTTGTTTATATAAATCTGAAATTTTAAATTATTTTCTTTGAATAAGAAGATGATTAAGAATGAGAGCAGAAGTTCACGAGAATACGTAGACCCGTTGTTGACCTACTTATATGCCACATTTGACTAAGGCAAAGGTGTTGTCCGCATGGTATTTACTAAAGTTCTTTTTTTGCCTTCTGCAAGGGTCTTTCTTTGACTATCAGATTTGTGTCGCGGTGATCTTCAGAAGAGATCTTTCATGTTCTTCTTAAAAGTCTATTTATCATAAAAATGAGTTGGTTAGTTCAAGGTCTCTGATTTGAATTGTATGTAGATATATTTGTGTACAATGCAGTTTGTGATTATGACTAACTCTAATAGACAGAGACTCGTGTATCTCTATTTCATACTATTTTAGAGATCAATATCACAGGATCACTATTTAACACGGAGGCTAGATGGCTAAGCGGTAAAATGTTTGGCTTCTGAATTGGAGTCCCGGGTTTGAATCTTTGGTTGGGGATGGGATCTTTAGACCGCCTCTAAGTCCACCCAGCACTAACGAGTACTTGAAATTAGTTGGTAAAAAGTAAAGGCAGTTGGTCGTAAAGGCGGTTGGTCGTTATCCTTGCCTCAAGACACCCTCGTGAACAGTGGGCCACAGAAACATCGGCCCCCCATAGATCACTAGATCTGAAAAGGGAACTTTACTTTACTTTATCGTTTAGCACATAACTCATACATTACCATTTCACACATCACTCTCACACACTATTTAGCACATCAACCTCTCACACATCACTGTTGCAAACAAAATAATCTACACATCACGATTTCACACAGTACTATTTCTTACAGCAATATACTCACAGATCACTATCTCGTACAAAACTATATCACAAATTAGTACTCCTCAACATCGCTATCTCACACATCACTACCTCACACATCACTATTTCACACATCACAATCTCACATATCACAATCTCACACATCATTATCTCACACATCACTATCTCACATCACTATCTCACACATCACTATCTCACACATCACTATCTCACACATCACTATCTCACACATCACTATCTCACACATCACTATCTCACACATCCATCACTATCTCACACATCACAATCTCACACATCACAATCTCACACATCACAATCTCACACATCACAATCTCACACATCACAATCTCATACATCACATTCTCATACACATCATTAACTCACACATCTTTATCTCACACATCATTATCTCACACATCACTATCCCACATATCACTATCTCACACATCACAATCTCATACATCTCTATCTCACACATCATTAACTCACACATCACAATCTCACACATCATTAACTCACATATCTTTATCTCAAACATTATCTCACACATCAATCTCACAAATCGCTATCTCACACATCATTATCTCACACATTACTCTCTCACACAGCACTGTTTCACACATCACTCTCACGCACATTACTATTTAACACATCATAGTTTCACACATCACTATCTCACACAGCACTGTTTCACACATCACTCTCACGCACATTATTATTTCACACATCACTGTCACGTACATCACTCTCACACATCACTATCTCACACATTACTATTTCACACATAACTCTCACTCACATCACTATTTCACACATCTCTCACACACATCACTACACAAGTGGATGCAATACCTTTCTTTATAAATCTAGGTTAGACAAACTTTTTTTAGCATTTCACCCTTCCCCCCCCCCCTTTCCATATCAAAAGTTGTTCTGTCTCACCAGGTCTTTGTACTATCATTCACCAGCCATTTCACCTATCTTAAAATGTTTATTTCTTAAACACCTGAAATCATTTGAGGTTAATGTTGTGCATCCATTATACCTGAACTAGTGTGTTCTGAGCAGGTATGTCATGGTTAGGGTCACACAGTTTCACATATCTCAAAAGACTTGATCTCATCTACTTCCGTGTTCGGTGAAATCAATAACATTCATACATTTGAAAAGATCCGAATGGCTCCTTTTAATTTGGAGCGGGTTTTTTTTTTTTTGGGGGGGGGGCGACTTAAGTTTTTGTAGAAATTAAGAAAAAAGCACGTAAGCAGTATACTTTTTCTTTTATACAATACCTCTGTTCAAGCCAGATTTTCATGTAACCTGGAACAGAGAACCTGGAACACTGACCTCAAAAACGGTTCTAACAAATTTCCCATAAATTTAACGATTGATGTTTATCGCTGAGAAAAGAATAATTAGCTCGTTAGCCACATGACAAAAACTCTAGTTTGACAGTTATAATTTGTCAAAGAATAAAAGAAATAAATTTAAGTATGGTTTTAAATTGCTTTAAAAAAACGTGGCTTAGTCAGCCATAGTGTACCGATAACTGAATTGTTTCTTGAATTTAAAGCTGCTCAAAGGTTATTGATAAATTATCTAAGATTTGCTTATATTTTTACGTAAATCTAATATAGATAATATTTAAATTCTAGTGTCTCCAATTAGATATATGTAAAGAAGATATCAATAAATAATTGCTTTTTTTGTATAATGACCTAATTGGTAGTATCGTTTGCTCAAGAAGATAACAATGTCAAAATCGAGACCCGGTTTCCGCTTTATATTTTTTTTTTCAAAATAACTTTTTAAATATTTATTTTATTTTAAGTTGTATAATTTGAAATAATCATAATGTCTTTTTTTTTTTATTTTACTTTTTTTTTTCTTATTTCTTCTGTCAATATCAGTTCCAGCTCTTGTTGTAAGAGTTAAGTCCCTTGCTTGACGTCTGTTCATGACTTGATGAGAGTGAATCATGGCGGAGCTGGAGGATTCAGATTCTATTGAGCGAGGCTACAGACGTCTCTCTACCCTGTTTATGCCACCAAATCTGAACCTTCAGAAGTGTCAACGCTGCAACCAGACGGTCTATCAGCAGGAGAGGGTCGGGCCAGTTAATGACGTCATCTTTCATAAGCAGTGTTTTAAGTAAGTGACAATTATACAGATGAACTGGACAGTTAGTACCCTAGCCCCCTGTAAAATGATTGTAATACAATCCTGTGTGTTTTTATTTTTTTATTTATATTTGGTTTTAAAATGTTTCATTATGATAAAGTATAAAGTTCATTTGACGGCGCGGTGGCTGAGCGGTTAAGCGCTTCGTATTCCAAACATGGGGTCCTGGGTTCGAATCTCGGTGATGACTGCAATTTTGAATTTCGGTATTTTTAGGGTGCCCCTGAGTCTATTCAACTCTAATGGGTACCTGACTTAAGTTGGGGAAAGTAAAGTTGGTTGGTCGTTGTGCTGGCGACATGACACTCTGCTCTTCAACTTTTGGCCAAAGAAACAGGTGACCTTAACATCGTCTGCCCTATAGATCGCAAAGTCTGTAAGAGGAACGTTACTTTTTTTTTTAATAAAGTTCATTTAACTAGTATTGTATTCAGTAGTAGTACTATTATTGTATTGTACTAGTATTGTCTTCACCTATTGCTTAGTCTGTTGGGGCACCACACAATATATCTCTCAACCGTCTTTCTCCTTTCCTCTCTGTCCTTTGCCTTGGATAGAATTTCATCCACTGACAGGCCTGTCCATTCGTTGATGTTGTCTTCCCATCTCTTTCTCTGTCTTTCCTTTTCTTCTTCTTCCTGGTAGTACTGGAAGGTCCTTGCGGAGCCCCGAAGATCTTGTAATATGGACATAGATTCGCAACACTTACAGTATTTCAGTTTCAGTACTTCACCATTGTTCTAGGCATTTCTCTTTCCAATCTTACTGTCTTTGGTTCTTGTTTCTGAGATCTTATCCATGTTTGCTTTGGTCTTCCATTCTGTTCCTCTGTGGGGTTTAGTGCGCAGCCTTGCTTTGGGGTATTTTTCCTTTGTTCTTCGTATTGTCAGTCCAATCCAGCCCCATTTTGGGCGTATTTTGTTTTTTTGCTCCATTGATCTTTGTTGGATTGTTTCACACAGACTGTAGTTTTCTTATCTTATATAATACAGACGTTACTTAAAAAAAAAAAAGAAGATGATTACGTCCTACTTTTCGTTAAGACATTATATGTGATAATGTATCGCTGGCATTTGATGGTGAATGCTTAGCGTTTACCTGCATTGCTATTTTGTCAACTATCGGTCTGTAATATCTTCGTGGACTTTCATCTGTACTGTTTAATCGTAATCTTTACAATTTACGCACGTATTGATAACATTTCGTGTAACTTTGCCGTGGTGATGACAGTCAATAAATCATCAATAAAATACTACCACCAAAAGGAAATGTCACCATGACATGTGGTGTATACGACGGAATCGTCTCCCCGGGATAGCACTTCCCTGTCAAAAGAAAATGTGCTTTACGAGATAAACCATAGTCGTTCTAAGACTGAAAGAGACCAGCCAATGCATACAATCAATAGTTTTTATAGCGATGACAATCCGCAAACATTTGAAGAATTTGACCCATTTAAATATCTCGGGTCAAACAAAGCAAGAGATGTAAGATCAATTAAGGAAAATGGCATCCGCTGTCGTAAGCAAACTGTGGAACAGCTAGAAAAATAAAATCAGCTTCCCAGTAAAATTAAAACTGTATTCTTCTCCAGTGGTTTCTCTACTCCTATACGGCTGTGAAAGTTGGACACTGAACGCTGAGGCTGAAAGAAGAATTCAAGCCTTTGAGAATAAATGCTACAGAAAAAAGATGATCATTAGATACCAGGATCATCATCTTTCCTATGCGTTCCTCATCGAACATAGGGCCCCAGTAAAAACACGCCACTCTCCACGGTCTCTTGCTAGTTTTTTTAATGGCTTCTCAGCTCTTTCCTGTCCTCTCGGCTTCCTCTAGTATACTGCGTCGCCATGTTCTTTTTGGTCTTCCACTACGTCTTGTTCCCTGGGGGTTCCACTCTAAGGCCTGTCTAGCTCTGTTGGTATCTTTTCTAAAGATACCAGGATAAGGAGACATAAGAGTGTGTATTTTTACAAGTCTACACTCTGGCTGGCAAAAAAAAAAAAAGAACTCAATACTGTAATGAGACGAAAGCTGGGCTGGTTTGGTTCATAGTGTAAGACATGTCTCATATCAAAAGTCATTCTTCAAAGTACATTGGAAGGAGCACAAAGAAAGGTTCGTCCAAAGAAAAACTGGCCTCTCTCTTGATATCCTGCTATTAACAAGTGCTGACCGAGAAAGAAAGGAAATATTTGGTTGCGCAAACTGTCACAGCACCCCTACGACGAAAGTGAGAATGTCTAGTGTTTACAGTCATGGTAAATATTTGTGCTTAGAATAGTATTATTGTGTAGTCGATTACAAAAGTAGAATAGTATTATTGTGTAGTCGATTACAAAAGTATCGTTCTGTTCCCTCCACAGCTGCTGTGTTTGCAAAGGTTATTTAAATTTGAAAAACTATTGGACCAATCAAGGCAACAACGACGACAAAGAGGTTTATTGCCAAGGTCATGCTCCAAGGATCGGCGGCTCGCGAGTGGATAGCCGCGCTGTTGGAATACAGGGTGCCATAGCTGCGCAAGATAATTTTAGGTAAGAATTTGTCGTTGTCTACTTTTAAAATAGCTTATACCATAGATACCCAATTTCTGCTATTCAATCCCCCCCCCCCCCAAAAAAAAAACTTCATATAGTGCATAACGTCTGCCAGGGGAAGCGGAAAGGCTAAGAATGAGAGTAAACAAGGCCTCCAGTAGGCTATCACAGTTATGCTCTAGCGAGTGTATTTGCTCGAGGTGGGGATGTGAGAAAGGATTACCCATCCGTATCCATTGCACTGTTCCCCCACAGAACGCAGTGGTAAATTATAGGAATATGAAGTCTCCCCTCGTGGGTTCGGCCTCCGACTTCGCGTGGGTGGAGGGAACCTATTGCATTGGCTCAAGGTACCGTGACTCATGAAAAAACGGATGTGATTAAATGATCTAGAAATTCTAGTTGATGGGAGCCTTCAGACAGAGGGCGTAGAGCCACTCCTTCATCCTGGCCACGGGATAAAATCCTTTACCGGGTTAAGGTTCATTAAAAGGATTTATTGGACATCTCAACGGGGTCAGCGGCGTAGGAGGCTCTGCAAGGGTGTAGCACTGAGTGCTGCAAACTGCCAAAGGTCGCCCGCTCCTGATTTTTCTTCGGGGTTGACTCTCGAAGCCTTTCCCATTATCGGGTTTAGCTGCAAGGCAGCAGAGGTTTAGATCCAGTACGTTCCCTCTCCTTATCTTAATGTATAGTTAATATTGGTGTCATTATTTATTGACAGGAAAGCTTCCAGCAAAATGACTGAGCTGCGATTTCAAGGGGAACAACCCGGCTATGCCCTCGACCACGAGGCTTTGGGTATCAAAGCTGGACTAGCCAAGGGAAGACAACAGAGTCTTGGCCCAATAAGTGAGCAGTTCTCTGGGAACAAATACACAATCGATGAGAATGCTGTACACATCAGAGGAGCGATCAACGCACAGCTGCTACAGAAGAAATATCAGAGGAAGTTAGATAAACATCACTTCCCCCCACACATCGTAAGTTTTTATTTTTATTTTATATCATCTCATCTTATCTTATAGAAAAATATCCTTGCTAGTTTTTAAAAACTCTCTATGCTAGCTTTTTACAAAGCTTATATTGGTGACTCACTCTGTTTATCTGTCTGTCTGGTAAAAAGTGTGTTCACGTTATTCCCTCCACATCCATTCTTGGATCAAGGTTTAAATTTTGCATAATTATTCATTGGCATAGACATGAATCAATAATAAAAAAAAAAGAGAGTAACCAATTAGACAACTAATTACTGGTAATTAATGTATTTCGCTTGACACCAACAAAGGGAACTAATACTTCAGTATTAACATATATTGCTAATTGTGTTGGGTTTAGTCCCCTTAAATTATTGTTAACGCTATTTCTCCCTCACATAATCTTTTCAAGTTGATACTTATAATAATAATAATAATAATAAGGCTAGTCTTCGAGACCGAAGATTAGTGAGGAATGCAGCATTTCCCGTGGCTGCGCAGTCCCAGCTGTGACCTACATATTTTGCCACATCCAGGGCAAGCATAACCATTGTCTGCAGGAGGTCGATTTAGATTTTCTTTTCGCCATCTGCATTTGTCCTCGGCAGCAGATTTTCTTTTGGTCTCAAATGTGTATCCCGCGGCCTGCCGCATGCAACCTGATACTTATAACAATTATTCATTGTACTTAGCAAAACATGAATTTAAAAAAAAATACTCAATTTGTCAATAAATTATTGGAAATTAATTATTTTGTTTGATATCGAATAAGAGAAACAACGTGTACATAGATGATATAGTACAGGAGTAGGGGCGAAGTCGAGTAATTGGCGCCTACACCATTAACTCTTTCTCTCCGAATTGACGATACCATCGTTCATTAAACGTCATTAAATTAAATTAATGTTTGATTGTATAAAAGTTACATGCGTTCCCCTTTAGTTCTAGACCAAATAAAACATTCTCTGATAACAAACGAAAAACTTTATTGAAGCTTAATCACAAAAGGGTAGTGAAATACTACTGAGCAAAATGAAGAATTCGTCTGAACGTGGAATGTAATTGCGGAGAGAAAGAGTTAAGCTTAGGGGCAGGAGGGGGCTCATTAGCCATGGCTGGCCACCCACCCAGGAGAAAAAAAACTCAATACAAATCTCTGCTATCTTGCAGGTATACCCATTCTCTTTTTACCTTTTTACAAAGCTTTAAGTAGTCTTCTCAATTCTGACACCAAAATCTTTGTTTTAAAATTATGTGTTTGCGATTGTCTGTTATTTGCTTCCAAGTATTCTCTGTTCCAGTTCAAGCTAGCTGAAGTCTGAGTCGCCTTTATACAAAGCTTGTATCAGCTCCCTCCTTCTGTCTCTCTTTGGGACTTATCTTCTTATCTTATATAATACAGACGTTACTTCAAAAAATTAATTGTGTACACGTTATTTCTCCAACTTCCTAGTCTCGGATCAAATTGAAACTTTTGCACAAGTATTCATTGTCCCGAATAAAACATGAATCAATAAGACAAATTAACCAATAATTTAATTCGTTTATGAGTGGTAATAAGTTAATTTTGTTTGAGATAGAAAAAGGGAAATAAATCTTACAGATTTGAGAGATATAAAATGTATACTGTATTTATTGTCCCTAATAAAACATGAATCAATAAAAAAAAAAACAATTAATTAGTTTTTGAGTGGTAATAAGTTAATTTGGTTTGAGATAGAAAAAGGGAAACAAATCTTACAGATTTGAGAGATGTAAAATGTATACTGTATTGATAATGTTGTAAGTTTCTTGATTTGAGTGCCTTCGATGCGTAGCACTGTTTCTGTGTGTCTTGTTTACAATGAACGTGAGCTTGTTATCAAATATGAATAGTGTGCGATCGAAGATTAGCTAGCCATGTCAGTTATTGATTTACGCCCCTTTACAGCCGGATCGTACATTCTCAATGAGATGGGAGGTGGTCGAAATATGTGGTCACTTGATGAGAGGGGCGGGGAGAGAGGCAGTATTTGCTGAACCGTGTCAACTCGACCGTTACATTTTCATTCAATGACTATAACTAAAAGGAAGCACAATATAAAAATATTTTTTATTTACAAAGCATTTACAAGGGAAATAACTAAACACTGACATTTATATATTGCAATAAAAGGGAAATAACTAAACATTGACATTCATACATCTCAATTTATTTATTTTCTTTTTCTATATTAAACATAATAATAATAAGGTTTGTCTTAGAGTCCGAGGGTTAATGAGGAATACAGTATTCCCCATGGCTACGCAGTCCCAGCTGTGACCTACATACTTTGCCACATCCAAGGCAAGCATAATCATTGTCCGTCGGTGGTCAATTAAGATTTTCTTTTCGCTTTCTTCGTCTGTCATCGTCAGCGAATTTTTATTTGGTCTCAAATGTGTATCTCTCGGCCTTGTTGAGTGGCCTACAGCTGTCTCGTTCTGAAGTCGCATGCAACCAGTTGCTTTCTTCAATGTCAGCTAAGGCAAGTAGGCACCTAAGCTGGTCTTTAAACCTTCTCCGTTGGGCACCTCTGTTACGTCGACCACCTTTTAGCTCACCAAAAAATGCTGCTTTTGGCACTCGAATATTGGTTATTTTTTTAATTGATTTTTGGCTTGTTAGAGACAATTAATAATTGTACACAGCTTCAACTTGATCCGATAATGAGAAGCTGGAGAAATAACGGGTACAAAATGTGTACCAGACAGACATGCTTTGTAAAAAAAAAAGTCAAGTAACCTGCTTAACAACTTACCTGTTAAACAACCAATCTGCTTAACAATCTGCTGTCATCTGATTAGAAATGCGATCTTTAACAGCTCCTTGTGTTCTAAACCAAAGACCGAGCCTTCTCTAGTTGTAGTCCCTACACCTAATGGCGTCTTGATGCTTACTAACATATGTTATAAATACTACAAATATTCTGAATTTCGTACACCCAAAAAACTTCGTTATTATTAAACTTTAACCCACACCCCTCCCTCTCTGTCGCAGTTTCGACAGGAATGTTTCGATAGTTTTAGCATGGGTTTAAACAGTGTTATACTTCGAATATAACAACATAACAACGCAAAATAGTAACCTAACAAACATAACAACATAACATAAAAAAAATGCAACATAACATAGCAAACAAAGCAAAATAACATAGCAAATAAAGTAACATAACATAGCAAACAAAGCAACATAACATAGCAAACAAAGCAACATAAGATAACAAACATAGCAACATAACATGACGAACAATGCAACATAACATAGCAAACAAAGCAACATAACATAGCAAACAAAGCAACATAACATAACAAACATAGAAGCATAACATAACAAACATAGTAATATAACATATATAGCAACATAACATAACAAGCATAGCAATATAACACAACAAACATAACAACGTAGCATAAAAATCTTAGCAACATAGCATAACAAAACTAGCTAAATAACATAACAAACAAAGAAACATAGCTTAAAAATATAGCAAAATAACAAAGCAACATATCATAACAAACATACCAACATAAAATAACAATATAAAATAACAACCATTACAAATATTACATAGGAAACGTATATAATAACTTAACAAGCAACAAACATAACAATTCACGTTGAAGGATACTAGTTAATTATTCGTGGAACACCTATTCAGGCCTCGCGGAACACAGTTTGGGAAACGCTGTCTTAAAGCATTAGCTGTCGTAGTTGTCGGCATTGAATGTTTCACACATGAGAATCCCTCTAGATCTCTTGAACTGTCAATGCTGGGGCTGAAATCGGGGATAAGCTCTCACGTTCCAAGAAATGATCTCATTGCTTGCGTCTCTAAAAGCCTCTTACAGTCAAATCCAGCTCCTGGCCGTGTGATTTTCTAAAAAATCCGGAGAAACCTGTTCTTGCAGACTGACAGGAGATTAAATAAAAAGCGGAACACTTGCGCCTCAAAACCAGTTTAGCTTCGTGTATAGGGGACACGACAGGCTGAATAACGCAACCCATCTAGAGGAAGGAAAAGACTCCAAACCTTCACTTCGTGGCGATATACTCCAGCGTGTGGGTATCGGGGGCCTTGGAAATGAAGAAGAGTAATAATAACCCCCACTGCCTTTCCACTTGCATGTCACTAAGGTAAATAACAGTGGACAGTCCTCCTCTCACCCCTGCCCCCTTTCTAGATCTCTTGGTAGGCTATATAGAAACTGATGATCGTCTTGACATCTTTGAAACTTTAAAAAAAATGTGTTCTACATGTACAACGAATTCTGCTTAACTCTTTCTCTCCGGATTGACGATACCATCGTTGATTTGACCTCATTAAATTAACTTAAGTTTGGGGGTCCTAAACTTTAATTGGTGTAATATAAAAAGGGCATGCATTTATCCTTACCAATTATAACATTGATTGATAGAACAACGTTATTGAAGTTTAACCCTAACAGGCTAGGGAAATACAAATGGGAAAAATGAATAATTCCTTCTGAACGTGGGAAAAAAATTACGGAGAGATAGAGTTAAACCTTTAACACCAAACATGTTCAGCTTGGTTTTGTTGTCGACTAAATGTAGCAGGGGGGGGGGGCCTCTTGCTACAATTATTGTTTATCGTTCAGAATTAGTTTAGAAATAGTTCAGAACAACACATCCTGGACGCCATCTTTGCTTGTGCTGTTCACGCTAGGTGGTTACAACATGATTAAACACTTTTTTTTTGCTTTTACTTTTAGTGTCAGCCCTGTTGATCTTTACCCCCCCCCCCCCGCTCCCCCCCTCACTTGACTTCTCTATGTACACAATCGTATCCTGTTGTCAATAAATTCCATCAGTTTTTGTACCCCACACAATGTGCCCACCTTTAAAAGTTTATTTCTATTCTTTCAAAACTGAGACAGATCACTTCCATGTTATAAATAAAATTATTATTATAACAAAATACCTCACGTGATAAGTCTTGATCTTGTAGATTTATGATGGCTGTCAGACTTTGTCAGATTACTCAGGAGATGTTTGAGTTTCTTGTACGCAGCGGCGTAGCTAGTGATTTGGGCGCACGGGATGGGGGGGGGGCTTGACCTCCTAAGGGGGGACCCCTGCATTTCGACATTTGACGTCGTGATATGACATAATGTACTTAATAAATATATTAGTCTAAAATGGAATTGATCCAGTATATCAGTAAAATTCACCAAAAATAATCATGAAGACTCTTTTAACTCTTTATCTCCGCAATTATTTTTCCACATTCTGACAGAATTATTCATTTTTCACATTTCTGCATTCTATCGTGTTATGATCAAACTTTCAATAACATTTTGTTTCAATTCACAAAACGTTTACTTTTGGTATAGATTTATAGTGGGAAGCGTGGTCGAGAGGCTAAGTGCGCTTGAACTTAACTTGGCTTGGCTACCTAGAAGGGGGCTCGAGGTTCGACACCCGACTCAGGCAGAGTTGTGTTTACTGAGCGCCTAAAGGCAGCACGGAAAACCAACTCCTAGATACCCCTTCCTTTCCACTGGTCCACAAATGAGATTGGACCAAAGCGCTCTGAGCATGCTTTAAGCATGAAAGTAGCGCTATATAAAAGCTATAATAATAAATATATATAGGAGAATGCGTGCTCTTTTTATACATCACAGATAATAGTTAATAAAACTAAAAATAAATCACGTTAATATCGTTAATTAGGAGAGAAAGAGTTAATGAATAATACCGTGTTTTTTTTTATTGGCGAGATAATGCACAAGTGATACATTTCAATTCATATCGCCTCACGTCGTGCTTTCTGTGCAGCATAGGTCAAAGGTCATCTATAACATCATCTACATCAGTGCTGTCTCGTATTTTTGACTCCTCGCGAATGGCAAGATTGCATAGCGATGGAGTAATAGTTAATATTTAATCTAAAAAAAAAAAGGATATTCATGTGGGGGTCCGGGGAAACTTTTGAATTTGGACTCCCCCCACACACTCTAGCTACTCCACTGCTTGTACGAACGTATTCGGTGTGTTTCAGCTACTATATAACAAGGCCTGCACATTACCAAGGTTAAAAGACCAGAACGTTAGACACTTGAAGCCAGTTCACTACGTAATGGCCACAGTGGAATCTCTGTCCGTAATACGGTGTTGTCACCTAGAAGTCCTGACACCAACTGACTGATACTAACCTAAATAAGCTGAACCCCACTCTACGTGACGTCACAAAATGTCGCGTTCAAAGTCCGTCAACTAGCGTACGTCTCTATACTAACTTTTTGATGCTAACTAACTAACTAAATACTAACACTCAAATAAACTTACAGAAAGTATAGAGATGTGCACATTATCTTATATTATTTTATAAAATACATATACTACTATTAGAGCATGGAATGGGTTGCCTAAGAACAGCCAGGAAAACCAATGACTAAACAGAATGTACAGAATATTACGCCTACAATAGTTAGATGTCTACCAGCAGTTTGGTGCTACAAGTCGACAACTGTAACAGCACCCATCGTAGATTCTACCAGCTTCTATATTGACCACCGCATCATGTTTATGCAAATCCATATCTGTGAATACTGAAAGGTTTATTTCTCTTGTTGTTATCCAACAAAATAAATGATTACCAGTAATTTTTTGGTTAATTTTTCTTCTTGATTTATGTCTTGTCAATGTCAATGAACAATTGTGCCAAGTTTCAACTTTATTCATAAAATGGGTGTGGGAGAAATAGCGTGTTCAAACTTTTTACCAGGCAGAGTGAGTTTTGTAAGAACTTGTGGACTCAGGGTTTACAATTTGCCCCTAAACTCTTCGATCTCAAGAGTATTTTAAGAATGGATGCCCATTACTCTGACGTGAAGGAATGGTAGATAAAGGATAAGATTTGACCTCACACCTTCTTAGAAGACTTAAAATCTGTAAGCACCAACTAGGAAGTCGCTTTTGGGGCCGATTTCTGAAGAGAGATTGCCTCCCTACGCACTGAATGTCCGAATGGCATTGGAGAATAAATAGATTTTCCTGTTTCAGTCGTTAAATATGTTCACTCTTAACCCTTAAAACGCGTGTGGAAGTTTAGCCTCTAAACATCAGAATTGTAATTCCATTTCGTATGAACTCATTGTAAAACAGCTCAGCACTTTAAGGGGTTAATGTTATATATTGTTATAAATTAGCAAAATAACCTCAACGAAAGGGTTACAAAGTAATCGTCAATAAGAAACTAGATCTAGAGCTAAACTAATCATAGCTAAAGCGTCCCTGTTTTCATCATCTTCTGTGTTTCTCTATTGTATCTCATGGTTCACAAAATCTCTGTCTCATGGTGCACAATATCTGTCTCATTGTGCGCAATATCTCTGTCTCCAGGTGCACAATATCTCTGCCTCATGGTGCACAATATCGCTGACTCATGGTGCACAATATCTCTGTCTCATGGTGCACAATATCGCACCTAATGACAGTGTGCAATGCAGGATCATAACAATATGGAGGCGCTGTGGATGACTGGTTAGGCGCTTGACTTCTGAACCGGAGGTCCCGGGTTCGAATCCTGGTGAATACTGGGATTTTTAATATCTAGATCTGAGTCCACCGAGCTCCCTAGCTCTAGTGGGGAGAAAATTAAAGGCGGTCGTTGTCCGGGACAAATTACACCCTAGTTAACTGTGAGTCATAGAAACATCATCGGCCCGATAGACCGCATGTTCCTGAAATACTATATATCTTATCTTATCTTATAAAACACAGACGTTATATAATATATATATATATATTAGTAAAGTAAATAAAAGTAAAGTTCCCCTCTCAATTCTTGCTATCTATGGGAAAGATGATGCAAATGTCATCTCTCTCTATATGTATATATTCATCCTATACCCTAACCATATTTGTAGAATTCTAGTTATACAACCTAGTCCAAGTGCACCATTTTACACGCTGTTAGTTCTAGTTATTGCATTTACAGTTATAATTAGATTTTTATTCCTGGTCATTATGGCAATCAATGGAATCGATCCATCGAGAGATGCTTAGATCCCATTGTCTAGGAGATGGACTGCGCATGTTTGCTGATCGTAGCCCGGAGCGCAGGAAATGAGCGTTCCAGTCACCTGCGGAACATAAAAAGGAGTTGCCCGGTGCAATATCGTTTTCTGCGTTAGTGAAATGCGGGGACGAAAATTGTTGGTGAGGGTACCAGGGCGGAGTGAACAGTTGTCTCTGAGGAAACACAAGTCATTATTATGTCCTAAGCTTTTTAATCAATTAGATTTGATTAGATGATGAAGGTGAAGAGATGGTCACTCATTTCTGGACAGGGGGGGAACCTTTTTTTTCTTTTGTCACTGATTGAAAGAGTCTGCGGCCTGATTTTTTCTTGCATTGTTTATGGGAAAATACTGGGTTTTATAAAGGAGATGGGGTTTGTCAGGTTTAGGAATTATTTATGTTGTTAAATAGCTGTAGCCTACACAGTTAAGGTCCCAAGGTTCAACCTGACAAGAACATCATTCACACACAGTCGTACATAGAGTAACCAACTATGTGGATGGTTTAAATTAAAAAAAAATGAATTTAATTGTATGATACTGATATATGTATATGCACAATGAGAATGATAGAATGATGAATATATATATATATATATATATATATATATATATATATATATATATATATATATATATATATATATATATATATATATATCATATATATATATATATATATATATATCATATATAGGTAGATATTATTCAGTAATTCACATAAGCACCTTGCTACTGCTACCACTTGTCACCGTGATTTCGTAGTCAAACAGACGCTGACCAACGGACGTCACAATACTGCCAACATCGGCTACAGTAAAGCTAGACCTCAGCTGATCTCAACCAGGGGTGGACTGGGTATCAAAATCTGCCCGGGCATTTCTATACCTTCCGGCCCATAAATTGTATATTTTATGATGGACATCCAGTTCTACGTCTAAAAGTCATTCTAGCTGTCCTCCTAAATTTGATAATGTATCGATAGTTGTACACATGCTTACAGTGAACACGATCTCCTTATAAAAAATAGTCTTTGTGTTGCTTTTTAATCGAAAAAATGTATAGGCCCTAAAAGGATGGGGCTGTGCGGATGTAGGCTTTATATTATTTCGGAACATATGTTAGATTAAATTAGTAGACTTTATTAGAGTCAGTAAAAGATTGTAAAAAATACTTCGCTCAGCGGCCCCTTCCCCTGAAAAAAAAATACTATAAAACACTTCACAATTTAATAGTGGCATCCATGCAGCCTTTATCTTATAAAATACAGATGCTTACTGTGGTCCTACCGGCCCATTTGAATACCCCGGCCCACCGGGCATTTACCCAAACGCCCATATAGCCAGTCCGTCCCTGATCCCAACTGATACCAATGATGTCTTTTACGGACCAACACACATTCCGTTTCAACCAAATTCCGAGGGTGAACTGCCTCTTGACAAAGAATGACCAATAAATGTCACCGGACTTTGTGAAGTAGCAAAAACAATTAAAATCAAAACCACAAGACACTCTCTACGAGTAGAGGAAAACAAAAACAGAGTTAGGAGAAAGCAAAAGACACTTGTCTAAACTACGCGACAGGGTTGACTACTAAAATTTGAGTTGCTTTCAAATATAGACATATTTACAACAGATTTTGTATAACATTTCTAAAATTTTTACTACTTGAGTTATGGGTGGACCTTATTTTCAATATCTCATTTGTATGACTCTTAGTACTTGACCTAAATAGGGGAAGTAACCCTTGAGGGGTTATGGGCACGACTTGGCCCGGATTGTGCCGATGTGCCAAATATCCAAAATCCAACATTTTTCTGGACACTCATGAATCCCTGATTAAATCATAATTTGAATAAGTTAAGAAATTGTCAAGGTTATTAAAATGTTGCTATGGTTTTCATTAGTTACGGTAAATGACCTTAAAGATAGTCATTGATATCTCAGTTTACTAGATCTATGAGGTAAATTATGTAAATAAAGAGAATAATAAGGCTTTTCTTCGAGTCCGAACATTAATGAGGAATGTAGTATTTCCCGTGGTTACGCAGCCCCAGCTGTGATCTACATATTTTGCCACATTCAGGGCAAGCATAACTATTGTCCGCCGGTGGTCCATCAAGATTTTCTTTTCGCCGTCAGCGTCTGTCCTCGGCAGCGGATTTTCCTTTGAAGGGATGATAAATAAAAATAACAATAATACATAAAATGCTGAACAATATTATACAAATACAAAAACAAAACCTAATAAAACTACAGAGAAAGACACTAAGATATTGTTATATTTCTTATTCCATATGCTAGGACAAATTAATACAAGTGCTTCTTCTCCCCTAGTGCTATTAGAGCATGGATTGGGTTGCCTGAAAACCAACGACTTAACAGACTGCACATGGATACTTATTGGACGTAATAATCGTCTCTTTTGATGTAACGTCTTTAATTTCAAAGATAAAATAACTGTAAGATAAGTCATCGACATATGAAATTATCGCAAGCTAAGTCAGAGAGGTGTCTGAGAGGTAAATACGCTTGACTTCGAAATCGTAGGTCCCGGGTTCGAATCCTGATGAAGACTGGGCTTTTTACTTTTGGGATCTTAATGGCGCCTCTGAGTCCACCCAGCTCTAATATAAAATATATATATATAGGTCTGTGAATTGATCAACAGCGGACAAGCATTTGTTTCCCTTCTCCAGTCTAGATATAATATATATAGGTTTTGCTGTTGGATTATATTAAAAGAGCCTGTATTCCCCTTTAAGTCTTTACCAAATAAAACATTTTCTGATAACAAACAAAAATGTTATTCAAGCTTAATCATTACAGGGTAGTGAAATACTACTGAGCAAAATGAATAATTCCGTCGGAACATAGAAAATAATTACGTAGAGAAACAATTTATGTTTTAAAATCGTTATTGCTTTCTGGATAATGTTTTTTTTCTCGTATACATATTGAAGTTTGTTAATGGTGCTAGCAACATCTAGGTTTTTTTAATGAGGATTATAGTCTCTCTATATTCTATATCTTAGTTGCAAGAGTAGTCTACCTTTCACAAACATGTTCCGGTATTTAAAAAAAAAATTTTTAGTTGCGTACTTTCGCTCATTTCTTTTTTTCCCTCAAAGTAAATATGCGAATTGTTTTACGATTACCTGAGCTTAAGGTCAAGGCTGTCGACAAACAGTCCACTGAAAGAATGTATCTAGATCTACATTGAATGTCAACGCCTTGGATTGCCTGGTGTCAACTACGCATCCAACGGTTAATCGAGACTTGTATTGATGTACTTTTCGTTTGCATAGTTGTAGTATTTTTTTATGTGTCCCCCCACACACACAAATGCTGCCAAAAAAATAAATTAGAAGTTCCTTTTTCAGACTTTGCGATCTGTAGATCAAATGCTGTTGAGGTTATCACTGTGGTCCACGATTTACGAGGGTGTCATATGGCCAGGGCCGGTCTTAGGCCACTGCAACCGCGCTTTTATAGGCCCCGCGCTAATTTTATGTATAATTATTAATTGCAAAATATATACGAAAAATTCCTGGAAATAACCTGCACTTATTAAAAAATTTTCTGAAAACTCATAAAAAAATAGACAAAAGTATCATTTGTGTGTGTCATTCATTATGGAAAACTCCATTCCTACGCGCGATAAAAAAAAAAAAGACAGTGTCACCTTTCATGCAATAAAATGTAATAATCGGAGGAATTTTCCCCATAACCGAAGTTCCAACACCGTATTTACTTTTATAGTCACTGGCATATAAATATGCCATATGTTGCAAGATTGATAAAGTAAAATTAACTTAATCGCAATTTAGTACTTAGAAAAGAATGAACAAAATGCAAAGCCGAATTTATTTTCTAACACAAAATCTTAATTTTCACTTATTATCCTTATGTCCCACCCAGACTAGGCCCCGCGCGATTAGTTTCGCATAGGGCCCCGCAATCGCTAGGACCGGCCCTGCCATCCTGCACAACGACCAGCCACCTTTACTTTTTCCTAACTAATGCCAGGTACCCATTAGAGCTGGGCGGACTCAGCGGCGCCCTAAAGATTCCTGTGCAATGTTTGTAATGCAATCATGTGTAGAGACCTAGAGATCCCGAAATTAAAAATCCCAGTCTTAAGCAGGATTAGAACCCAAGAGCTTTACCACTCGACCAACGCGCTAACCGTGGACCACAAAAGCAGATGAACTTTTACATCCTGTGCCCTAAAAACCACGTGGTCTTAAAAGTGAAAAAAAAAAAAAGAGAACACATGATAAAACAAAAGTTGATCACGCTGTCAATGGGGGGGGGGGGGGGAGGATATAAATCTGCTTAATACGCTTGTATTACATGCCTTCAAGTTTAAATGTCAAAGTGAAAGAAATAGAAACCGAAATGACAGCAAAAGAAGACGCAATTCTACAATGCGCGAAAAGGGGGGTGAGGGGGAATTTCTTCGATGTTTATATTTGGATGCGTTGAGTCAACAAGCTTGCCCTGTCCACTAGGGGTCAAGATGAGAGCCTTCTAAAAGCTGTGACCAGTTAGGATTTTGGCTGAATTCGGGAGTTGATTTGTATTATTAGCACAATATTTCTTTCGGGATCAACAAAACGAAAAAAATCTGGCATGATCTGGGAACAATATTTGTTTGCAGATAGAACGTACATTGATGAAAGCTTTAAACTTCAGACCTTTTTGAAAAAGAAATATAGGTTTAAATTATATCATCAGTTGATAGCAGCAATCTGCTCTTTGCTTGCCTTTTGATTTTAGGTTCCGGCCTACATATTGTTGTATCTAATGGAAATCAATATATAGCCCAATATATAGTTCATTTTTGTGTGCTTAGCTGTTCGCTATTTCGTCTGTACGACGTGGCAACGAGCTATTGGTTTAAACCGCCCACAGGTTGTGACGTTGCAGGTCAGTGCCTTAAAAAACGAATGGTCTGAATTATATATATATTTATATATATATTTATATATATATTTATATATATATTTATATATATATTTATATATATATTTATATATATATTTATATATATATTTATATATATATTTATATATATATTTATATATATTTATATATATTTCTATATATATATTTATATATACGCCGCTATTTTGCAGGGCCGGTCTTAGGCCACTGCAACCTATGCGACCACAGTGGGCTACGCACTTTTATAGGACCGGAGCTTTTTCTAGTTTTAAATTATTAAATTAAACCATTTTATAACTTATAACAGATTTCCCACGGCCGCCTGATTTACCAGGAGCTCCTGGAAATCTCCGGAAATTGCAATATATACAAAAAAGTTCTGGAAATCTCCGGAAATTATTAAAACTTTTGAAAACTCATACAAATCTCCTGAAATGTATAGCCAAATATTGTCGTTTTGGGGTATCATTCAATATGGAAAACGCCAATCCTACGTGCGATAAAAAAAAACATTATGCAATACACATAATTGTGGATTCTGGTGAAAGAAGATTCTCCCGCCTCAAACTAATGAAGAAAAAATAAATAAAAGAGTAATCTTTCCATGACTTCTTGGTATCAATGGTTAAGTCCGGCAATACTATTTAGTGACGGGTGAATACTACTTGTTCTCCCCCCTCTCTTTTTATATATAGATAGATAGATAAATAGATAAATAGATAGATAGATAGAGATAGATATAGATATAGATAGATATAGATATATATATAGATGCGTCCCTCCATTCCCATTTTTTGTTATGCGGCCCTCGATAGAAAAAAATTTCTCGACCTGTATGGTGACGTATATGCACTACGCAAGACTGCAGGGTTTCTGTCCATGGCTTTTGCAAGAGAGGATTTAAGCCTCTCAAGCCCTCACTCAAATGGCGTTTGAAGATGATGATGAGAGAAAAAGGTTGCCCACCCCTGATATAGAGGAATCTTCATATAGCTTGGCCAGTGCGCGTGCTCCATCCGGTTTCATCTTGTATGACTCCAGACATTTTTCTCAGGATTTTCCTTTCCTAAGTATTTAGCAAGTTTTCTGATGGTTTTTGGTGGGTTTTTTTGGCACTGTCCAGGTTTCACTAGCATACATGGCTACTTTTCTTATGATGGTTTTGTAAAATCTTCTTTGTTTTTTATATTTATAAGTATGTGCTCTGATGCCTGCCGCTAATCTTTCCTTTTTATTATGACAGCCATTTTTAAAATGCAAGAAACTTTCTAAGTATCTAAATGTTTCTACATTATCAAACTTATGGTTATTGCATCTAGTCATGCCTGTTAACCAATGACTTAAATTCTGCAAGTCACTGGTTTTCCTGGCTGGTTCAGGCAACCCATTCCATGCTCAAATAGCACTAGGGAAGAAGGAACATTTGTACAAATTTGTTCTAGCATATGGAACGAGAAATGTGCCTTTATCTTTGTGTCTTTCTGGTTAAAATGCAAGAAACTTTCTAAGTATCTAAATGTTTCTACATTATTAAACTTATGGTTATTGCATCTACTCATGCATGTTAACAAATGACTTAAATTCTGCCAAGTCACTGGTTTTCCTTGCTGGTTCAGCCAACCCATTCCATGCTCTAATAGCACTATGGAAGAAGGAGCATTTGTACAAATTTGTCCTAGCATATGGAACGAAGAATGTGCCTTTATCTTTGTGTCTTTCTGGTTAGTAATTTAAATAGACTCTTCTCTGAAAGTCTCACAGGCCAGCGTTGAAGACCTACAATGCGTAAGCTATACTCATTTAACTCTTTCTCTCCTAACTAACGATACCATCGTTGATTTGACCTCATTAAATTAAATTAATTTTTGTTTTTATAAAATTTAGTGTGTGTATAAAGAGCACGCATTTTCTTATAGTTCTTATAGTTCTGTACCAGAGTTAATGTTTTCTGATCAAAAAAAAAAATGTTTTTGAAGTTCATGCGAAAAATGAAAAAAATTATGTCAGAGCATGAAAATAGTTACGAAGATAAAGAGTTAACGGTAACAATTATTCCTTCTAACGTTTGCACCATTCAGTGAGCTTATTGGTTTGGCAAACAAATTATAATGAATGAATCATAGTTTAGGTGTTTCTTCGTCCACCTTTGTTTACCTTAGTTACCCCCACCCCTTTTTTTGCTGTTGCCCTGACGTGCTGGGCGCTGCGTTAGAAGTATCAGCTGAGTCGACCACTGTCTCTCAATATGGACAAGGGAATCCTAAACTCTGCTTTGCTTCTCCTGGACATGCACAGCATACAAACACACTACGATAGCACAGAGCTGTGTGTTGGGTGGGCTAGATCTTTTGACTATGCTACTTGACCACGTACACATCTATTGTAACCTTTGACCTAGGACCTAGCTTGGTATAACATAACACCACAATCATGTCAGTCATGCCTAAAATGTAATTTCCTTATTAATGGGATCGAGATCAGGGGTTCTCAACCTGTGGGTCGCGACCCCCTTGGGGGTCGATTGACGATTTGCCAGGAGTTGCCTAAGACCATTGAAAATATGAATTGTTATTCCTCTCTTCTTCTTCTCTTCTATTGCTGTATGTGTGTGTGTTTTTTTAGGGGGGGGGGTCGCGGCAGAGTGGGGGAATATAAAAAGGGGTCGCCGAGCTTAAAAGTTTGAGAACCGTTGATCTAGATGGAATGTGGCAGCGTTAAGAGTTTAATATAGCGATGTTCAAACCGCGAGTCCTTTCCAGCCCGTGAGGCTGTGCTATTCGGCTCCTCGATAATTCCGCTCATAGTGCGTAATGAAAAAGGTTGGACAGCCCTGTTTTAATATAGTAAAAAAAAAGGTTGGACAGCCCTGTTTTAATATAGTAAAAAAAAGGTTGGACAGACCTGTTTTAATATAGTAAAAAAAGTTTGAACAGCCCTGTTTTAATATAGTAAAAAAGGTTGGACAGCCCTGTTTTAATATAGTAAAAAAAAGGTTGAACAGCCCTGTTTTAATATAGTAAAAAAGGTTGGACAGCCCTGTTTTAATATAGTTAAAAAAAGGTTGGACAGCCCTGTTTTAATATAGTAAAAAAGGTTGGACAGCCCTGTTTTAATATAGTAAAAAAAAAAAGGTTGGACAGCCCTGTTTTAATATAGTAAAAAAAAGGTTGGACGGCCCTGTTTTAATATAGTAAAAACAAATGATGCTTTAGTACGGACATCGCGCTTTTAGAGAATAGGTCATTCATGAAAGTAGAGCTACGCGCAATATATTAAATGGCCTGTTCAAGTATATGCACCATTTAGGAATATCTTACTATCGAAAGAAACTCGAGCTAATATGAATCAGTTTGAGGCCCCGCAAACAGGTGAACATTTATATTTTAGAATTCCTTCAACTCCTGCATAGATGTTCGAAACTAACTCTGGTGCAAAAACTAAACAAATACAATGTTCTTTAATCGTTAGTTTTTTATTTACGGTATAAAAGAGTACTTCTTCGTTCTCTTGCATATGTTGAAGGTTCAGACACGTAGTCCTTTATCTTATCTTATATAATACAGATGTTACTTCAAAAAAGATGATGATTACGTCCTACGCGTCATGCATTTAGTCAATGAACTCTTTATGTTGTGTCTGTTCTATTTATGTGTATGTTTCTGTTGTGTTGTCTTTATATGAGAAAAGAGTCCTTGTAATCACAACAAATGTCCATAAAGATCAATAAAGCAGTCTTAGTCTTAGTCATACATTTAGCCATGCATATTAACCAATGACCTAAATTCTGCTAAATCACTGGTTTTCCTGGTACCTCAGGCAGCCCATTCCATGCTCTAATAACCCTAACCCTATCTGGGATGACGTTGGCAGTGGTTTCCAGATCAGGCAGCTTAAGTGTTACATGATTTAAGAAATTTGATGAAAGCGTTTATCTATGACCTCCTTCAGTCGCGAAGTGACTAGGATCATCTCATTGAAATGAGATGAACGCCTGGGCATTAGCTGTGGTAGCAGTTCTGCCTCTTCACGCAGCTGATGTATCCAAAGGAACGGCAGTGCCGATACAGTTTGGGATCAGCGGCGTCGCAGGTTTTGCTAGGGTGTAGCACTGGCTGCTGCAAACTGCCTTAGGGTCGCCAGCTCCTGATTTTCCTCAGGGTTGACTCCCAAAACCTTTCCCATGATTGGGTATAGCTGCAAGGCAACAGAGGTTAGAATTCAGAGTTTTCCTTCTTCTAGGTGGGTAGCCAGCCATGGCTGTCGAGCCCCTCCTGCCCGAAGAGTACTGGTTTAGGCGCCAGTTACTCGCCTTTACTCCTGTTAGTGAGAACAGTTCCGCCGTTTATATACACTTTTAAAATGCTGCTGTTGGTCAATGGGTACGTTATATGAGTATTTGAAATGCTGTCTGCACAAGTCAATGCTTTACGCTGTATGGCTATTACAGGTAAGCTACTTAACAAGGGGCTCTAGTTCGAATCCCTAAGCATACTATCAAGAATTTGTAATTTGGTTATCGACTCGAAAACCCTACGTTCCAAAAAGGGACTAGACCAGACAGCACCGAGTATGCAGTACCGTTAAAATAAAAAATGTTATTTAACCTTGGTTAGGCCAATTATAGAATATGCATTCTCTGTTTGGGACCTCTCAACTCAAGAAAACATTAAGAAACTGGAACAGACACAAAATAGAGCAGTGAGATTCATGACAAAGGAATATTCACATTTGACTAGAGTAACAGCTTTAGTAAAATCACTAAATTTAGAAAGCCTTCAGGACAGAAGACTCAAAAGTAAAGTAGCAACTATACATAAAACACTGAACCATAATCTTCAAATACAAAAACAAAATTTAATAAAATACGCAGAAAGACAGAAAGATAAGGCACACTCCTAATTCCATATGCTAGGACAAATTTGTACAAATACTCCTTCTTCCTTAGCGCTAATGGGTTGCCTGGGCTAGCCAGGAAAATCGGTGACTTGGCGGAGTTTAGGTCATTGGTTAATATACATGACTAAATGCATGACGCGTAGGACATAGGGCCTAATCATCTTCTTTTTTGAAGTAACGTCTGTATTATATAAGATAAGATAAAAGCGCTATACAAAAGCAGTTCGAAAGAAAAGTCAACTTTAAGCGATATGCTGTGATTACATGCATAGAGATGTTACAGAGGCTCATGGAGATTCTTGCCACTTAAGTAATTCAATTAAGATATGTATAAAATATAATTATAATATTTTAAAAATTCTTTTACAAAAAACAAAGCTTATAAAGGGGAAAGAACATTTTTGTACAGATATTAAGATTTATTTTCCTTATCTTTATCAAACAAAATGAATTTATCATTAATTAATGTATTAATTTTTTTAATCGATTCATGTTTTGTTATGGACAAGTAATAACTCAACTTGGTCCGAGAATGAGAAGCGGGCACGACATGCTCTAAAGTGTGCCCATGTGCCAAAAACTCAAAACTCATAATGGGAAGTGGTAAAAAATAATGTGTACAAAATATGTACCAGACAGACAGAATGAGTTATATAAGCTTTATACAAATATAAAGCAATGGAATGTCTCCCAAAGTTCACGTTTTATTGCTTACAGTTCAAGTCAGTGGCGTCGATGTCTTTTTTTTATTTTCTGACATCTATTTCCGTGTAATGTGCTGTTCTGATTCATTCAGCGTTACATCAGGGAGCGAGGCGGTGCAGGAATGAAGACATTATATCCCGACCTAATAAGTTAGTCTAGAATAGCGTTTCGCCAAACTTTTTCCGTAACGAAACACTTCGCACCAGGGCCGGCTCTAACAAAGGCGGAGCCCTATGCGAAACGGGTTTGTCTGGGTAGGGATAAGAAAAAAAAAAGTGAAAATCAAGATTTGTATTAGAAAATAAATCAGTCTTTGCATTACATTTTTATTAAATTAAATCTGACAATGCCGTTCTTTTTTAATCGCGCGTAAGATTGACTTTTTTCCATATTGAATAACACCCAAAATGAAAATTGTATCTTATTTTTTTGGGAGATTTCTTGCGAGTTTTCGGGCAATTTTAATAATTTCAGATTTCCAGGAGCTCCTGGAAAATCAGGAGGCCAGGAGAATTCTGTTATAAGTTATAATAATTTATACCTGGAATAAGCGCGGGGCCTATAAACGTGCGGTGCACACTACAGCCGCATAGCCGCATAAGACCGACCCTGCTTCGCACTTTCTGCGATTTTTAGCGGAACACTTTGCTGCTTATTTTTTAAGAGAGGTTTATTCACGTGGAGGCCTACTAGTTAGTTACTCCAGTAGTTCGTGGAATACCTATTCAAGCTTCGCGGAACACTATAGAGTTCCACGGAACACAGTTTGGGAAACACTGGCTTAGAACTTAACCCATGTTGAATGCTCTCCCTTTGCCGTTCTTTCTCAGTGATGAAACGGGATCAAAGCGGCTTGACAATGTGGTCAATCTTGTTTGCTCTGGGTTTATGTCCGCCTTGAGTCATTGTAACTAGGCTGTAGTACCAGCATTGAATCATGGAAGACATTAGTCCCTAGCTCTCGAGTGATGGATTGCAGGCCAAAGAATGCAATCTTTCCTTCCAAACAAAATATTTGGAATGATAGTGTTTTCTTTGAACAAATGTTCAACATGTTAGATTTTTATTGCGATAGATAGATACATAAACAGACAGACAAATTGATAGATAGATAGATAGATAGATAGATAGATAGATAGATAGATAGATAGATAGATAGATAGATAGATAGATAGATAGATAGATAGATAGATAGATAAATGGATGGATGGATGGGTGGATTCAGAGAGAGATGACTTTTCATAATACCAGACAATACGAGTCTAATGTCGATGTTTACTGTTTATACACAAAATAGTTATTATGCTGGTATTTTAAGAGTTTGGCTCATTCGGGGTCGATGTTAAATCATATTGGTGCCTCGACTGTAATAATTAGTCAATACATTGACCAGCCAGTGTTTAAAAAAAAAGATATTACATATTAAAGCGCTAAAACTTTGTATTCCTCCCCAAAGTGATGGATTTTACGTCTTTTTTTTTTAAATTATCCTCAAATGTGCCTCGTGTGTAATCTTACAACTGCGAACATAGTTCGCGGCATTCAGGCAGTGTTCTCAAATTTTTGTTATTCAAATCTATCTCTTCGCAAGACGAACATTAATGAATACCTCATACACATATATATATATATTTACCAATTTACACTCACACACACCCATTCGCCATCTCTGACCAACTTTCAAAGACCCAATGCCCCCCCCCCCCCGACTCCTTTTATTTTAAACCAGTCTTAGTATGTAAGCGTTAGTTTGAGAAACTCTGTTAGTCAGAGCGCAAACATTACCAAGAGCGGGTAACTCTGAGATAACTGTAAATCAAATAAAGGAAACGTCTTTGACACCCCTCTAAGCAGGCCCTTCTTGGATCCAATAACTTCCTACTCATATAAGCGTACATTTAGTCTAAGGTGTATGTCTCTTTCCACTCCTTTTAAGATAAGATTGTTATTAAAGAATGTACCCCAAAGCGGATGTTTCGGCTGAACGGGAGGAAGCATTTCATCATGGCTGAACGTTAGTATGACAGGGTTTTCATATAAATACACGTGACCTAGTTTAACATCTTGAGATGACTTTCAGAGGATTGTACTCTCTCTCTCTTTCTCTCTCATTACTGTTGGCTAATTAAACTCTTTTTTTTATTATTTCTTCTTTCAAAAAAAATTTTTTTTGGCTTTGATGTGGAGTAGCTTGTTGACAGAAATGCGAAACTTTGTTTTCATGCTGTTATGCAAGTTATTCCTGGCTTGACGATGAATCTAAGCCTTCTAAGGAAAAGAACTCTTGGCATGTTTGATCAAGTTTTTACTATACTAGAAAGAATTTCTCGCTGTGATCCCGTTTGCAGCATTGTTTTAGATACGAAGAGAGAGAGAGAGTTGGGATAGAAGAAAAACGAGGTTTTAGTAAGGAATAAACCCATTTATTCGTTTCGTTTTTTTAACGAGTTGTATTCACCTTAATAGTTTTAATTTTTTGTAATCCCTTTGGGTTTTTTTTTAGTTATCCAACCCATATTATAACATGAAAAGGAAATGTTACGTTTAACTTCAGAAATAAATGTCTAGGCCTATGTCTTTTGGTTTGTTTGTTGTTGTTGTTGTTGTTTTTGAGTTTTGTATATGTGTGTGTGTGTTTTATTTTTTTGTTTCTAAGAAGTAATTTTTTTGTTACTGTTTTTTACAAGGCTTATATCAACTCTGTCTGTCTGTCTGGTAAAAAGTGTGTACAAGTGATTTCTCCCAATCTCGGATCCATCTGAAATTTTATACAATTATTTCCTTTACCTGCTGACAATACAAGAGTCAATAAAAATAAGTTAACCAATTAGTTAATGAACTATTGGTAATAAATTATTTTGTTTGTTTGGTATGTCGAATAATGTGATTGACTAAAGTGGTGGTACAAACTGAATTAATCCCCTTTAAAGTTAAAAGTTGTGGTCTGAGTCTAAACACAACCCTGAAAAATAGGTCAAGACTATAGAAACAATAGATAACTATATACAATCATCCATGTTCATAAGCTCTCCACTAGCAAAGTGGTTAACATGTACATGTTGGATTGAGAAGGCTTGAGCCACGAGTTTGAATTCAGGATCTTCCCCCTTTGTTTTTTATTTAAAAATGTTTTTTTTTTAATTGTTAGTCTATCTTTCTTCATGGAGGTGCGATGGCTGAGTGGTAAAGAAAGCACTTGGCTTCCAAACCGTGGGACCCGGGTTCGAATCCTGGTGAAGACTGGGATTTTTAATTTTTGGATCTTTGGTCGCCTCTGAGTCATCCCCCAGCTCTAATGGGTACCTGACATTAGTTGGGGAAAAATAAAGGTGGATGGTCTGGTGTTGGCCACACGACACCCTGGCTAACCGTAGGCCATAAAAACAGATGACCTTTACATCATCTGGCCCATAGACCACACGGTCTGAGAGGGAACTTTGCTTTACTTTTACTATGTTTCTCCCCCCCCCCCCCACCTTTCCTTTTACCCCTTTCCAGAAAAGTAATAGGATCATAGTGTATTGAGTATAACAAATCAATTGGTATAAATATTTCTAATTTGACAGATTTATTATTGCTAGTCTAGCTCTATTATGAATTTAATTGCATTACTGATACTAGTTACGCTTATGGGAAGCAAGCGTGGTTTAGAGGCCAAGTATACTTGGCTTGGCTTGGCTACCTTAGAAAGGGGCTGGAGGTTCGACACCTGACTTGAGCAGAGTTGTGTCTACTGAGCACACCGAAAAACTTCTCCCAGATGCTCCCCCTCCCTCCACTGGTCCACAAATGAGATTGAACCATGCTATAAGCATGAAAGTAGTGCTACATAAAAGCGTTAATTTGTTTATTTATTATAATAAGCTTTGTTTTTAAAAAGGTATCTTTAAAAATATTTTCTTGTTGTTTATCAGGCCAAGAAAAGAGAACAATTATTTGATGCGCAAAAGAGATTGGAAGAGCAACTTAGGAAGGAAGAAGATGAGCTTTTAAGGTAATCAGACTATTCTTTAAACTTTAAGGCATCACAGAAACTTTTTTTTTAAACTGTTCAAACTTATTTATTTCACAAAATGTATAAATTTAAAAAACTTTAAGCAATTCATGGGAAACTGACATGAAACAAAAGTAAAGTAGCAATTATACATAAAACACTGAACCATAATCTTCAAATACAAAAACAAAATTTAATAAAATACTCTGAAAGACACAAAAACAAAGGCACATTCCTCGTCCCATATGCTAGGACAAATTTGTACAAATACTCCTTCTTCCCTAGTGCTATTAGAGCATGGAATGGGTTGCCTGAGCTAGCCAGAAAAACCAGTGACTTGGCAGAATTTAAGTCATTGGTTAATATGCATGACTAAATGCATGACGCGTAGGACGTAATCATCTTCTTTTTTGAAGTAACGTCTGTATTATATAAGATAAGATAAGATAAACAAGATAACAAAAAAAAACTTTTTTTTTAAAGACAATTACTCCTATATACAACTTATAGAGCTATTATTTTGCTCTTAATAACTAAAGAATGTTATATTTTAAAAAAATGGAGCCTCTTTTTACACAGCAATATTTCCCCCCACCACCCCAAAAGAATCCTGGTATAGATCTACTACACTTTATAATATACTAATGATAAGTCTTTAAATCTAGACATAGAAGACAATTAAAAAAAAAGCATTGAACATTAATTTATTAGTCTTTTGAAAGAATAAGGCTTACTTGCAGAAATACTTGAAGATTTAGTGTCCAAGATAAAGATTTTCCTGTTAGCTAGTCAAATTTAAATTATTTTCTTTGTATACTTTGAAAAATTATTACCAACAAACTAGAGTTTTCCCTGTGTGGCCAATGAGCTAGTAATGATGTACATCAACTGTTAAATTTCTAGATAAAATGTTAGAGCCATTTTTGAGATCCTTGTCCACTCACCCAGGTTCCACTCAAAAAGTGTGACTTGGTTAGAGGTTTTGTAAAAATACCTTTCTGTAAATTAATGACTGGAATTCCTTACTTATCTTAATGCTTTCAATTTGATATAATGAAATTAGCATTCATTATCTTTGCAGTAATAGGTTTTAGTTTAAAATAAATGACTATCAATATAAAAGATCAGAGTAATATAAAATATAAAAGTTCTTCTATATTGGAATGATCATTTTGGCTTATTCTAAAAATGATCTGTTCATAAAATTATAACATACCTTTCATTTCTTTTAGATGACAACACTAGAATCAATAAAAAAAAATTAACCAATTGGTTTATTAAATATTATTAATTAATTATTATGTTTGGTATTCCAAACAAGGGAAAGAAATTGTACTTGACTGAAGTGGTGGTATAAGCTGAATTAGCACCCTTTATAGGTTGCCGCTTTAAAGTAAGTTTAAACCAAACAATAGAACTTCTATTTTCATTAACACTTCACTAGTGATGTGGTCAGTCTGTCAGCTTGAGGAGGCTTGAGCCAAGAGTTCGAATACAGGTCATTCCCCCCTTTTTTTTAGTGATTTTAAAAAGTGATTTTGGTAAAATTACACAGATATCCTTTTCTTTCTTACCTGCCCCCCCCCCCCCCCCATTTTCCCAACTTGTCCAGACACGTGATAGCATCATAGCATATTATAGAAAATCATATACCAACTAAATACACATCAAACAAAATAAATAAATGCTGGTTTAATAATAGACTAAAGAAGCTTTGTAAACAGAAGGAAAACCTATATAGAAAATTTAAAGCAACCAAGGCAGAAAGAGTTTACAAAAGTATATAAAAATTAAACACCTAACCCAAAAAGTAAGCAGACAGCTGCAGAGTGAATACATAAACAATGTAATATCTAAAGTTAACAACAAAAACCTATGGTCATACATTAAGTCTAAGAAAATGGAAACAACAGGCATAGCGCCATTAAAAGAGATGAACATAACATAATACATAATGATAATGAAACTAAAGCAAACATCCTAAACAAATACTTTGCATCAGCATTCTCAGCCCCAGGAGACAAAGACATATTTCTTAATTTGAACCAAGTAGACAACATAGAAGATTTAGTAGTACAAGAAAATGGAATTAAAAAACTATTAGCCAGCACCAAACCAAATAAAGCGTCTGGACCTGATGGTATTCCAGCTAGATTACTCAAAGAACTAAGCAATGAGCTAGCCCCAGTGTTCAAAATACTCTTTCAAGCATCGCTTAACCAGGGCAGAGTACCAAAGGACTGGAAAGAAGCTAATGTCACCCCCCTATTTAAAAAAGGAGAAAAATCTGATCCAGGAAACTACAGACCAGTATCACTTACCAGCATCACATGTAAAATACTAGAACACATAATATGTAGCAATATCATAAACCACTTAGACAAACATAATGTCCTCACCCCATACCAACATGGCTTTAGGAAATATAGATCATGTGAAACACAACTAATAGGACTAATTGATGATTTTTCAAAAGGTTTAGATAATAGTGAACAAATAGATGCTATCTTACTAGATTTTTCCAAGGCTTTTGACAAAGTTCACCACCATAGTTTGCTTAAAAAATTAAAATATTTCGGCATTAACGGTCCACTGCATCAGTGGATTAAAGATTTTCTGATAGGGAGAGAACAAACTGTAATAATAAATGGCTCTAAATCAACACCAATAACAGTAAACTCAGGTGTACCTCAAGGAACAGTCTTGGGTCCACTACTATTTTTAATTTACATAAATGATTTACCAAATTGCATTAGTTCAGGAACAAAAGTCAGATTATTTGCAGACGATTGCATAATATATAGAACAATAAAAACAAAACAAGACACAGATATTTTACAAAGAGAATTAGATGAATTACAGAAATGGGAATCAAATTGGAGCATGTCTTTCCACCCAGAAAAAATTTCAGTTGTTAAGAGTAACAAAAAAACTAAAACAAATTAATTCCACTTATCTTATTCATGGCAAACCAGTAACACAGACTAAAAACTCAAAATACCTAGGTGTTATAATAAATGAAAAACTGTCATGGAATCCACATATTGATGAAACTATAAAAAAATCCAACAAAGCATTAGGGTTTATTAAAAGAAATTTCTATAAATCAAATAAGAACATAAAACTAAAATGTTATTTAACCTTGGTTAGGCCAATAATAGAATATGCATCCACCGTGTGGGACCCCTCAACTCAAGAAAACATTAAGAAACTGGAACAAACACAAAATAGAGCAGTGAGATTCATAACAAACGAATATTCACATTTGACTAGGGTAACACCATTAGTAAAATCACTAAATTTAGAAAGCCTTCAGGACAGAAGACTCAAAAGTAAAGTAGCAATTATACATAAAACACTGAACCATAATCTTCAAATACAAAAACAAAATTTAATAAAATACTCTGAAAGACACAAAAATAAAGGCACATTCCTCGTCCCATATGCTAGGACAAATTTGTACAAATACTCCTTCTTCCCTAGTGCTATTAGAGCATGGAATGGGTTGCCTGAGCTAGCCAGAAAAACCAGTGACTTGGCAGAATTCAAGTCATTGGTTAATATGCATGACTAAATGCATGACGCGTAGGACGTAATCATCTTCTTTTTTGAAGTAACGTCTGTATTATATAAGATAAGATAAGATAAGATATTGAGAAAGCTAAAAGCATGAAATATTGCTAATAAAAAATTGTTAAAAATATTTCTAAACACACAGATTTATTGTTGTTGGTCTAGATCTATTACAGATTTATCTATGCGACTGATCCAAACTCATTGATTACAATTATACGTCGTTTAAGATTTTTTATTTTTTAAAGTTTTTAAAAACGTTTTTATTTTTCACATCTTATTTATTTTCTTAGTATTTGATACAAAATACACAACCTAGCAAAGTTCACTAATTCTAATGAGTTGTTTTTTTTCAGAGGATTCCAGGAAGAGAGGGTGAAAGAAGGTCAAGCTATAAATAAAGAGATCGATACAGAGTGGGAGTCTAAGCTCCAAGAGCTGACAGATCGTTATGAAAAAGATTTGAACAAGAAAAAGAAAAAACTGAAAGATGCTGATAAAAAAGTATATAAATTTTATTTTTAAAGCTATCTTAAGTTATCATCATAGTGGAATTTTAATTTTGTACATTATATGCATAGTGACTTCTACCAAATCTTCCTAATAAGTTTGTAAAGTTTATAGCTCTTTGGAAAAATAATTAACATACACTCACATACGGGACAACTTGTCTTCAATTTGGTTTGAGAGTTGTGCGATACAGATGTCTGATATCCATTAAAGCTAGGTAGACTTAGTGACATACAAAAATCCCAGGTTCAATCACGATTGCAGTCTTGAAATGGATTTGTTATTTTAATCTTGTATATCTTCTGATCAAACCCTACCTGCTTCTATCCCCTGTTGTCCTGCAAGAGGCTTGGACTATACCTTCTATATCTGCTGACTTAAATAGTTATAGTAAATGTTTTACAATGGCAGTCTGGTTGTGTGGTAAGCATTTTCATTTTGGACTGTTGTGACTATGGTCCCTAGTTCAAACCCTGCCTTTCATACCCTACTGTCCTGCAAGAGGCTTAGACTATATCCTATGACTTAGAATAGTTATAGTAGATCTAATAAAAAAGCAGCCTGGTTGTGTGGAATGCATTTTGGTCCATAGTTCAAGACCTCCATCCCCTGCCCCCCTGAAGGAGGTTTGGACTAGGGCATATTAATATTCCTTTCTAAAGGATCTTCTGAAACTTGTGAAACAAAATAATCAAAAATGTTTGGTGAACTAGATTTATGTATCCTCCACAGATGATAACCATTCAGTTTGAAAATGAAAAGAAAAGTTTGGCAGAGACGCTGAAGATGAAGAAAGAAAATAAAAGAAATACTATGACGCTGCGGCTGCGGCAGAAAGAACAGCAGCAGACAGCGGAGCTGGTCAAGAAACAAAGCCAGATTATGCTAGAAATGTTGGCTAAAGAACAAAGGGAACTTAAAGCTGAACTGGCCAAGGAGAGTCTCAAGGTTTGCAACATAACAATACTCAATTCTAGAGATGTTTCAGTAGTTAAATTTTTCTTGATTAAATATATATATAGTTCGTTCATTGTGGTCTGATGATGACCACTTTTGTCATCCATGGGGCTGAGGGCTTTGCACTGGGGTTTTGTGCCTCCTCATGTGGCTGGTGAGACCTGTGTGAGCCCAAAATGATTTGGTTACACACTGGGCAGGTTATTCCAGCTGGAGCTAGTGTCATTGGCATATATATTTGAATTATACCTTATTGCCGACAGGATAAGAGATTTTTTTTTTTAGAATTTTTTTTGAAAAATAGTAAATTATAATACAATTTCAAGATGTGGAATGTTTGGCTGAGAGGCTTAAACCACTTGGCTTCTTGTCAATGGGGCTCAAGTTTGAAGCTTGGCTTAAGCTGAGCTATTTACTGAGCACCTAAGGGCAGCATTGAAGCCTTCTCTCAGATACCCCTCCCCCCACTGATCCACAAAAAGATTGGGCCATAGTGCACTGAGCATGCTATAAGCATGTAGGTTACGCTAAAAAAAAACAACTAACTAAACTTTAAAATTCTATGTTGTATCAACTTATTACCATTTGTATTCCCTACTTTTTTAACTCTTTCTATCCTAACTGACGATACCAGCTTTGATTCCACCAGAATGTGGTAAATAATTACGGAGAGAAAGAGTTAATTCTCTTTATTGCTCAAAATAAGACTGATCTGTTGTATTAAAAGTGACCCATATTTCCTTAAATGATTTTGGATTTTAAAAAAACAACAGAAAGCTACATGTCAGTTGTTTTTCTTTGTTTAAGTGATATTATATTGGAACTTGTATTATCTTAATTAAGCTAATTACAAAATATTTCTCATTTTAATTTTTCAAATTGATATGTCATAGTAGGTTCTAGTTTATAATTACATATAAGGTATATAATTATATAATAATCTTTATTATCCATAAGAAAATTTGTCTTACAATTTGTGCATAACACCAAACAGAACATTATAACTATAGAAAAACAAAATATACATTTACACCAGACTCACTTATAATTTACATGTAAAAAAATTTATATCAGATAGTTAAATTTTATTTAATGATCATCTGAAGCATTCTATTAAATATTGCTTATTTTAATATCTTAAAATGATATGTTAATAGTTTTGGTTCTAGTTTATAATTACTTATTATGTAACTTATTTAATCTGAATACAGTTTTTAAAAAACATTTATTGAGCAAAGAGGTTTTTTTTATCATGCAGGCAAAACACAATGGCAGAAGTGAAGAAAATGGAACAATTTTAGAAGAAGTCATCGACATACTACCCATAACTTCTGTCACTGCGCCACCTTCCCCTGAGGTCCCTTCCTGTCGCAAAGAAGATATCTTCTCTGATGTCTCTGTCTTTCAGTCGATTGATGAACAAGTTTTAAAGGTAGGCTATAACAAGGCAAATATTTATGACTTGACTTACTTGACTTTATCCTGTTCACTCCCATGGGAGCATAGGGCGTAGGACAACAACCACACTTCTCCACCAAACTCGGTTCTGGGCAGCTTTCTTCATCAGCTCCCATGCCATTTTTCTCAGCTTCACTGATGACTGACCTCTTCCAGGCTTGCTTGGGTCTGCCCACTTCCTCTTTCCTTGCAGGTTACAATCAAGTGCCTGCCTTGCAACATTGGTAGCTGGTTTTCGCAGGGTGTGTCCTATCCAGCTCCATTTTTGTTTTGTGATGTCTTGGGTTATGAGCTTTTGTCTAGTTCTCTCCCACAAATCGATAGTAGTTATCTTTTCTGGCCACCTAATTCCTATTATCCGGCATAGGCATCTGTTAACAAAGATCTGGAGCTTTTCCATATCTGTTTTAGTGACTCTCCATGTTTCTGAACTGCATAGAAGGACCAACTTAATGTTTGTTTTTGTGGCATGGTAATAAGGGAGTTTAAGACTCCTATCAATGTTCTTGTGCTAATCTAGATCTGTTATTACCAATATCAAATTTCTTTTTGTTTGTTTATTAAGCAGTGTGGGTTTTTTTTTTAGGTAGCTGAAAGTGAACAATTGACCTATACAGACCTAGTCAGACAGCTGACTGAAGACTTGATGTCTGATTTGGAAAAAGCAAGGTGAATTATTATGGTGATGTTATGTTACACTGGAATTGTGTGGATATTGTAATGTATGTTGTATATATATGTGTGTGGTTGTTTCATTATTGTAAGATCTTAATTACTCTCCTGATGTTTGGGTATCTTGTGTGGGCATATTACAGATGAAGATTGCAAGTGTAAGGAACACAACACCATCACAAACTACATGTGAAAGACTTATGTGTTGTTTTTATATGAGAAAAGAGTCCCATTAATCACACAAACTTTCCATAAGGATCAATAAAGTTATCTTATTCTTATTCTTAGTCTTAAGTACTGCCTTGTGAACTAATCAGTTTAAGTTTAATTCAGAAAGGGACACAATCGAGTCTCTATGGCTGCTTGATGTTGTCACCCCAAATTCCTACTTAATAATAAAACCTAGACAAACTAAATCCCACTACCTGTGATGTCACTAAATGTTGCCTTCAAAATCAGCCAACTGAAGTGCGTCTTTAAGCTAATTAATGTGTAAAACTCGGCACTTACAACTATATCTTTCAATAATGTATGAAGCTATTGTCGCCCCAAAGTTCTAATAAATAGACTAAACCCCACTCTATCTATGATTTCAGAATCCATCAACAATAGTGCATCTCTAAGCTCAATAAGTACTTCACAATATCAATCAAATCATTGCAACATAACATGATGCCACAATCGTAGATTAAAAATGTGTTGACAATGTAAGGCTTTGTATTGAAAACTATAAACTCAGGAAGTATTGTTTTCAATGAAGATGTAGCTATGAATTACCTACATGTAGCAGATGAAGTTAGACGACTGTGTTTTTCTTGAAAGAATAAACTTCTTTTTTGTTTTGTAATAAGTTTTAGATTTTCCTTCACAAAAGGAAGATTATTACATCTTAGTCCAAAACCTCCATAAGGATGGTATAATGGCACAGAATGGAAGTGGGCTTGATCAGAAGTAAGAACCAATATGAAAAAAGTTTGAAGTGCATACAAAACAAAAAGTAGCCATCCATTCTTCCCCTTTCAGATGTTGCTATCAAAAGGGGAGATGATGTTAAGGTGTTTGGTTTCTTTGGCCAACAGTTGATGGGCAATCACAACAACCAACCGTCTTTATTTCCTCAACTTAAGTCAGGTACCCTTTAGAGTTGTGTGTTCAGGGATGCCCTAAGAATCCTGAATTTCAAAATCCCAGTCTTCACCTACATTTGAAACCAGAACCGCAGGTTCAGAAGACATAGGCTTAACCACTCAGCCTTTGTGTCCATATTTTGTTTATTAGATAAGAAATGTGTCTATAAGAATGATTTGAATGTTGAACATTTCAGTGTTATATTGTCTTTATCATAACTTACCCATGTATAGAGTTTATGTCACTCATTTGTGTTCCTCACAGCAATGTTTTGAATTATCTCCCTCTCCAGAGCTATATATCGTTGGATCTGCGTTAAAGATTTAAATGTCATGGAGTTTGACGATGGTCTCAATGTGGACACCCCAATGGGGCTTCTCCGTGGAATCAAACTGGGAACTGAGACATATCACGTGTTGTTCATGAGATTATGCAGGTGAGTGATTCACTTCACTTCAGAAATAATACAGCTTTGGTTGATGTGAATATTGCAGTATGGTGGAAACTGCTTTATTATTATTATTATTATACCAAATGAAATAAAGAGAAGGACATCTTAAACAGCTGATTGCCTCCTCCTGCATTCATACTATTCAAAACCAATCGTAATCTAACATTTTAAAAATATAAATGCCTTACTGAACTGTAGGTCTATTTTCACACCTTCACCTTTCCCTTAGCCTATTTGACCTTTGGGGCACCATGCAAGATTTTTTTATGTCAATCTCCATTCCTCTCTATCTTTTGCTTCATTCAATGGTAGGCCCATTCTTCCTTTCATGTTATCTTCCCATGGCTTTTTCTGTTTGCCTTTTTCCTGGTACTGCTCCCTGAAGAAAGGTCTTTGGAGCCCCAAAGACCTTGTGATATGGCCATAAGGTTTGTGGTTTTTTACAATAGTTAGCATCATGGGGTCCAATCGCTGTAGTAACATTGTCTGTAATCTCTTTGTTTTTTTATTTACATATGACTAGATGCATGACTCGTAGGATGTAATCATCTTTTTAGAAGTAATGTCTGTATTATATAAGATAAGATAAGATATTCTTAATATAGTCTTATAAATTACAGACATTACTTCAAAAGAGAAGATAATTACATCCTATGAGTATCCATGTGTCAATCTAGTCATGCATGTTAATCAGTGATTTTAACTCTGCTAAGTCATTGGTTTTCTTTATTGCTGATTCAGGCAATCCATGCCATGCTCTAATAGCACTTTGGAAGAAGGAGCACTCTGACTAATTGGTCCTTGCATATAGAATAAGAAATTTTGTGCCTTAATTTTTATTTTATTTTACAGAATTGCTTTTATATAGTGCAATGTTCATGCATATAGCTTGCTCAGTGCTCTATGGTCTAATTTCTTTTGTGTACCAGCGGGGGGAGGGTTATCAAATAGAAGATTTCTGTGCTGCCAAACACAATTCTGTCTGAGTTAGGATTCGAACTCAAGCCCCTTTGTTAGGTGCTCAGGCGTAGTCACACCTCCTATCATTACGCTATGAATCACAGCTTTGACTGCATAGCATACTGCATGCCTCCTTCATCTCAGGAATCGATAGACAAACCTTATATGACACTCTGAAAAACTATCCATCACGTGTCATTTTTTGTTTGTTCACACTTCTAGCTTGTTCTGTATGAGGGAGGTCCAATATTGATAAAACTATTGGCGCTGAACCTGAGGGTCACAAGTTTCTATCATGATGATTGTGAATTGTTTGTCATGATAAAAATGATATATCTGATATATGCCTAAAGGCTGTCTGTGTCTGTTAAAATTGTTAGTAAAGATGGGTTTTATGAGGTGGGTTTTGTGAGATGGGTTTTATGAGGTGGGGGGTGGAGCTAGGAAGGCATGTGGCCATTGACCACTGGGCTGGTAATTGTATACTAGTGAAAAGTTCATAAAGATGTTCCTTAGACAAGTCTAGAGGTTGGTTTGCTTAGTATTGTATTATTGCTAGGTGGAGTTGCCCTTTCCTCGTTTACTGGTTCATGCCCTGGTCTGTAAAAGTAAAGAAAGTTCCTTTCAGACCTTGTGATCTATTTGGCAGATGATGTTAAGGTCATCTATTTCTTTGGCCAACAGTTGATTCAGCCACCACTCTGGTTGGTGTAATCTCTTATTTTTGTTACATTTACAAATTATTACAATTAAAAAATTGGTTACATCAAATTCACTTTTTCTATAATCAAAAATGTTCTCCCTTGCACTGCCTTTATATGTGTGATAAGTATGTATCATTCATGATAAAACTGAAGTTCAGATGTTTTTCTTATGTAACTAACAAGCAGGCTTCTTCTTGAATGTCCTTAAATGCATGTGGTCTAGAGCACATTGAACATGCAAACAATAATCTATGATAGTAAGGAAAGACACACTATAGAACACACTATAGAAATCCTCAGTTAATAAATAACTTTGTAATTAGTTATTTCTACATGAGAGCATATGAAGAAAAGGCACATTCCTCATCCCATATGCTAGGACAAATTTGTACAAATACTCTTTCTTCCCTAGTGCTATGAGAGCATGGAATGGGTTGCCTGAGCTAGCCAGACAGAATTTAAGTCATTGGTTAATATGCATTACTGTATGCATGACGCGTAGGACATAATCATCTTCTTTTTTGAAGTAATGTCTGTATTATATAAGATAAGAAGAAGAAGAAGAATCATTAAAATATCTTATCAACTAAAATATTTAACTTGTTTTGTATTCCAATGACATTATTTTCCCCCTCTAGTTATGCTGGTCTACACTGTGTTGAGATAAAAGGTCATTCTAAAAGTGTTGGCTATGAACCTGGCATGAAAATATCCCCCACTACATTTCAAAACACTTGGAATGCAGTTTTGATTGATAGAGAATGGAGATTGATCCAATGCAACTGGGGAGCTAGGTAAGTTTGACATTTTTACAATGAATTTTCTCAGAATTTTTTATCTTACTGATCCATTACTTTTGAAGTTCTTTAAGGTCTCTTCACCTAGCAACAAAAATCATGTTTATAAAGCAGTGGTTCTCACCACTTTTTTTGTATGACACTGAGACATGGGTTCTCTTCCAGAGGCATTTAAGGCTTTTCAAACGCTTACATCAAAGATGCCTGCGATGAATAACTATATTCTGCTGGAGGCTGGGTGTGGATAATATAGAAGCAGTAATTACCATTTGATAGCTGGACTGGACACTTATCCCACATGGGAGACATCTGAATGTGAAAGCTGATCTTCTTTGGTGAGCTTACAGAAGGACTGTGTAACAGAGGTGCCCCCTTCCCCCATAAGTGCTATAAAGAACAAGTCATGCACAATTTCACCCTCACTAGCATAGAGGAAAGTAGCTGGCAGAAGATGGCCTCTGAAAGATACAATTGAAGATCTCTCAGAAAGGGACTCACATTTGAGACCCAAATGAAAAGCCATTATAGTAGACAGGTGCAGAAGATCAAAAGTAAACTTAAATAGGCCACCTTTGACAATTACTTTGCATGAGATGTGGAAAAATACACATGTCGCAACTGGGTTTACATTTTTATCTGAAACACTGCATTCATCTTTAATCTTCAGAATTGAAGACATTGTAATTATGGTCCAATACTTTTATGGTCCATTGTTAATTTCAGATTGTTATGGCCCATTACGTTTTAATATTTTTTTTGTCACATTAGTTTGTTAGAAAATTATCATTTTAAACCCATTATAATCTTATTTGCTAAAAGAACATTTGAAATGTATCAGCTATTTATAAGGTTACATGTAATTAGGAGATCAAAAAAATATTTAAAAATCTCATCTATTTGATGTGATGGAGTCAAGCTCATAGTCATGCACTAACTTTCTCATCTTTCTGCAGGCATCTGGTGTTGAGTAAAGACAAAGAAGACAAAAAGAAAGGCAATGATCATATCCGCTATCAATATGATGAGCATTACTTCATGACCAACCCAGATGAATTTATCCAAGAATTTTGGCCTCAGGATCCCAAGTGGCAGTTGCTAGAATCTCCTATTACTCTGGAAGAATTTGAGGCATTGCCTTTTGTTAGGTAAAGCATCGCTAGACAGTGCTCCATTGACTTTTGTCTGACTTTCGTGTAAGAGAGGGTGGGGGGTATACCACAGGTTTTTTAAAAATATATTTATGGAATAAATACTACACATTTTTTTAACACTACATGTTTTCCCATGACCAGCCAAAGTATATGTACAGTATTGAGGGGTGTAGTAATAACATCATCGACAAACTTTCCAAATGGGAATTTAGTCGATTAGCACATCAACTGGTGGTATACAAGTTAGGTCACTTTGCTTAATGAGGAATCTTTCTCACATACCCACCAACCTTTGTCCAGCTAATATGTTGTGCATCTCTGTGTTTGTGTGCGTTATTTGTGAATAGTTTAAATTAAAATTGAGAAAGAGACTTAGCTTACTTATTTTAGTTTGAGCTGCTAAACCTTGTTTTCTCTCATACCCTACTAAACAAATGTTGTCCCATTTTCTTTCTATGGTAGACTATAGTATCAGTAGACTTACTGTATGAACCAAATCTTTTTATACTATATTGCGACATACAATACAGTGCTGTATGGCACATTTAAAAATGACTGAAAATTTAAATACTGTATCTTCACTTAGCGGAAATTTTATTTTCGCAGTCAGTTTTGGAATTTATTCCTCAAAAAGGGAACAGTATAGTTACGTAATGTTAAAATATTAACTGGGATAGTAAGATAAAAAGTTATTGGTCCAAATGCATTTCAACTATCATGAAAAGTAACCTTGAAAAAAAATTATATACACAGAGTACAGAGTAAGTGTAGATTCATTTCAAATTAACTTATATTAGGAGATTCAAGCTACCATGGCACTTATATAGGCCCTCAATATAAAACTGAAAAGGAGATATGCAAATAAAAATACTTTTTAAAATGTTAATAATAATAGTAATAATACTAATAAAATTTTATCCTGTTATGCTGCTTGGCAAATAGGGCAGCAATCTGTACAATTATTATTATTATTATTCAATAAATATAAATACCACTTGTTATAACTATGTGATAAAATGTCTAATAATAATAATTAATTATTTATGTATGTGTGTCCTAGATTGTATTCAAGCTATTTCACTTAATGAACTGTAACACAATTTAATGTTTGAACATACTCCTACAGGTCCATATTCTTCCAATACAAAATGCGTTTTGAAGGCCACAAGCTTGCAGTGATCCATACCGATGACAAAGGAGGAGCTAAAATCACTATTCGTGTCCCAGAAGAGCATGAGAACGATTTAGTTTTCTTTTACCAACTTAGATTTGCTGAGAAAGAGAAGGCTAAGGAAACAATGTACAGAGGATCTCCATTGGAGCGTTTTGTGTTTCAAACTATGGTTGACAACACTGTTACATTTAGTGTTCATGTTCCGTGTCCGGGTCAGTTTTTTATAGAAATATTTGCCAATAAAATTGATGACAGCGGTCGAGTTGAAGAAAACAATGCCAGTGTCGCACCTTTCAAGTTGAAGTGCGCTTGTAAATTTAAAATAGTTTGTGAAACTCTTTCCGGTAAAATGCATCCTCTACCCAATAGCGCTGCAGGAGAATGGGGGCCTAAGAAGGCCCAGAGACACTTTGGCATTATTCCGCTGAAAATTCCAAAGTCTGAGTTTGAAATGGAGAAAGTTGGTATTCTGACTGTGGAGGATAACTTTGAGTTAAAGTTTCAAATCCCACATCCCTACCAGTTTGTGGTGAAGCTAAGAATGAATCATGTTGAAAGTAAAGTTTTGGATCCTTTTGTCAATTTAACAACCGAAGGTACTATTTTGTCTGTTTATGTCTCATTGCCACAGCCTGGTCAGTATGGCCTAGACCTCTTTGCTCGACCTAAAGGGGCAGTGGATACCCACTCCCTCTCCCATGCCTGCAAGTATCTCATCAACTGCACCCGAGTAGCGTCTGTGGTCCAAATTCCAAAAACAGTCCCAGCTGCTGAATCAAAGCGTTCTAAATTTGGACCTACTGCTGCTTTTGAAGAAATGGGCCTGAAGCTAGTCGCCCCTAAAGAAGCCAAAATCCAAGTGACCAAAACAAATGGCCTTTCACTTGAGATTAAAGTTCCTCCAAAGATTGTACTGTCCTATCAGTTTCTCAGAGAACCTGATGAAGATAATAGAGACTATGTTACCCAGACTCAAGAATCTAATGGCGTAGTCAAGTTTGCTATCACATTACCTAAAAAAGGCAACTACATGCTGTCCGTCTATGCTCGTAAAGAAGACGGAGAGAAGAAGTCAGCTCCGAATGTTTTCAACTTTATAGTTCAGTTCTCCCCAGAAGCTGAAATTACCACAATCCTAGATAAAAACTCAGACAAGAAATCTTTCTTTAAAAAATCATTATTCAAGAAACAAAATAGCAAAGAAAAATTCTCAGATAAAATATCAGACAAATCTTCAGATTAAATCTAGTAAAAACTGGTGAACTACATGTGGTATAAAAGGAAATATCATACATAAGATTTTTCTAATGTTACTACTTACATATTTAATGATAGTTCAAGATGTTAGTAATATTTCAATGCACTAATGTTTTTGTAATGTTTTAATGATGTTGGCAAATGTGTCTATGGTATTAATTAGTATTTGTCATCTTATTATTTTCAATTAATTTCATCTTTTATTATTTGTGTATATTGTCCAAGTGTATTTGCATTCAATTTGAAGATTTCATTTCAATCTACCTCATACACTGAAGTAAATTCTTCCTTGTCTTTCCCTTGAAGTCATGTGTACTACAGAAATGAAGGTGATTGGTCAATGTGCTGGCCATAAAATATTCTTAAAAGGAATGAATTATTCTGGCCATGAACTGCATGTTTACTTACACAATAATTCTTTTAAATCAGCTAGTAGTCAGGTATTCAAACTTACTGGTTATGCAGCATGTGCACTGGACTGTTGTTCAGTTTTCTCTATGGTCCATGGTTCATACCCTGCCACTGCCATCCCCCATGGTCCTGCTGGACTAGGAAGTTGATTATCTTCAACTCTGAAGAAACATCCAAACATGTAAAACATTTACAAACATTTTTTTTTTTTTGTACATTCACTAAGTTCCTCTCTTTCAATAGTCTCTTTAAACAACATGCCAAGACTTAGTAGGGCTTATTGATATACATGAAGATCTACTACTGTAGAGGTAAGCAACAACCTAAAAAAATTATTTAGACTTCTATAAAATTTTCTATGATTTTACTTAATTCCAGCAGAGTTTCTTATATTTATTGTCATTGTATTTTTATACAAATCTTAGTAATTATATGTTGTTTTGTTATGTTACAAAAATATAGATTTTAAAATTTTTCCTTCATGTATTAGTGGCTACTTTATTTATGTTGAGGGTCTAGCAAAGTAGGGAAACATTGTAACCATTGTTGAGGGTCTAGCAAAGTAGGGAAACATTGTGGTGTACACATCGCCTTTAAGTAAGTTTCAAATTTTGACCCCATGCTGCTTTGGTGACAGATGTGAGGCTGTAAGAGCAAACATCTCTCTGACTTAACCAATTTTCACCAAGCAATCCATAATTTTTTATCCTTTATGTGTCACAGACATTTTTTACATTAACTCTTTCTCTCCTAATTGACGATGCCAACGTTGATTAAACCCCATTAGACTAAATTGATTTTTGGATTTATAAACTTTAATGTGTATTGTGTAAAAAGATAATTATTTTTCCAATAATTCGATACCAAATATAACATTTTCTGATATCAAACACAAAAGTTATTGAAGTTTAATTACAACAGGATAGTGAAATACAAATGAGCTAAATGAATAGTTCTATCGGAATGAGGAAAATAATTACGGAGAGAAAGAGTTAAAGTAAAAAGTTCCTAAGATATATTCTGGTTATAAGGTAATGAGAGAAGCTAATAGCATGACTTGCTTAGATATAGATCCTCCAGCACCGTTTGGCGCATTGGGCGGCAAGCTGTCTCTGTAAAGATCTGTCACTGTCTACTTTAAAGAGCATTGATTAGTGAAGGGCCTCTATCATATAAATTGTATTTTATAAACACATTAATAAGAAGGGTCTCTTACAGTGAAAGACCTATTTATATTTTATTTATGTTTACTCTTTAAGTTATTTTACCTTCAGTTTTTGTTCTGCACAAAAAGAAAATTGCATTTAGATCCTATTGTTCCTTTTTTTATTATTATTTTGTTTCTGATGTGATTTTCTTTCCTCCCATCATGTACAATGAAATGTTACATTATGCATTAGAATATATATATTTAAGTTTTAATGTTTTAAAATGTGCTTTTTGTAAAATGATTGCTTGTTCCAATATTATGTTTTGTATGAATTACAGTGTGAGCTAATTACCATATATTAATATATTGTTATGTGGATTAATTTTTGATAATTAGATGGCAATTTTAATTTCTAGGTGTAAGTTACTTTGTCATTGAAAAGTGTTTAAATATAAATATTATGTATACTAGCAATGATATATTGTAGAATCATATATACATCTCACATAACCTTGTTTACTAAAATAAAGTCTGCAAATGTTAGATTTAGTTTATTGAATTATTTAGAAATTTTATTTATAGACTTTTTTTTGAGTATGCAATATTGTTGTACATTTATGGTCAACAATCTCAATGAAACTATGTTATTTGTCAGTGATTGTGAAAGATTGAGGATACAACATTTTTATTCATTCTCCTCATTCATTGCCCATGGGTGTCACAGTTCTGCATCATTAGCCTCCCTTTAGTAAAGGCACCACAATCAGCAGCCTTTTACTAGTCTTTTAATTTATTTCCCAAGTCTTTCCTGCCCTGGGGGGGCTCTAATATCTGACTCCAACTTCTGCAAGGCTGCAGGTGTTTAATTTCAGAGTTGTTGACGCTCCTAGATAAACTACTATCCCTAGTTTATGAGTTTCATCGATCCAGGTTTAGAGTTTAAGCGCCTTATACTCTTTTTTTGCAATCATTTCTCTGGATTATTTTAGATGTGTTAGGTGAATATCCTAATCACTGGAATACCCCCCAAATTTGGTTCCATTTTATTATTTAGTAGAGTTAGAATAGAACACAACAGAAATAATATGCATCTATATATTTCTTACGAAATTCTACATATGTGGCTTTACTTCAGTCGCAGAGCGACTATGGAGCTCATGGAAATGAGATGAATGTTGAAATGACGTTGCTCATACATCAGTTCCACGCAGCTTCAAAGGAATGTAATGGCCAACTTTGCTATCCAATATCTAGTGTGACTGGTTGTCAGAGGCTATTTGAGACAGGCATGTCTTTAGGAAGCATTTTATAGGTAAAGGAGGGCTACTTTTGGTAATAGCAACCTAGCAGAACTTAATTCTACATAGTGTTAGAACAACTAATTTTAATTAACAGACTGTCTACAAAACCCTTTTCTAGATAAGTCATTTATCATTTAATATCATTATGTCCATTTGTGATTTCCTTTTTTTTTATATTTATTTTATTAAATTTATATTTGTCTATGTTCGTGATCTTTTTTTTTTTATTTTAAGCATTTGTTAAGAATGTAATATATGCTCTAAATTTATTTTTAAGTCAACTGGTTAACTACATTCATATCTTTGAATTTCTGCCAGTCCAAATTATAACTAGAACTTTTCAAGTATCTCTTAAAGAGCTGTATTATATTTCTTTCTAATAAGATTGTGGTGTTTCATAAATATTGTGTATATGTTATGTTTATCTTTCAATATGAAAGTAACTAAGTTTTAGAAAAGTTACTTAATTTTTTTTTTATATTTATAATTTGACTATGAACATCTTCCAATATTAAAGCAATTAATATAAGTTTAAGAAATGTTATGCAATTTTTTTATTTATAATTAGTTTATGTACATTGCTCAGATTAAGTAATAAATTGAATATTTTAATGAATTCTAGAAATATTTTGTGTTTATTTAGTTTTTTTTTGTTTACATACATCTAACTTGCTCAGAGGATAGTGGATTCATTAGTCACTAAAGTTATTTTTCATATATTTTTTTTATTTTTCATATATTAAATTAAAAATCCTGTCTACATAGAGATTTGAACCTCTTCTTAAAGCCCCCTCTGTTAGTAAGCTAAAGCTTTTGCCTCTCTGCCACATATCACACAAACAATTTGCTGATTTTAAGAATATAAACAAAAGTAAAGGGAGAAGTAAAAAAAAAAGTCAAGCTATGTTGAACTTTCAAACTTTGACCTTGTGAACTAGGTCACAGCCCTTTTTTTTAAATTTTGCACAAACAAGATTTAAAAGATTTTATTTTAGTATGGATTCTAAACTGTATTTCAATATTTCTAAAGAGTATTCTTAAGGTAATTTTTTTTTTCTTATAATTGGGGTGTGGTGGCTGATTGGTATAGCCTTTGGTTTCTAAACTGAGAAGTCCTAGGTTTGAATTTCTGTGAAGACTGGGATTTTTAACTTCTGAATTTATAAGACGCCAACTCAAAAGGTTACCCTACTTGAGTTGGGAAAAGTAAGTGTGGTTGTGCTGGCCACATGACACCCTCTTTAATGTCTGCCAAATGATCTTTACATTACCTGCCCTATAGATCTCAAGATCTAAAAGGAAACTTCCTTATAATTGTTTTCAAGTATAATGCAAATAAAGTGTGAAAAAATTAACTTGTTGCTTCCATCACCATGTACAGATCAGATGTACATTTATTTTATTTCACAAAGTGTTGCTTGTTAGTTTTTTTAGTTAAGTCTTCACTTCTGCAAGTCAGATAAAAAATATACTTAAAAATTCCAACTTTTTAATTCATCCAAATTGTAAGGTAAATTTCCTTATGGATAATCAAGATTATTATTTAAAAAACAAATAAAAAAGGTTATTCCTTTTTGAAATATGCTTTTCAAATATATGACCTTAAATAAATGTGATGGTTTGAGTGAAAAATATTTATAATTTTTATTGGTATATTTCATTTCTATGTTTTAACTGCTATTGAGTTTTCATTGTACTCTCACAATGTTATGTTACTGTTGATATATAAATTATTATTGTCATTGTTTTGGGTTTTCTTGGTGCTATTTGTGTACATCTTTTTGTTTGGTTTTTGTGACATGGCCAAAGTTAAGGCAAACAATTAGAAAGCTGGTGGAAGTCCATCAATGTAATATTAAAAGCCAGCACTAACTTATGTCACTGTAAAGTCACCATACTGTATCCTTGGGGAGTCTGGACGAGGAACACATGTAATGCATTAAATATATAGAGATCGGTGTATCATTTGACAAACCTTAATATGTTTACCGACATTTTATGACATGACATTTGAGGAAATAAAATTCTGGTTTATCATTATTCTCTCTAATTGTCTTTGATGTTCACATGTTACTATTTTCACATTCTCTTTACTTGTCCACAATTTCAAATCCTTGTCTTGAGGATCCTTTTATTTTGTTGATTTGGATCATATTAATCTTCCATTCAGAAGATTAAGGAGGAATGTAGTAGACCATGCAAACTCAGTAGGGATCAGCATGTTGTAATCTATTAGACCATCATGACAATGTGGCCAACTAGCAATCTTAGAGAAGCAATCTGACTGCTATAGGACATAGATGCTTAGAATATTAATAACTACAGTGACTACTTATGGCCAATCCTGGGCGTAATGATTGTAATGACAATAATGATGCAATAAGTTGGTTAAAGTACTGTCTGAATATAGAATACAAACATTAATGATGACTTTTCACCTGGATGAAATTATGGGCACATGTAACGAATGACTGTTTAGGAACTTTCTTGACTTAATTATTCGTTGGACCAAAAGTGCGTTAAATCTTCATTATCATCTGATTTGCATGGTTTTAGTGAAACATTCATTCCACCAGTCAACACTAACATTTTTGTCATGCATCTATCATTTGGTGGTCTTGTGTGTATAAACAAAATGTATTCTAGATCTATGTACTGGCAAACCAAATAATAAACTATTTAGTGAACTAACCAAATATTTGACATTTGTCATGACTTTTATGCTACCATTTTAATATCCAATTTAAATTTAGTTTACTCCCTGATCTGGTTTGGTCATATTAGACATTAAGACATGACTCATGATCAATAGCCATTCTTGAAGGTACAGGGGAGGGAGCATGAAGAAAGGGTCACCCAAAGAAAAGCTGGCTGAATAACATTTTAAAAAAATGGACTGGCTTTTCTCTTGATATCCTGCTAAGAACAGCTACTGAACAGGGAAGGTGGAGGGATTTGGTTACACAAACTGTCACAGCGCCCCTATGATGAAAGTCAAGGGAAAGATTACTGCTAATAGTTCAATTGGCAGTGTATGTATTGGGCAATTGATATTTTTGACCCAAAATAATTTGGTTTTTGTAAAGCAAGCATTGTTACGAAACTAAACAAGTGTTTGAAATTCATAACTTCACATGAATGGATTTGGAATGCTCTACTTATTATAAACAAATGTGATGTGTTTAATAAATGAAAGAATCAAACGTTAAGACACAGAAAGAAATGAATTACAAATAATTTGTTGCCACTACCTCTGTTACCTTTACAAAACAAATAACAAATCAGAAGAATCAATATAAAGTTGTACATTTCACATTGGGTAGGGTTTCTGTCTAGCATTGGAGTAAAGATGGACCACTACATATTCCTTAATGGAATATCAGTTTTAAAAAAAACACATTGAAACATAATTTGTGAACAAATATTTCAACTGTTCAGATATATGAATGAGATTTTCTAGATCATATTTTAAAAGATCAGAACAATGTATTATTTTTAGATTTGTAGACATTCTCATTGACCATCATTACAAAAAAAGGTCCACTACATATTCCTTAATGGGATATCAGTTTTAAAAAAAACACATTGAAACATAATTTGTGAACAAACATTTCAAGTTCAGATATATGAACAAGATTTTCTACATCGTATTTTAAAAGATCAAAACAATTGGACACAACATATTTTTAGATTTGTAGACAATCTCATTGACCATCATCACAAAGAAAGGGTTTAACTTTTTTTATTTTTACTGAAACTATTAAAAATACCATGTACCAACAAAGACCAGTGCCTACCATAAAATGCCCTATGCCCTTCACCAGCCGTACAAACCAAACATTTAAATTAAGTATTGCTCGGACCAGACATCCATTTTTTAAAAGTCGAGGTAAGGAAATATTTTTAAAACAAATTATTTAAATGGAAGTTATGAAGTTTCTAACATAAAACTTGCCTTTTTCAGAAGACAACAAAAGTATTTCCAAATGTTATCTTTAATATTTAAACAAACTCTCTGAGATGTCTAATTAAATGTCTAAAATAACAAGCGAAGAAAAATTATTTCATTTAGAATGGGTTAGGTAACTTGATTACAAATTACTTCTGAAGTCCATTTTTCAGGCTATAGCATGCTCAGTGCACTCTGGTTCGAGCTCTAGTGGGACGAGGTATCTGGGAGAAGGTTTCCACGTTACCAAAACTCAGCTTGAGTTTGAATCCCAATTGAAAATTAATAGTCTTTATTGGGATTCAATGCAGGTAAAAAAAAAAAAAAAAAAAAATTTTAATACACAACATTGAGAACTACAGGATGTAAGAGAAACAAATAATTTACAAGCCATAATTATCAAAAAAAAATTTTTAGTTTTCCAAAATAATAATTGAAACTTTTTTTTTTTCGAACATTCTCTATAGAACTAATATGAATCAATGTATATATACATTTTTCTTTAGAGAGAGGATAATCTAAAATGAAATAGGCAGAAGCTTATCAGGTAAAAAAATGTTTAGATGTGAAAGTAGGAATGGCTTGCCCTATTAATAAACAAAAACTCAGAAACCCTATAGGAAAAATATTTGTAACACCTTTCAAAAAAAAAAATGATATGAAAAAAGGTATCATTGCGAAATGGGTTGTTTAAAACACACACAAAAATAATAAAATAAATATTACAATATCTCTGACATTTTTTAAAGCAACCAAAGCTGAAAAAGTAATTTCATATCTATTTACACATAATGGAATCCGAAAAAGTTAACTTTTTTTTTCCTGCTAGGTTGTCTCCCCTTAGTATTAAAATTACTCAAAGTGTTTCATTTCTGACCAATATGGAAACCTTACAACACTTATAATGAAGGCTTAAGCACAAAAACACCATCACCCCTAGTTGACAGCTCAATGAGAAAGAAAAAAAAGTATATGCTGGCTCCAGTACACAAAGGCCCATGAATACTCTTAGGAAATGCATGGTCAGCACAATACAGTGTTGAATCAATAGACAGCAGATACTGAGAATGAATCCAAGATATTTTATTCATACAATCCAGCCAACTATATGTGATAATGGCCCATTCAAAGTTACTGATTCAGAGCAAGGCAATATTGAGTTGTGTTTTAATAAAGCCTCTTCAATCATTCATAATGGTGAAACCGCACTTAACACAAGGTTTTATTACAAATCTTGGTAACAAGTACCTCTGTAGAACCATGCAGTACCTGTTCACAGTTGTAAAAATAACTTTACAAGTAATTTCTTAAAAAGTTTTTATTTCATATATAAAGGTAAAGATTTAATGGCTCAACTGATTTTAGCACATACTGCCATTTTCTATGCCAATTCGAGAGCCATTTGTCACATAATGAGAAAACTTGTATATGCCAGTAACATCCAACACTTGAACTATTAGTACCATATAGAGAAGCCTGAACAAGATACACCAGTTTAGAAAAAATGACCGGTACAGAGAACTGTTTGATCTGGAAACGATTGCGCAGTTAATCCCAGTAATAGGCTTGGTTATCTGAGGTCTCCACCAGGAAAATGAGAATAAGTGCCATATAGGAATTTGGTTTTTGTAAGAATGAAAGAATTGTGAATTTCGAATACTCAGTAAATTCAGCTACATTTCCCTCCCTTGAGTAATATTGTCAACATTTGAAACAGAATTTGTGAAATACCACATAAAGATCTGTTACATCAGTCTTTTCCTTCATCCCTAAGCAGATTGTTAGACTTGTTCTCTAAGACTTGTTCAATAGTCTTTGGAATATCAATTGAATGATAATAAAAAATTGAGTTTGGCTACCTAAAGTAAATAGGTGGCTACCTCAAGTCAAAGGGTGGCTACCTACTCAAGTCAATAGGCTATGCCTAAAAAAATATGGAAATTCTTGTGTGGAAGTAACTTTCACTGATTCACTGACTGGCCAGTGGCTAAATATACTAAAATACACTTAAGGTATTTTCTGAATAATTTTGAATTAGCCAGACCTCAAAAAATGGACATCTAATACCAGCATTTCTAAACCTTTTTTTTTAACACAGGTTCCTGGTATTTTCATGTTTGAATCTCCCCTGTGGATTCAATTATTCCCACTTCAACCCTTCTCACTTTTCAGTTGATTTACTCTACATTGTTCTGAGCCTTTTCCCTCTCTTCCATTTCCACTCAAATTACCATGAAGGACAAATCTTTGGAAGAAAATTACCCCCCCGCCCACCCGAGGTATAAGAAACTCAAACTGAGAAATGTTGACAACAATGGCTTAAAATTTCAGAGCTTTCAGAAAAACACTGACTGAAATATGAATGCTCTTTTTATTTACAAACAAGAGACTACAAACGTTTTTTGTTTGTGTGTTACATACAAATGTTTTTTTAAGATCCTATCATGACAACATAAGTTAGTATCATGATACTAATGAACTTCTTGAGTGGTTACATCAAAGCATGAACTGTAAGATAAATATGAATCATTTAGACTGCTGTTCCTTCCTGACAATTCCTAGACACTAAATCTTCATCACAATAGGGGACACAACTTTTATCCGGTGACTTCTCTCCTACGACAGTTCCAGGTTGTGGATCTAATTCAGTTTTTTTAAACAGTGCAGAGTTCAAAGGCACTTGATGCGGTAAGGTCTGACCTACCAGTGTACTACACTCATCAGAGTGTGGACCTGCCACATGAGTCTCTACTAACTGAAGATCACCGGCTTGCACTGGACTGTCTTCACGGAGACAGGTCTGAGAGAAGTCAGGCTTTTGAAAGACTTGAATCTCTGAATTAGTTTCAGACTTTTCTTTTTCTTTGCAGTCTTGAGAGCTGAGAAAGTCTCTCAGCGGGGAGCTCAGCTCTTTGTTATTTTCTGAGCCCGTTTCAGCACTGGTCGACACTGGGGGAGATCCCATGAACGTGTTGGTAGGTACTAGAAGGGATTCTGTATCTGCAGCAACTAACGTGGATCCTGAGATACTGGGCTGGGGTTGGGATGTACCAGCTGTAGGAAGATCAGCTGATGTTGAGTTGTCCGTTAACTGCCTGCTACCAGCAGGCTGTCTTCCAGGGCTGTTTCGGAGCCGCTGAAAGAGTCTGTAGATATTACTCTGCGTGTAAACAGTCACGCGCTCAATCTCATAGTTACTTCGATTACCGGCGTTATTACCCCTGGTTGCATTTTGAGCATTAGTGGTACCCTGTACGAAGGGAGACCTGCGAAGAATGCTTAACAGATTAGATAAGCTGGCTGCGCCTTCCCTGACCGTAAGATTATTAATGGGATTAGCACCAGAGCCAGCAGTGTCACCGCCCTCTGTGTTAGCAGTATCAGCGGCATTGCTAGCACCTGAAGAGGCAGTAAGATCAGTTGTAGATGTAGATGTTTCCGCTGTTTCTGCCGGCGGTTGATTAGTCTGCTGGGTGTCATCCCCCTCAGGTCCAGGTTGTGGTGGGTTGGCTAGAAGCTCCTGAATGTGGACTTGTTGCAGAATAGCAGGCAGTTCATAATGATGAAAAAAGTAGATCATCGAGTGCTGGGAATACAAAAAAATGTCAGTTTTAGAAGAAATATTTTTAAGCAATAAAGTTTACAGATGTAAAAAAGTATTTCATTGACAAGTGATGCACTCACCTGTATAAACAGCCAGGATGTAAAAAGGGCCAAAGAGCTGTACTGACCATTAAATCTGTAGTGGTAGGCGTAGAAGGCGAAGTGGTACAAATAGAAGAACCTGGATACATTCAAGACATTTTTAAATGTGTAAAGCATTCAAAATTAAAGCATTAACTATGTAACCTAATAACCTTGATTAGCACTGAAAAAAACTAACACAATTATTTTATATAAAACAAATGTGGCATGGTGGTTGAGTGGTAAGGCACATGGCTTTCAAACAGCGGGTATCCTGGTGAAGAATAGGATTCAGAACGTCAAGATTTTTAGGATGCCCATGAGTCCACCCTACTTTAGTGGGTACTTGATACAGAAAAAAATAAAGGCAATTAGTCATTGTCATTGCGCTGAGCACAGAGACAGATGAGTTTTGCATCATCTGTGCTCCATGGATCACAAAGTCTGAAGGGGCATCTTTTATTTTTTACATTTAAACAAACCACATTCAGAAAAAAATATGCAAAATAGAAGCATATCAAATTTATTTACCAATGTTAGTGTAACAATTTATTGCATTCAATTATATTGTCTCAATTTACTGAGATGGGGTGCGGTAGTTAAGTGGTTAAGTGCTTGGCTTCCAAACCTGGGGTCCTAAGTTAAAATCTCGGAGATTTGGGATTTTGACTTAAGGAATTTTTCTTGCACCCCAAGTTGACCCAACTCTAATGGGTACCTGACTTTAGTTGGGGAAAGTAATGGCAGCTGGTTGTTGTGCACCCTGCTCATTAACCATTTAGCCAAAGAAAAATTACCTTAACATCATCTGCTCTATAGATCGCAAGGTCTGAAAGGGGAACTTTTTTTTTTCTTTTTTAATTTCACTGAGCCAGTTTCATTACTTACCTCAACCAAATTCTTTTGCTGATGTTAGTGTGGCAACAAATAGCATCATATTGATCCGCTATCCAAACTATTAGAATGATGTAAAAGGCTGTGGTGGTGTCATTGAAAAACTCAGACATGATTGCTTCCATACCTGAACGATGGACAAAAAACAAAATCCAATTAAATGCTAGCATCGATATACTTGTTGCTACAAAAAAATATTTAAAAGCCAAATAAAATATATGGACTGGATGACATTCAAGTTAGGCAGGATCTAACTAAATCATGGTTGAGCACCCAGAGACTGGAAAGACGATAATGCCACACATCTTTATAAAAGAACAAAGATAAGTTTCACTAATAGTATAGTAAGTAAAGTACCCCTTTCAGTCCTTGTGATCTACCAAGACCAATAACAAAAGTAAAGAAAGTATTACATATAAACAATAAAAAAAAAAAAACAATAAAGCCGAAATCTTGAGTGAATTCTATGTTCACATTCTTTAAGTCACAACATTTAAATAGTAACTACTTGCCAAGGAAAATCATTCTTACTAGTAAAACTTATATATAATAATATAATGTTTAAAACTAGGATCGCGTGTAAACAAAATACTAAAACACATTATCCATATAATGAAACATTCTTGATTAACAAAAGGTTTTAACTACACGTGAACATCTTGGCAAGTGTTAAGATCAAGTGAGACTCAAAGGGCTTAGATAATAATGAAGAACCTCTTGTTTCTAACACTAAGAACAGTATTAAGATCAAGTGAGACTCAAAGGGCTTCTTCTTCTTCTTCTAGCCAGCTTTATTGCTGCTGAGCTGCGAGTTCTTTTGCAGACTGTGCCAAGGAAAAAAAGTGTACTGTTTTCTTCAGTTGTTCAGCACTGCCGTACAGGGTGTTGGTTATGTTGGGCTGTAGTGGAAGTAGGGTCTGCCTAAGGTGGATTAGGGAGGGGCATTCAAAGAGGATATGGTTTACAGTTTCAAAGGGGTGGGCGCAGTGTCTGCAAAGGGGTAGTTGTGTGGAGTTTATTTTGTTCAGGTGGTAATTTAATAGTGGTGTGTGTCCTGTTCTTAGTTGGAAGATTGTAGATTGTTCTTTGCGGGGGAGGATATTAATACTGTCTCAAAGGGCTTAGATAATAATGAAGAACCTCTTGTTTCTAGCACTAAGAACAGTATTAAGATCAAGTGAGACCCAAAGGGCTTAGATAATAATGAAGAACCTCTTGTTTCTAACACTAAGAACAGTATTAAGATCAAGTGAGACTCAAAGGGCTTAGACAATAATGAAGAACCTCTTGTTTCTAACACTAAGAACCGTGTTAAGATCAAGTGAGACTCAAAGGGCTTAGATAATAATGAAGAACCTCTTGTTTCTAGCACTAAGAACAAACTCATAAGAATTTTTTCTTCAAATCCCATTAGGGATGACACACTCAAGGCTTAAAAACTTTTTAGGTTAGGGTCTGAAATTTAAGGTTGCTCATGTGAACCCAAAAAAAATCATTTACGAAGGATTTCATATTGAACAACTTTACAGAAAGAAAACAATCTACACTAAAACAAAACACTTACAAAACAAAAGAGGAAAGGAGAAAAACGGTCAACAAATCTAGCCTGGTGCCCCAACAGTCCAACAGACTAAGGGATAGGTGAAGATGAAGACTAACAAAACATGTTTTTGTTTGCATTGTTTTAGGTGATGGATTTGTTGTAAAAAAAATTTGCATTACAATTTTTTCAAGTTTTTCAACTCCAAATAGTTTTTCTTATATTTTCGGCCACGAACTAAACTTCTTCATATAATTCTCTGGCCTTTCTTCTAAGGGCAACAGCTTTTTGTTTTTGTTGACCTTCAGCTTCTCCCAGTTATCTGCTTCTTCAGCTAAACCAGAAAGAATGCTCTCTCTTCATTCACTATATTTTTTAAACAGTGTTTCTTTCATTTTCAATAGCTTTTTTTAGTGGCTTCTGGTTTTTGTTTTTTCCAAGTAATCTGAATACCTCACTCTTGATTATTGAGATTCACTTTACCAAAAGTCTAAAACTGTCCAAACCATCAACTTAGTGTAAGTAGTTTAAGATTATTTCTTTGGCTATGTGCTATTATTCTGATATGTTGGATGCAAGCACTCCTTATTGATTGATAAATCTTACCAAAAGTAAGAAGATTCTTAAAGAACTTTCTGAAGTTTTACCTCCAGGCTGTAAAAAAAAAATATCGAACCTGTCTAGTCATAAATATATGCATCACATCTTGACTTATTTAGGCCTCTGAGAGGAATTGCTGTAACTCTAAGAAAACAGCTTCACAGTCAATACATTTCAAGTGTCTCTTTTCACATTTACAAAGGGATCTAAACAAGCAGTTTCCTGAACCAAAAGTGATATGACATTTCTGCTGCAAATACTTAGGCAATCAAAATACATTTTTTTCATCAATTTTGAATTGAAGAATTTTTTTTTCACTGACAGATTTTTCAGCTCTTGGTCAGTCAAATAACTTATGATCTAATTCAGATACGGGCTTCTGGGCATCATTTGATTTTGTGTCCAGTGGAAGCTATTTCCTAAAAGTTGTAGCACTTTCAACAACAATTTCCTTCATGAAATGTTTCATGAACAACTTAAAAAAACAACTAAGTCATTTGCTGGGAAAATAAGCATTAGTCTGTCATCAAGATACTGCTTAGATAATGTCTCTGTGTCAACACTAATAAACAAAAACAAAAAATCCATCTTTGCCACAACTACTTTATGACCATTCTCTAAACACATAAATCTACTTTGTCCATTGTCAGGGGGAGGTAGGGCGAGAGTGAATATGTTACTTTGATATTTTGGTATGATAGTGATATCCCCTCCCAGATTATGAATGTGAATAGTCTTGCACGTGTTACAAACTGAATGTTTTAGTCTTCGTTGAATGTGCGAGAGAGTGTGTTAGTTAGTGATGTCTTGTCCCCTGTCCAGGAAGATTGGAGGGTTACTTTCTGGACTGGTGGTTTTATATTAATATTTATTGAGTTGATGTCATTGTGTGCTTATTGAATATTAAAGTATTATTTATATTTCCATAGCTTGAGTTAAAGTGTATTTGTTAAGTAATATTTATTTCTCCTAATGAGAAAAGCCAAAGAATAAGCAAGAATAGAACCCAGACATCCATGGCTTTAAATCTAACTTTAAACTTTATTGGCATTTAGTTTAGTTGTTTGTTTGTTTGTTTTTTATTTTTATTTTGGGTTATTAAAAAAAAAAAATTAGCCATGATGGGAAGATTCCAGGTTTTTATTTTTTCATGTTTTTCTTATGGTTTACAGGATTACTTTGGCTGAAACTAAATTCCATGCATTTCCCAAGTGCGTGGCGACCATGCTTCACTAGAGAATGGACCAAGAAAACCAATATTGGATTTAAAGCATACTCTGCTTCTTTATTTTCTGTGAAGGAACATCTGCATTTTATAAAATAAGAAAAGAAAGATAAAACATGATATTCAAACATTTGCTTACCAACAAGAGCAAGAATCACAGTTAAAAGTGGGGCTGCTGGGAAGGCAATGGCGATGTTCATATCAAACATTTGAAGTAAATCCACTGAGAAAATTAACAAAAAAAGTATTATTTCTTGAACTGAAAAACTACTTTCTTTTCAAAGCATAATATATTAAAACTATTAACCATTCAGTTGTTTGTCATTTTAAACTTAATTACAAAATACATAATACAATGTGTATTAAATATTTAAGGTTACCCAGAGAAATAAAAATAAGGGCAATATGCTTATGGAAATATCCCTATGTCTGTATGTGACTGGATGTCTTTAGTTAATAGTTCTTACTTCAAATCTGTGTTTATGAGTGTGTTACGAAAGACAAATCTGTGTTTATGAATGTGTTGCAAAAGACTAAATCTGTGTTTATGAATACGCTAAAAAGACTAAATCTGTGTTTATGAATAAGCTAAAAAGACTAAATCTGTGTTTATGAATGTGTTGCAAAAGACTAAATCTGTGTTTATGAATAAGCTAAAAAGACTAAATCTGTGTTTATGAATGTGTAACAAAACACTAAATCTGTGTTTATGAATGTGTTACAAAAGACTAAATCTATGTTTATTAATGTGTTACAAAAGACTAAATCTGTGTTTATGAGTGTTATAAAAGACTAAATCTGTGTTTATAAATGTGCTACAAAAGACTAAATCTGTGTTTATAAATGTGCTACAAAAGATTGTCTTGTTAAAACTTATTAATCAACATATCTATAAGACAAATAAGTGTCCATCAGAATAGAAGTACCAATTAGAATAACATTAAGAGAAAAGAACCAATTAGCAATATAAAGATTTTAATTATTAATCAAAATATCTATAAGTATCTTTCAGAATAGGAGTACAATTAGAATAACATTATAAAATTAACAGAAAAGAACCAATTAACTACATTGGTTTTGGTTTTCAATTGTTATCATGTTTTGTTTGGAAATGTATTTTTTTTATATATTGTTTTGGTTTTTGGCACATCAGCCTAATTTGGACCATGTCGTGCCCATAATCCAGGAGACAGAGTGATGTGTAATGAAGGCAGACTGAGGAAAAGAGGAAGCAGACACAATGATAGAAAAGAAGTAGGGCACTTGTGAGCCCCAAAAGTGCTATATAGTGTGAATCGCAGTATAACATCATGTCTCAGGACAGTGTTTTCTTTGGTGTAATGCACAAATGGTAAGACATATTTCCATATGGACAATAAAGATTACCATTATTATTATTATTTTTATAAAAACAACATGTAGAAAGTTATTCTAAAAACATTCATTTACTTCAAAATGTAATTTATTTATTTTTGGAAACCACATAAAAATAAAACTTTTTTTGTCTCCCTTTGTTGTTGTTTTTCTTCAATTTTTCTCCCTGTTGAAGACTTTAGTGATAGACATTTTCCAATGTTATGGTAACAGAGGTAAAACAATGGTTTATAGTAAGCCCTAGGACGTCATAGGAGGTTATCTAAAATGAATTTTTCTTTTCAAAAGTTAGTCGGTCACAGAGCTGATAAAAGAAGTGTATTCACCTCTATATGTGATTTAAAATGAGAAAAGGGCCCAGAAAAAGAAAGCTAAGTGTGTAATAGAACTGACTCTAAAGATCATCTTTCAATTTCAAGCAAATAATACATTATTTAATATTTTAAGTTATTCAAAGTGTTCAGTAATTTTTGCATCAGTACAATCAATACCATTTCCACAAGATTTTATGTTTCCAAAAGCTTACTTCTGATACATATTTGAAGCTTAGATTTTGTCATAGATCTACGAGTGTTACTATTTATTGAATGTATTTAACAGACACATTTCCTACTTACTGATAAAAACAAATATTTGATGATGAGAGTAGCGCAACAATGTGGACACTGAAACAGTCTGTGAAAAAGAGATACAAGTCGTTACACAGATTTGTTATTAAACCTCGGACAGAAGGCATACATTAATCTTGAGCATTGCTTATAATCCCAAACACTTGTAAATCAAAACAGACCTTACAGGAGGAATCAGAAAAAAAAAAGATTTTTTTTTCAGAAATCAAAATTACCTTATAAAAAAGGGAAATTCAAAACATAACATACATATGACAAAAATAGAGAACATAAATAAACATTTTACATTTTGTAAATAGTGTTTTTTTTAGTCTAGGTATAATTTTATAATGCTTGCCTCTAAATTTATCACATGAAACAAGAGAAACTTTAAAGATATTTTTCCTCAACTATCAGCACCCTCACTTATTCTTTAACAAATTGTATTTTAGTGCACAACTTTGAAAGATTAAGAACTGACCAATAAAAATATTTTCTCTCCCCTTTTACAGAAAAACATAACGTTTTTTTTTGTTACTTATATATAGCACCACTTCATACTAATAGCATGCTCAGGTCTATATCTTTTTTATGAGCCTATGGGGGAGTGGTGGGGGGAGAGATGTTCTGGAAGAAGGTTTTCATGCTGCCTTTAAGTACTCAGCAAGCACAACTTAGATCAAGTCGGGATTCAAACCAAGCAGTTTTTGCCAGCCACCCACTTATATCCCATTGCCTGGTGTTGCTTTAACATTGTAATGGAAGTTGATGCTTTAACTATTAGGTACACACACACTGATACATTTTTAAGTCAAGGTGGGGGTAGGGGCTGAGTCTTAATGCACTTAGCTTCAGTACCCAGGGGTTCTCAAGTTTGGATCTCGGTGAAGACTGGGATTTTGAAATTTGGTCGTTGTGCTGGACACATGACACCTTTGTTAGCCATCAGCCATAGAAACATGGCCTTTACATCATTTGCCCTAAAGATTGCAAAGTCTGAATGGGGAACTTTACTTTTGGTATGCCTAGGTAAGCAGTAAGATGCAAGTTAAAAGCACTCTGATTGAAATCACTCATACTTAAGCTACTGGTACACTCATTATATGCTTGCTTATCTTATCTTATAAAATACAGACATTACTTGAAAAAAATGATGATGATTATGTCCTACATGTGTCCCTACATCAATCTAGTCATGCATGTTGATCAATGACTTAAATTCTGCCAAATCATTGGTTTTCCTGGCTGAATCAGGCAACCCATTCCATGCTCTAAAAGCAGAAGTATTTGTACAAGTTTGTCCTAGCATATGGAACAAGGAATGTGCCTTTATCTTTGTTTCTTTCTGAGTATTTTATTAGGTTTAGTTTTTATATTTGCGTTACTAGTCATAAAGTTACATGAAATAAAGTTTCAATATCAAAAGATAGATACATACTAAAGCAAACATGGGGGCATGGTGGCTGAGTGGTTAAGTGCTTGGCTTACGAACATGGGGTCCTGGGTAAGAATCTAGGTGAAGACTGGGATTTTGAATTTCTGAATTTTAAGGGTGCCCCTGAGTCCACCCGATTCCAATGGATAGCGACTTTAGTTAGGGAAAGTAAAGGCGGTTGGTCGTTGTGCTGGCCACATGACACCCTGCTTGTTAACCGCTGGCCAAAGAAACAAATGACCTTAACATCATCTGCCCTATATATCGCAAGGTCTGAAAGAGTAACTTTTTTATAAAGCAAACAGACATTTTTTTTTATTGCAAGGCTCATTAAGTGTAAGGAGCATGAATGAATTGTGATGTTAAAAAGTTACATTAGAATCAAGTAGATACACTTTACAGCTATATTTACACAACATCATACAAATTTTATGTCTATGGATTTGTCTATGCAAGGCTAAGAATGGCTTCATTGTGGTTTTACTCAGTCTAAATATTCCATAACAAATTTGGGGCACTATGTCATTCATTCATCTCTATTAGTCTATAGAAACATTGACAAAAGTAGACTTACAAATATGAGCATGATGAAGGCTGCAGCCAGGTAGGATGTACGGGCCATCCACATACTAATGAAACGAAAATGTTCCCCCGTCACAACATTACGCAAGTAACCTACATCAGAGGAAATATTGTTTTGGATGAGGCATAGAAATTCAATAAGTCTACAGAGTGAAATGTCTTTAAACATGTCAGCCATTGGGCCAAGCTTTATGAGCAAAGAGATAAGACTAAATGTAGAAATAAGATGTCTACAAAATAAATTAAATGTCTCTGTTGCAGAAAAAAAAAAGTTTAATTCATGACCATGCTTGTGCATTATCTGGCCAAGCTTCTCTGTCAATAATCTAACCATACTTGTCTGAGTCGTTTACAATCTGACTATGCTTAGCAATTATATTACTTCACTATCTGCTAGGCCTAAATACTCTGTCCATTGGTTTCTGTTGTACCCACTATAAGATCATACTCAGCTATGCAGTCCTCTGACTGAAAATACTTAGTCAACGTAGACTGTCTGCTCTGCAACTTAACTTGACCAATATTATATCCACTGACCTTTGTTGTTTTCCTTCTCTGCTAGTTTTTTTATGCTGGACATTAGAATGTCATCATAACCCAGAAATTCATCCAATAGGAAGCGACTGAATCCATCTCCGAAGCAAGTTTCTTTTTCAGGGTCTAAAAACAAAAAATGAAACAGTATTGTAATAACAATCATCTTATACAGCAATCAAATCTTCTTCTTCTTCTTCTTCGTTGTCATTAGCAATCAAATAACTTATAATTAAACAATTCTATATGGTAAAAGTATGGGGCATAGTGGCTGAGCGGCAAAGCATTATGCTTCCAAACCAAAGAGTCTTGAGAAAAACTCCTGATGAAGACTTGTGATTTTGAATTTCTGGATTTTTTAGGACACCCACAAGTATACCTAACTTTAACAGGCATATTTTGGGGGACGTATGGGTGGTTGGACATTTTGCTAGCTACATGACACCCTTGTTAATCCTCAGCCATAGAAACAGATACATCATCTTCCCCAAAGATCTTGCAGACAATGGCTTTATTGTTCCTTATTTTTTGGACTGAAAGACCATGTCATATTATTAGGAATTACATCTGTGATTAACATTGCTGATTTATCCAACAAAAGAGATTAAGAATAAATATTGCTACTTTCAACAGCATACTTTGGCTTACCTAGCATGACCAACATAACAGTGATGTTTAACTTTTTCCTTGTCTTTGGCAACAGGCGCAGTAAGCCATATTCTAACGAGTATTCTACAATGTATTTTTCTTCAGGCCAAACTGGAACAAAGAAGGTCATCAGTTTACAATGTGCAAATATTTAACCACAGGTTATGCTTTAAAACCAAGCCTACAGAATACACAAACCTCTTTGCATTATATACATATACTAAACATTTCTTTTGGTCTCATTTACATAAAATTTAGAATATTTTTGAAAACATCAAGACAAACATAAACCTAAAATATCAAGACAAAATAAACCCAAACATTCAAGGCAAAATAAACCTAAAATATCAAGCCAAAATTAACCTAAAAAATCAAGCGAAAATAAACTTAAATAGCATAACAAAATAAACCCAACAGGATTTACCAGCTCTAGCAAGCATTTCAAATTCACTTAAGCTTTCTGCCGTAGGGGATTCCAAAGATGATCGGGAGATGTTTTTCTTGTCCAGTGCATATGATGGTACTTGGTTATCCTCTTCTGGAGCATTATCAAGACCCCAAAATTTAAAACTGAAGTATAAAATTTCATACTTATACTAATACACCAGTAGAAAGCACAAAAAATAATTCTTAGCAGAGATATAATATAAAAAAATAAAATTCTTTGTTCACTAACTATATCCCCATATTCATTACTCTTTGAATCAATATTTTGTTTTTTAGTGTAAATATGTTTCTAGGGTCCAGAGATTAGGTTATATTTTTGCATTGAAGCATTATCCTCTTAGGCATGGTTTCAAGAAAACAAATTAACATTAAGAAGAGAATTGGACATTAAGACCAGCATAACAGAGTAAATGAGGGGGCAGAGAGAGAGAGAGAGAGAGAGAGAGAGAGAGAAAGAGAGAGAGGGAAGGAAAAAAAATAATTAAGCATAGTTTTGAGTATAATGTTCATATCTAGTTCACAGAGGCCTGTGATATGTATATAACACAACCCAATCATAGAAATGGTCGATGCCATTGATGAACCTACAGGGATGAAAAGCTTCCTGTTCATGCCTATCTGTTTAAAGTAATTAAAAATGGGCTACTTGGGAACGCTCTGATTCCGTATTGGACTTTTTCAAAAGTTAACACTTAATGTAATAATGTAAAAAGAAAAGTAACTCAACACTATTTGTACCTAATTATCTAAAAAATTGTCAACTTTCAATTGGTACTACTTGATTGTAGTCACCTAATGTTAATTACAAAAAAAAATAAAAACAATTGATGGATTAATTTTAAGGACCAACCTAATGAGATCATCCCAGAAACTTGGCTGGACTTTTTCAATAAGTGGCTCTTCCAGATTTTCATGATTACCACTGGCTGGCTCTGTTGGTGACGGTTCTATTTTTTTAGCTTTTAAAACTTCTTGTTTCACAGATTCATTGGTAATATTCTCTGCTGTTCCCTTGAATGCCATTTTCAAGTTGCTAAAATCTGTTTTAATCACATTCTGCACTTGACTCAGTTCTTCTATTAGGTCTTGACTTAAGTGTTCCTTAAAAAGATTGGTGTTCACAGTTTTGTTAAGAGCCTCACTTTCAGTAGTGTTTGAATCCTCATCGATATTGAGTTCGTCTTCTTCAAACACCATACTAAAGTTTGACTCCTCAAGCCCAAGCTCCTCGGCTAAGGAAGACTGTAGGAACAATTGAATGTCAGAGTATTCTTTTCTGTAAGAGTTCAACAGAGTATAGTTTTCAGGAACATCGCGCATGATCTCAACACGCAGGATCCCGTCTCTTGGCCATACGTCTTGGATGTGCTCAAGACAATTCATAGGTGCCTTAGCAAATACAGCATGAATATACACTAGTATTCCCAGAACAAATAATGCCTGTGAAAAAAGTTTCAAAATTATTTTTTTAGGCTTTAGGTTTTTTAAAAACTGGCATTGGTTGATAGCTAATAGGATTATGTTTAACATGTTACTTGAAAACATTATTAGCTATCTTATATAATACAAACGTTACTTCAAAAAAAAAGATGATTACGTCCTATGCGTCACAAATCTAGTCATGCAAGTTAACCAATGACTTAAATTCTGCCATGTCACTGGTTTTCCTAAAATTCTGCCATGTCACGTCTCTCTTTACCAAGAGGCCTGTATAAGACACTGGCCCCAATACACCCCAATAGAAAGAAAACTATATGGAGAGCTCCCTGATTTGGAAACCACTGCGCAGTTCACCTCATGTGTTGGTCTAGTCACCTGGACACTCCAACATAACAATGAGAACGAAGAAGAAGAAGACTGGTTTTCCTAGCAACCCACTCCATGCTTTCATAGCACTAGGACATTTGTACAATTTGTCCTAGCATATGGAACGAGGAATGTGTCTTTATCTTTGTTTCTTTCTGAGTATTTTATTAGATTTTATTTTTGTATTTGGAGATTACTCAAGCTTCTCTTTCCCATAGACTGCTTATGTTTGGTAAATTGTGTGGGAAAACATCATAGATGGTAATGCTCACGCACTCTTACTCATAGATCAGTGATATCCAAACTATAACACACAAGTCAAATCTAGTCCATGAGTTAATGCTATCTGGCCCTTTAAAACATCTTCTTAAAGCACTTAATGAAGCCTCAGAGGCTCAGTTTCCTATGAAGCTGCAGAGGCTCAGTTCCCATTGAACTTGAGTTTTTGAGGTGATGCAGCCTGTGAAACTTGTTGTGGAAATTTGTATGGCCCCTAGGCTGAAAAAAGTTGTGCATCACTTCATAGATGATAATGCCCATATGATTGCTCAGCGCCCTTAAAAAGAAATGTGCTCTAAAGTATGCCAAATTGGCAGGCATGGTGGCGGTGGTAAAGCGCTTGGCTTCCAACCATGAGGTTACCAGGTTTCAATCCTGTTTTTTTTTTATTTCTGAATCTTTAGGATTTAATGGGATTGAATGTTGAAAGAAGGAAGCACTGGTTCAAATCCCTGTGAAGACTGGGATTTTTAATTTTGTGATTTTTAGGGCACATCTGAGTACACCCAGCTCTAATAAGTACCTGACATTAATTGGGGAAAACTAAAGGCAGTTGGTTGTTATGTTGGCCACAAGACACCAGAACAAATGATCTTTACATCATATGCCCTATAAACAGTATGGTCTGAAAGGGGAATGTAACTTACTTACTGACTATCCCAAATCATCCCACCTCAGTTTGTGTTAGCTGAACAAGTGATAATTATTAGGCACTATAGATTGTAGAGCACTCTAAGGCTAAGGCTCAGTACCAAAAGGCCTGCTAGAGAAAAAGAACGCATTTTGATAACGTAATTGTTATGACACGGTTACTATGTGTGGTCAACCGTGACACACAGTCAAGTGTTGGGTATCATTAGAGGATTTGCGGGAAGTCACGAGTGTGTTAAAAACAAGAAGAAAGGAAGTCATCTAGTGGGAGTTGGTTATCTGTAGATAATGTTAGCCTTGTAAATATGTTATGTTTGAATGCTTCACAATAAAGCCAGTTTATACTTAAAAGGAATTGTTTCTTCACATAATACCAATCTTATGATAAATTAGTCATAAAAATTTTTTATTTTTTTTTAAAAAGCCAAACCTTTAAAAGCAGTGCAAATTCCAAGACTCTTCTAATGGGTCTTGGGAAAGCTCTGGCATAGGTAATGGTGATGCGATAGAATAATGCATGAAACAGGCGATTTTGAAAGTGAAAAAAAGGGTTATTCTCTCCAGCTCTGCCATTGTTAGTGTTGCGAGGCCGTGTACCTCCATTATTGGTTCCAGGGTTGTTCATGATCAAACAGCTCAAGTTAATAGCTAAAAGAAAGAAAAAAAACAAAGAATAATATCAGATCATTTTTTGGCATTTAACTGTGAAGTCAATATTTTTTTCATATATAATTGGGATCAAATCTTAACAAGCCAGTAAATCAGTGGAGAACAATAAAAAACTAAGGTAATTTTCAAGACGGATGCAACTACAAAAATTGTCAGTAACTAAAAAATCTGATTGTCATGAAATATACCTCTTTTTTAAATAGTGTTTATAAAATGAGTGGATACATCATAAGTGAAACATTAGGAGCCATCTTACAGCATTTAAGATGGGAGAGACTACTTTTTTACTGTGATAGTTTTGCTTTAAAAAAAATCATAATGCTTAACTTTTTCTCTCCTAATTGATGATGTCATCGTTGATTTGACCCCATTAAACTAAATTAATTTTTTAATTAATAAACTTTAATTTGTGTTGTGTAAAAAGAGCATGCATTCTCCTATAATTTGATACCAAGTATAACATTTTCTAATAACAAACAAAAAGTTATTTAAGTTTAATCAGAACAGGATAGTGCAATACAAATGAGCAAAATGAATATTACTGTCGGAATGAGGAAAATAATTACGGAGAGAAAGAGTTGAAATTATCATGTTGTAATTCAAGTGGCGGACTGATAGGGTTAATGTGTGTGTGACTTACTGACACACGAGACTCAGGCAAAGCACACAGGTCAACGGCTGTTGAACAAGGGACAGTACTGCTAGTATGAGCCGTGTTATGGTCATGTGATCAAAAGCCTTCACGGACGAGGGGCATTGTGTAAGTAAGGACAGTTGAGTCCAGGACAGCAAGGCAGTAAGAACGGTGCTGTACAAAGTGAGTCCCTTAAAATATAGTTGTACAAGTCTAGAAGTAGACAGAGAAAGACTTGCAGTGTTTAGTAGGCAGTTGTGTTAAGTGCAAGTAAGCATTTGAAGTTAGTGAAGCCAAAAGTGTTTAAATGGCTGTTGATGTATTTGTCATTAAACCGCCACTTTGTTACTTGAAACTCTTGTTGTCAAGTTCTTGTGTTAGATGTGTTGTGTTAAGCAGTGTTTACAGAAGGCCTGATAGAGAAGATCGTAACAATGTAATAAAAACAAAATGAGACCTTAATGCACGTAACTTCTTAAATTATCTTCTACAGCCTAAAGGATACTTAATAAGAGCATACTGAAAGAGCTATAAGGAATGCAGGTTATAAGATAAAGTGGTCAGACTCGACATGCTAGAATAAAATGCCTTATTTGCATTTCTTTTGTCATCACTACCCAAGAAACAAAAGATCTTCAAGACAGAGCAAATTGAAGCACGTCTTTCCACCCAGAAAAATGTCAGTTATTAAGAGTAACAAAAAAACTAAAACAAATTAATTCCACTTATCTTATTCATGGTAAATTAGTAACACAGACTAAAAATGCAAAATACCTAGGTGTTATAATAAATGAAAAGCTGTCATGGAATCCCCATATTGATGAAGCTATCAAAAGATCCCACAAAGCATTAGGGTTTATTAAAACAAATGTCTATAAATCAAATTAGAACATATAACTAAAATGTTATTTAACCTTGGTTAGGCCAATAATAGATGATGCATCCTCTTTTTGGGACCCCTCAACTCAAGAAAACATTAAGAAACTGGAACACAAAATAGAGCAATGAGATTCATAACAAACAAATATTCACATTTGACTCGAGTAACACCTTTAGTAAAATCACTAAATTTAGAAAGCCTTCAGGGCAGAAGACTCAAAAGTAAAGTAGCAATTATACATAAAACACTGAACCATAATCTTCAAATGCATAAAACAAATTTAATAAAATACTCAAAAAGACACAAAGATAAAGGCACATTCCTCGTCCCATATGCTAGGACAAATTTATGTAAATACTCCTTCTTCCCCAGTGCTATTAGAGCATGGAATGGGTTGCATGAGCTAGCCAGGAAAACCAGTGACTTGGCAGAATTTAAGTCATTGGTTAATATGCAAGACTGAATGCATGACGCGTAGGACGTAATCATCTTCTTGTTTGAAGTAACGTCTATATTATATAAGAGCAAGTGTTAAGTACATTGTTGTATAATGGAATAGCAGAAATAGCATCCTAATAATGACCACAGAGGATTTAAACCATGGTTATAATTTAATAATTGAAATCAGTGACATCATGGATGATGAAGGCTTTTCTCAAAAGTATTGGAGAAAGAGGAGATATTAAAATGTCATCAAAAACAATTTTTAGGAATTAAATTTGTTCAATCTTCGTCTCTGCTATCAACTCAGCTCGACAGAGTCATTACCATATAAACAAAGGGAAGAGCAAGGTGTTCAAGATTAAGACATCCATCACAGTCCAAGGTGAGGGGCTGGAAGAGGTGGAAAGCTTTAGCTATCCCTACTCTATCCTGGACAAACATGGAAGAACAGATGCAGATATGACGAAAGGTAAAGCTGGAGCAGGCTTCCACCAGCTGATGAAAAAAAAGGTTTTTCAACACTATAGTGAAGTCAATAATACTTTATAAAGTGACCAGGAGAACCACTGTTACCACCTTGAAAAAAATCCAGGTATTCATCAATACCTGACTCAAGAAGATTCTTATGATCCACTGGCCAGACAAGATCACTCATGAGAAACTGTGGCAAAGAACAAAGCAGCATCCCATTGAAGAAGATATCTTTCAAAGATGCCAGCAATGGATAGGTCACACCCTTTGCAAACCAGCTTAGAACAACTCAAGCTAAGCCCTCACCTGGAAACCCCAAGGAAAGATGAAAGATAAAGACATTCCTATAGGAAGCTAATTGGTGGCAGAGATGAGATAAAGAATCTTCTACACATTCATCAAAATTTTTAATGCATTAACCAGTGTAAACAATATATATAGCCTAAAATGATTTTGAGACTCTGTATAAAATTTGTCACTGGTTCTCTTTGATCTCCAATTTTAATATAAATATGTGTGATGATTTTAATATTATAAATAACATTATTAGATTTTATATTCTAGCAATCTACAGTTAACTTCAGTCCAAATTAACAGTATATTACTTGCATATTTTGTTTAGTGCATATCTACCCATGCTTAGCATACACAGTGTGCTTTGGTTCTATCTCTTTGATGGAAATGTGTGTGTGTGTGGGGGGGGGGGGGGGGGGGAGGTATCTGGAAGAGGGTTTCAGTGCTGACTTTATTATCTGTGGCATTTTACGTCTCGAGAGACGATCTTTTCCCTTTGCAACTTCTTGTGTGACTAAAGAGGCCAATCCTTGATACACAGATGCGATCGCAGGTTGGGCATATATAATCACCAGGCGCCGTTGCATTTTCACCCTTCTTTCTGGTTCTGTTGTGTATGGCATCTGCTATCTTTGACCCTTCCTTTATGCTCTCTCTCCATGAGGATCTGTCCAGTGCCACCTCTTCCCAGTTGCCAGTGTCGATTTTGAAGAGCTTCATGTCGCGTTTGCATACATCCGTATAACGTAAAAGTGGGCGACCAGCGGCTCTCCTGCCTTCTATTAGATCGCCATACAGGATGTCCTGTGGAAGTCGACCTTCTGGCATTCTACGAACGTGGCCAAGCCAGCCAAGGCGTCTGCTGCTGATAACAGAGCGGATGTCCTGGCACCCTGCTCTTTGTAGCACTTCCTCATTGGTTATCTTATCTTGCCACCTTATTTTAAAGATCCGCCTTAGGCATCGGAGGTGGAAAACATTCAGCTTTTTTTCCTGCCATGAGTAGGTTGACCATGTTTCACTTCCGTACAGCAAGGTGCTCAACACACAGGTCCGGTAGACTAGGGCTTTAGTACTACTAGTCAGCAATATGTTGTCCCAGACTCTTTTCTGCAGCCGTGACATGGTGGCCATTGCCTTGGCTATCCTGTTGTTTATGTCTTTATCCAGTAGAGTGTTGTTGGATATGATGGAGCCAAGGTAACAAAAGTGATCAACAATTTCTAGTGGTTGGCCATTAATGTTTACTTGAGTTGCAGTGTTTGTGTTTTGGACAAGTATCTTAGTCTTGCTTTGACTGATGTTTAAGCCGAACTTCTGGCAAGCAGCAGATAATTTGTCAACCAGGCACTGTAGCTGAATATCAGAATCAGCCACAATAGCTGCATCATCAGCATACAGGAGTTCCCTGACGAGTAGCTTCCTAACCTTGGTTTTTGCCACTCAATGAACTGCAGTAGTTTGGGAGGGCAACCTATTTTCCTCAGGAGTTTGAAAAGGCCACTTCTGCTGACCATGTCAAAAGCTTTAGTCAGATCAACAAAAACGATGTAAAGGGGTCTGTCTCTCTCTCTGAATTTCTCCTGCAGTAGTCGTAGAGAAGATATCATGTCTACAGTGGATCTACCACTCCTGAATCCACACTGAGACTCTGGGTAGACTCTAGAAGCTATCACTTGCAGCCTGGATAGTGCCACTCTAGCAAAGATCTTGCCCACTATACTGAGGAGAGAGATACCCCTGTAATTGTTGCAGTCACTCCGATCCCCTTTGTTCTTGTATATTGTGACTATAGTTGCGTCACGCATGTCCTGTGGGACATGACCTGTTTCCCAACAGCGGCAGAGGAGAATATAGAGTTCAGGGAGCAGGAGTGATTCGTTGACTTTCACTACTTCCACTGGGATACCATCACTCCCAGGAGATTTTCTATTTTTTATGCAGTTAATTGCTTTTTTAAGGTCACTGAGGCTCGGAAGATCATCTAGGCATTCCAGTACTGGAAGATCTGGTAGAGAAGCCAGGGTGACATCGTCTACTGTGTTCTGTGTGGCATAGACTTCGAGGTAGTGTTCTGTCCAACGTTCTAGCTGCTTGGTTTGATCTGTAATTTTTTCTCCTGATTTGGATAGAAGGGGGGCAGGCTTAGACACTGTTGGACCCAGGGCCGCTTTAATGCCATCAAATAGAGCTTTGCTATTTCCTGAGTGGAGACTGTCTTGGATTCTGTTGCAGGTATCCCTCCAAAAGTTGTTAGCACATTTTCTAGCCATTTGTTTCGCCTCTTTATTAGCACTTTTGAAGGCCTCCAAAGATCTTGGACTTGGCTTTGTCTTGAGAGCGAGGTGTGCAGATCGCTTTTTTTCGATGCAAGGTTCCATTTGTGCTAGATTCGCCTCAAACCAGTCTACATTTTTGTGTTTTTGAGGCCCAAAGGGGGTGATTGCCGAACTGTAGATTACATCTCTTAATTTCTCCCATCTGATAGAGATGTCTTCTTCATCACTTAACGAGGGGATTGAACTGTTCAATAGCTCGCCAAAGAGTGCACACTTCTCTGGTTCACCTACATGGTTGTCTGTCAAATGGCTGTGTGAAGCGTCTAATGTGGTAGCTTGACTTGTTGCCACCGCTGGCTAGCATCTGTGAAAGGGGAGCAGTTTTGTAAGTCTCTCTTGCCAGTACATAGCCTCTCCACAGCAAGTCCTATGCACTACCTCCTCGTGGTGGCAGATGGAAACTGAGGCTGCGAAGCCTCAGGCTAAACTGCAAGGGTCTCGGAGGAGGTTTGGCCCCAAGATGTGAGGCAGGCATGGCCCGTCGGCATGCGGACACGCCCTGTTGCCCACAAACCAAACCCCTAGCTATAGGTCAATAGCCGCACTGCCTTGTGTGTGTGTCCCTGTAAGGTCTAAGGCTAAGGGAGTAAACCCTAACAGAAAATCCGGTCCTGGAGCCCCGTAGGCGGGGGGACAGTAGTAAGACTACTGCTCTCTGGCAAACTCCTGCAGCCACCTGTCCCCAAATTGTGATGGCTCGCCATCCCTTTGGACCCGGTCAGTATGGAAGAGAGGCGTGTGCTGACGTGTGGGCAGCCCAGCACTCGCAAATTTACCGCCCAGGCTTTCCCCCAGCAATGGAGAGGTCACTCCATCTCTGACAGTAATGTCTTTGGAAAAACACGGGGAGTGGTAGTTACCGGTGATAAGTTCCTAGCTGATTGGCATAAGCTGGAACGCCAGGGACCACTCTTGACGGTAGGAGGGGCTTTTTAGCCTCACTGGATAGCTACTGCCTGCCTTAAGCCGAGCAGCCCTCGGACAGTAAAGTGCTATCCCGCCACAGCTTGCCGCACCACTGGGTGCTTGGTGCTAAGACAAAATCAAAAAGCAAGCTGCTCACCAACATCTGCAAATACAATCAAAAGAAAACCCTCAACATTAATGCGTTTAGCAAGCTGGAACATATGGACAATGTGTCCTGGCTTCAATACTGACCCTGAACTCGTCACCGACATGCGTCAAACAGCTATCATCGACAGAGAACTCAGCAGACTAAACATTGATGTGGCCTGCCTGCAAGAAACCAGACTGGCAGACAGCGGATCTCTTACAGAAAGCAACTATACATTCTACTGGCAAGGAAAACCAGAACAAAGCCCTAGAATACATGGCGTCGGCTTCGCAATAAGAAACAGTCTCGTCCCCTGCATCGCAATGTTTCCCATTGGCAATGAAAGAGTAGCACACATGAAATTTGCATCACCGCAAGGCAAAGTTAATATAATCTGTGCTTACTCACCAACCCTTGCTGCACCGGAAGAGGACAAAGACAGATTCTATCAAGCTCTAGAGGACGTAATTAAAAGTATTCCAAAATCCGAGCACCTCTATATAAATGGAGACTTTAATGCCCGTGTTGGTGATGGAAATGATGCATGGCCACAATGCTTGGGACCTCATGGTGTTGGCAAAATCAATGACAATGGCCAAAAGCTACTCGAGTTCTTTAGCTCTCATGAACTGTGTGTAACAAATACATTCTTCTCTGGCAAGGAACGCCATAAAGTCTCTTGGCAGCACCCACGCTCAAAAAGGTGGCACCAGCTTGACCTCTGCATCACCCGAAGGATGGATCTGAAAAGTGTCATCCACACTTGTTCATACCATAGTGTGGACTGCAACTCAGACCATTCACTAGTGCTAAGCAAAATCAAACTACTTCTCAAGAGGGCTTATACTTCCACTCAACCCAGAACTAGGTGAATTAACGTCAACCATGTATGAAATATTATGAGGTCGAAGATAATCACGTGTACATCCTATTTATTTATATTCATGTGTATTCAATACTCAATCTAATTATGCAAGTTAATTACAATACAGACTATAAACTGAAAACTCTACCTAGAGACTAGATCTAGATCTAATTTCCTTCTATTTAATCCAAATAATAACTTAATAAAGGTTAAATCTAGATCTAGATTCTAGATTTAGACTCTAGACTACTTCTCTAGATTCTAGATTTAGATTCAAAATTGTTGACTGGAAATTGTGGAAGAATGGATGTCACTCCCCTAGACCTACTCTAGGCCTAAATAATAGATAAAATATATTGACACTCGCCAGAAGTGGGAGAACTAACTCACAAATAAACTCTGCACTCTATCCAGAAGAATTGAAGAAATAAATTGTAAATAAAATAAATGAGAAATGGACGAGCTCTCATCCAAAACTTAAGAAAGATGACGCTTACTATATCTATCCTGACAAGACCAACGTCTAATCTTTCGACTCACAACCGGACACAACAGAATGCGACAACGCAAGTACCGAAAGCTCAAAATTGGAACCAGTGAAATCTGCCCATGTGGAGTATCACCAGAGAATGCCGACCACATCCTTCAACACTGCTCTCTTTACCAAGAGGCCCGTATAAGACACTGGCCCCAAAACACCCCAATAGAAAGAAAACTATATGGAGAGCTCCCTGATTTGGAAACCACTGCGCAGTATTTGTCATGTATTGGTCTAGTCATCTGAACACTCCAACATAACAATGAGAACGAAGAAGAATATTGACATTTCACTTTTAATCATATTAGTATAAGTAGTATAAGAATACATAAGCATTTTATAAGATGATCATCTAGATCTAGACTAGTTTATTTATTCCAGATATTACATGACTCCGTACAACTCGCTGTTTTTGTGGTCATTACATCTTTATTTTGATATTTAATATGAAACTAGCATGCTGTATAATGTGCGTGTTCATTTTCCAATGATTCTCACCAAATTTCCTTCCATTTAGATGTCTTTTAAGGTAAGAAAAAAGAATGTCAAATTTGTAAGTCAGGTTGTTGTTTTTTCCTATGTTACCAGGATGACTTTACCTCTTCCTAGGATTAAGAATATACTTTTTGGTTGGCTAAGTCTATGCTAATGAGCCCGGCAATATTTATTCTGTTTTCGGAGCTGCTTTATTTGATTCATAAGCCAAGTTGTTTGATTCCATACAAAAAAAATTTAAATAGGGTGTTTGTATTGAATTACAATTTTCTTACCAAAATTTATTTTAACAGCCAGTTTTGGACATCAATGCTAATGATCTTATACTATATTTATTTGTTTGTTGTTATTTTATAGAGATTAATTGGGCAAATGTTTGGAGTGAGCTTGATACATTGAATGAAGTTAAATGCCTAGATCTAGACATACTAGATAGATTTAGATTTATATAGAGAGAATATAGAGGATTCGGCTATTTAGGCAAAAAGGGGCCACCCTGGAATGTCTTATACTACAAAAGATCATATGTATTAGAAATTTATTAAATTAATTAAAAAAAAACACAAACATTCAACACACATACATCTAATCATGCAAACATAAAATAAGTCTAAAAGTCAGTGTAGAAGTCACTATCCCAGTGACCTAATTTTTAGTAGAATAAGTGTGTTCATATTTTTATTTTTTGTGTTCGCATGTATGCATTATTTGAAAATATCTTAAAATGATTTCATGTGAGGGGCTATGCCTAAGGATTTTAAAATTTAGTTAATATCAATTTAGAATTAAAATCCGAGTTCATTGATGCTAAAATATAGAGACTGTTTGAAATAAATTTTGGTGTTTGGAATCAAATAATGTGTGACAAAATTTGTTTGAATTAAATGAAAACACATGGCCTCTTTGACCTTAAATATAATAACAAATAGATCTTATGTTAGGGGTACAAATACAAGTAGTCATCCTTAGTCTCCTTAAACTTAAACTAAAGAAGATTTTGATATACACTCCATTTTCTTTTCTATGTCAAAGCATTATCAAATAATGCGCTGTCAAAGTCAAATTTTGATTTTTTTTTGGCCTATAGATCTAGATGTTCGAATAACATAAACTACTCTCCCTCCCTCTCTAGATTCTATTATTAGTACTAATTAGTATCTAGTATATTTATAGATTTAATTGAATTAATATTCAATTCATCATTCAATAATTCATGATCATCATAAAAGTATTTTGTTATTACTTAGAAAATTAGCTTTATTTTTTTTTTTAGATCTAATTAGGTCTAGAATCTAGATCTCAACTCATAGATCATGTAAATCACTAAATGTATGTCTATGACATGTTCATAAGGAAAGTCGGACTGATGACAGTGTGAGTGATTGAGTGAAGCTATCTATAATCTAGTTAATCTAGAATCTAGATCTAGAGGCATTCTAGGGTTAGTGAATTTGTAATTAGTCTTCTTCTATTAGAATAATCTAGACAGAGTCTAGGCTCTAGACTAAGTGACTCTAGTGCTAGTGACACGCTAATATCTCTAGACTCTAGTCTAGGATAAGACTTCTAAATTTAAATTAGAAATACTGAAATTACTAATTAGCCTTTTAATTTAATACAAGGAATAAACTTAATAAAGGATGAGTGAGCCTGGCCAATGAATCAATGATTTTGAATGATAATCAATCATATTCAATAATTAAATAATAATTCAATCAATTCAATGCAGCCATACGTTCCTTAAAATAATATTATTGATCTAATTAGACTAATGTACCTCATTACAGATCTGATATAGATCTAGCATAGATCTCGGTTTTAATTGATGTTGCGTAAAATTTTCTATTCAGACTCTACTATCTCTAGTTTTTATTTTTATTTTGTTTCATTAACTGGGTTCTTTACGTTACATTAATTTGCCGACATCTTGGAATCCTTGGTCATAACCTCAAACCCAAAATGTATCTTAATAAAACACACAGAAGTTTACCTGCAATGAAAGTTTAGGAATACAAAAGTCTATCCTTTCAAACGAAATTGTAAAGCTCTAGTCTAGATCTCTATTTAATGTATCATGTTTACTATTTATCTTCGCAAAATGCATGGATCAAATAGATAGAAATCTGGATCTAGTCTAACAGTATAGACCTATATAAGATAGTCTAGATTCTAGTTTACTATGGTGTATTTTTTTAATTTTCATTACGATCAATTTCAGGGGAAATCATTGAGGATTCGCCGATTTTATTTTATAATCAAAATTTTCTTAAGTTAGCGAGCCTTGCTATATATATATATATATATATACAAAATAAAAAAAAAACTATTCCAAAACATTTCCTAACATTATCTGCGACTTCTGATGGCAATGACAAGTTTCAGTACAAGTTTCATTATTAATTTGATACTTTTTTTTCTAGATCTATCTCGTCTCTTAACATTACTAGATAGTCTAGTACAGTGATGCCCAAAATACGGCCCGCGGGCCAGATCCCCGCGACGTGGTTCCATCAGGCCGGCCGTAAAGTCGGCACAAAGTGTAGAAATCTCCCTTCCAAACAACAACAAAAAGTTGAAAAAAAAGTATCTTTATCTACGTTTGGGTCCACACTTTTTCTCTGATAGATTGGTACCATGACCATTAACATTTGTGTGTGAATTGGAACTCTGAATGTAGAATCTACCACGAAAAGTGAGCCTATCTTTACTTTTTTTGTTGAATATGTTAATAAGGCAACATATTTATTGAATAAAGAAAGTGTGGGCTGTTTAATAAAATGACAACATAGAAACGGCATTTTAAAATAAATATCGCGGCATTCTTGGTTTGAGTCGCGAATAAAAGATTGTTAACTATGCCTAGAGATTGGAGGATCCATGTGAATATTTACCAAAGCGAGACCAAAAAAATGAGTCGGTTGTAAAGCTATCTCCACTATCACATTTTAAGTAGAGAAATGAAGCTATTTTCTGACGCGTTAAAAAAATATGTCAAATAACCTATTAATTAAGTATTAAATCGACAACTGTCTTAAACTGCATTCTCATGAGATATATTTTAAAATGCTCTCTTAAAGCCTGGTCGTGTGATTAGTGATTCGGATTGTGACGATGGGTCGATGGTCCGAGTTCGAACCCTTCCCTCTGTCACACCTACAGTAACAGGGGGTTTGAACTTATAATCTTCATTCTGAAGAAAATGTATGTAATGGAGCTTGTAGAAACTAAAACTAATTTTTAAAAAAATTAAACTAATAACAATAAAGTAATCATGAATGTGAATAGGCCTAGATCTAGAATCTAAAAGTGAAAGAATTCATAAAAATTTTTTAGCTCTTGCTCTAAACTAGAATTATATGTGATATCATTTTTTTAGTAGGCCTAGATCTAGACTCTAGGCCTAACTCTTTTTCAAGATGTAAAGGAAATATAAATCGTTCTTCAGTCTCAGAAAATTAATTATTTTAGTTTTCAAAGTTTAGAAATAACACAATCCCATTTCGCAAATTCTAAATAAAAGAGGCGATTAATCACATAACCTATATATTATATGCTATATAGACCTCTTCATGCAAATATATTATGATATAAATCAGGGGTCTCAAACTCATATCAGCATGTGGGCCACAGTGGAAAGTAACAATCAGTCAGCAGGCCACACCACGAAAAGAGAATGTTTTTTCATTAAATTTTACAAACACTACTGTCACTGCAGCTAAATGATAAAATAAAGTTTTTATATAATCATTAATTACATTTATTGTAGTTTATACATGCACAGGCAGTTTAGTTTACTAAAATAAGTTGATGTTGCCTCTGTCACTAATAAAAAAAAAGCAGAAACTGTAGTTCCCCCCAAAAAAAACAACAACTATAATTACTAGGCCTACTGCAGATGGCTCGTCACTCATGTTTCTGTTCACTCAGCTGAGAACGTTTGGCAGAGACCAGACCATCCACTTTAGGCCTGAAGTCGCTTGTAGTGGCAAGCCACAAGGTTACTCTCAGATGCTCATCAGTCAGTCTTGGTCTTAATGCTGTTTTGTTGATCTTCATTCTGGAGAAAAACTGTTCGCAAACGTACGTACCCCCAAACATCGCTAGAATTCTAGCAACTGCGCAAAATAAGTTTGGAAACTTCTCTCTGGGATGAAACTGGTAGAAATCTGGAACGCCAACATCGGCGTATTTTTGCTTCAGAACAGTGTTACACTGCAGATCCAGTAGTTCAATCTGGACTTCCTCTGGAACGTTTTTCACTTCAACTGCGAACGGAGTGGCAACAAGGAAAAACTGTGGTTCGAGAGCAGTGAATTGCTGAAAGCTGTGATCAAAATCTTCAAGTAGTCTGAAGAGGATGTCTACGTAGTCTTTCAGGCGCTGTAGTTCAACCGTTATGCTCTGTAGAAAAGAGAAATGAGCCAGGTTTCCATCTGCCAGCTGAGTGGCCCACAAAGTCAGCTTGCATCTGAATGAATCAAACATCACGGTAATCAGCTGCTTTGTGAATTGATTGCATTGAGATGTTGCGTGACGTCAGTAAGAAAAAAACGATCTGAAAAAAACATTGGGTCACTGAGCTGAGGTATGTCTCTGTCTTTCATTGCCATGAGCAATGCTATTTCCCGTCTCAGATCAAAAAATCTCTGCAGCACTTTTCCACGACTCAACCATCTGACTTCCGTATGATGCAGCAACTCTCCATATTCCGTTTCTAAATCAGCTAGAAATGACACAAACTGTCTGTGGTTGAGACCCGTGCACGTATGAAGTTCACCGTCTTCACGAAAACATCCATCACGTTCTTCATTTGTAGACTTTTTCTTGGTGCAGAATGCAGCATATGGCTGCAAAAGGTCCCGTCAAGCTCTACCATTAATCCAACAATACTAACCTTCTCTGAACACATTGCTGGTGCACCGTCCGTAGCCACTGAAACAAGTTTTTTCCCACGGTAGCCCACACACCTGTCAATACAAGCTTCCAGTTCTTGAAACACATCGCGTCCAGTCGTCGTTCCTTTTATGGGTAGTAAGTCCAATAGCTCTTCAACAATGTTCAAGTTTTCGTCGACTCCACGAGTAAATACGGCACAGTATGCGGTGTCTGTTACACCAGTAGACTCGTCCAGTGCAATGGAATATGCTACAAAGTCTTTTGCAGCGGCAATCAGTTGCTGTTGAACATTTGTCGCTGACTCGGTGATCCTGCTTGTCACTGTGTTCGCAGACAAACTTATGCCTTCAAAGAGCTTCTTTTTCTCTGGGCAGATAATTTCACACGCCTGTAGCGTAGACTCTTTTACAAACTGGCCTTCAGTGAATGGTCTTGATGCCTTTGTTATCATCTCGCTAACAACAAAGCTTGCTTTCACAGAATCTTGACACATGCACCCCATCCCTCCCCATCTCCCTCTCTTTTTCCTGTTTCGCTAGCCGCGTGGCCTGATTAGCCACGCGACCAAACGGTCGGAGCAGTGGTATAATGGTGGCCAGATACTAGCCTCTAGCGGCCAGCGGTTACAATCAGGCCACCGTTCATCCAGCTGAAAGCCTAAGCGGTCGGTGGGCGACAGTGACACCTCATTTACTGATTTGTGCAGTTGTAAATCATTTCACGGCTTATATGTGGTCATTGTAAATTTTATCTTTTTTTTTTTAATTTGCGGACGTGGTCGCGGGCCACACAAAATAGTTTCGCGGGCCACATGTGGCCCGCGGGCCACGTGTTTCAGACCCCTGATATAAATCATAGTCCCTTTTAGTTTTCATGAAGATAACAAAATATGTCACGTGTGTGCCATCATAGACCTATGTGAGCCCGGAATGTTCGGCTGCACAATGGGCAGGCTATTCCAGCTGGAGCTAGTGTCATTGGGGTTGCTTTTTTTCTCTGACGCTTATTTTTCTGCCAGCGCTGTTCTCTTGTCCTCAGCTATTTGTGCGCCAATTTTCACAGCGCGACGCCATGATGTTCTGTCGTGTGCTTCTGTCTCCAAGGTGGCTGGATAAATGCTGAAGGCTTTCATAGAAGCTTTCAGGGTGTCCTCAAAGTATTTTCGTTGTCCACCTTATGAGCGCTTTCTTTCCATTAATTGGTCGTTTAGGGATGCAGATGTGTCCTGCCCATCGCAGCCGGGACTGCATCAGGATTGTGTGGATGCTTTGCAGGTCCATTGTTCAAAGGACCTCAGTATCTGTTAATTTTCTTGCTTTTAACATTCAGTATTTTTCTTAGTCAGGGCATGTGGAAGTGGTTAAGTTTTTGCATCTTTTCTATATACACACTTGAGACCAAAAGAAAATACGCTGCAGAGGACAGACGTAGACGGCGAATAGAAAATCTTAATCGACCACCGGCGGACAATGGTTATGCTTTCTCTGGATGTGGCAAAATATGCTGGACACTGCTGGGGCTGAGTAGGCACAGGAAATATTGCATTCCTTATTGATCTTCGGACTCGAAGACAAGCCTTATTATTATTATCCCATTAACCCACAAAACTTTATTACTGCATTAAATATATTTTTTTCTATTAAATATCAATTTCTGTTGGTCAAACTAAGACATTGCAAAAAGAATTTTTGAAAATTCCATATAGTAAAGATTCTGTGAGATGTACACTGGCTGTGTACGCTAGCAGGAAGTGGCCCCTTGAGGAAAACTAAAAAAAAAAATATCTTACAATCTAAAAGTTATAACAGATTAATTTTAACATTGAATAACACAAAATTAAGCATTCTAACGCTAAAAAGTATTTTTTTAAAGTTTTATTTACTATAAAATTATAACAATATAGTAAAAGAAAAGCATGAAATGTATACCATTAGGCCTATCTGGTACTACCAAGTACTATCCAGGTATATTTTTTCAACAACAAATAATAATATGGTAGTGAGATTTTCAAAGATCATGTCCAAAAACAAATATTCTAATAATTGAAGTGCAGTTGAACCAAACACACTGAGCATCCACTGTATAGTCATATGCTTATCAGTTATGTAATAATCATAAATTCCACTTTTTTCTAATTCTTTTCATTGGGTCGCTATCATCATTTGACATATTTCAAGTTGGTTAGCTTTGACAAAGTCTATAGACTCAGTTCCCTTGTTAGATTTAGCTATATATGAGTGAATAAAATAAAATAAAAATTATACATAATAAATAATGGTATCTTAGAGGTAAACATAATATGCTATGACATGGGCGTAGCAAGGATTTTTTTCGGGGGCGGGGGGGGGGGGGGGGGGGGGGGGGTTGGGGGATTTTGTTTTCTTCCCCCACCCCGACCCCCCCCCTTTCTGCGAATTTTTTTTTTATATGTATTTATGTGTGTGTGTGTGTGTGTGTGTACATAATCTTCATTACATTCTGACCCTTCATTCTTTCGGAAGACGTTTATTGTGCCCTAGAATAGGTTCTTCCAGGAGTTTGTGGAAAAATTGCAGATTCCCTGCTATTGCTAGCAAAGGGTCTGGGGGAGCACTAGGAGCTCCCACAGCGCGGGGCGAATCCCCGCCGCCAAGCACTATTTCTGGTATAGAAAACCAACAACATGCATATTTTGAGGTATCTACAGTGCATTTTCCTGCTATTAAAAAGTTTTATTTCAAAACCCTAATGTGCTATTCTTACTGATTTAGACCCTCGCGCGCCTTTCGGCGCATTTGCCGTCAAGCTGTTTCCACAAAAATCTGTCACTGGTAATGTCTGAAGCCTCTTCCCACCTGCTTTTAGGACCTCCATGAATGTGTGACGCCAAGTTGTACTAGGATGTATCTCTATAACTGACTCCTAAAATCTGTCTTAGCCATCTTTGTTGAGCCACATTTAGTGTTTTTCAATTTCGGCAGAAGACTATTCACTGCACATTATTAATGGAGCCCCGCCACTGGTAGAAATGTGTAACCTCTCTTGAATACGCTCTTGGAATTAAGTGAATGTAGTTTTTTTTTAGATTTATATCGAAAAGGGAAGTTTCATCGTCAAAATCATCTGTTGGGGGTTTTAAAATAAAAATTCTCTGAAGTTTTGTTTTTTTAATTCAATGCATTCTTTGTCTTGTATTTAGTTGAATATTGGTCAGTGTTTATCAGATTGAAAACTTTATAGAAAAATTATGTTCAATTAAAACCAAATTAAACGTAGGGATATAATGGACACAAATATTCACACATATTATGATACTGTAGTTCTAATGAGCTGAAGATAAAATTTCTCGCTATACAAGGAAGCAGATTGTTTACTAGCCTGCATCCTTGACCTTAGATCGGACTACTCTGGATGTGCCTTGAAAATTTCCCAAATCTTGACATTTTCTGTTTTTACTGCGTGCTGCAGACCTACTTCAATAAAAATCAGTGACTTGGCAGAATTTAGGTCATTAGTTAATATGCATGACTGAATGCATGACGCGAAGTAAAGTCTGTATTATATAAGATAAGATAAGATGCCCAGCTTTGACTTGTCCAATAAAAGCTGGATACAGTCAGTGTTCGCCTAAAACTGCAAGCTGGAGAGCAGTCCAACCTAAGAAATCACTACTGAGACCATTGGCGTCATTAGGCAGGTGCGGGGGTTTTGGTCCGCACCGGGTGACACCCACCACGAGGGTGACACCCAAGTGGAAAAGAATTGTACTTTCGGAAAAGCAGACAACTTAGATGAAAATCAATGATTAGCTGGATACCCAAACATACTTTGATCTAAGTATTTTAATTAACTTTTTTTTTGGTAGGTCCACAAATGTCAAAAAAAGCTAAGTGTTGGAAATTGGGACGCAAAGGTGGTCTTTCTTTTAAGACAAAAAGTCGGTTGGTATTGCATTGTAATTATTTTATATTTTATTATTAATTAAGTAAAAACGGCATTATTGCCTACATTTAAAAAAATAAATTATTATAACTAGAACTTTTCCCCATGAACTACAAGATCAATTCAAGTGTTTTTTTTTAAATAAGACTTTTCAATGCGTCTTCAACAACGCGATATGAAAGTCTTCTACCTTCTTATGGCAGAACTGATAAATTTCTTCCGACTAATGTAGCCTACAATCGTACTATCGATGTATCTCACGTAAGCAGAGGAGGCCTGCTACAAGCTCTCATGCTAAACACGAATATGATCAAATAACGATCAAGCCCATTAAAAACTTGCATGTTATACTGCAGTGTTTCTCGAACTGTGTTGGGACGGACAACTGTGGAGAGGGCAAAGCTTTTGAAATTGTTTTTCTTTCTTAAGCCAGGAATTTTCACAAATATTGAATATCGTTATTTTGAGGACTTTTGTGTGACAAAAAAAAATAATTAAAGGTCCTCAGCGTAAGTTCTTAATGAACAAGAAAATGACCATCAAAACCACTACAGACGTACTTGTGCTATATACCTATATATCTCGAACATCCATCGCATAACAGTATTGAACAATGTTAAACTTCTTCATAAGACTTAGCTTGGCTTGCGACTTTTACTGGTTTATCTTTTAGCTTGATTGAATAGTGCGCTCTGATTGCAAGAAAAATAATTCAATATCGGAACGTTCTTGCCTATTATATTTTATCCTTTTTTCGACATGGCTCTGCATACTACGAGAAAAAAAGCGCTGTAGAATCCATAAACAAAATGTATAAAAATCTTAAAAGTCTAAGAAAGAAAAACATGTTAAGTAAATGTAAAGTCTATTTCTTATTTACTAAACTTACATTTTAATATATGTAATAACTATAGATACAATGTCGTAATCAATCACATTTAAAATAGAATACAAACTCATTTGACATTTGTGTAACAATATATGAAAATGTTTGGAGACTGTTGTGGTGGGGGGGGGGGGGGGGACGCCCTGAGCATGCCGCACCGGGTGACACCGACCCTAGTGACGCCACTGATTGCGACAAATTTGATAGAATCAGTAGCGTGCCAAATGTAGGGAGAGAAGATAGAGAGAGAGAGCAATCGTCTCTGGCGCTGGGGTGTAAGGTAGTGGCGCCAAAACGTTACAAAACATATATATTTTACTAATTCAGATAAGATAGCATGAATAATTGGATTCATCATTTCACTGATTTGTATCCGCTTTGTTAATTTTCAACGTCAGCCGAATGCAAAGTAAGCTATGTTAGACAATAAGCCAGACTATTAGTCTAACGTTTTAAGCACTAAGTGTACATGTACTTTTAGGACTGTGACTGTTACTACAGATAGCTCATTTGCTAGCTTCGTTTTCATTATTAGTAAATTGTGTATTTCTCACTTGACGGTAGGCAAATATGCATTACGTACACTATTGTAAGGTTGGCGGGGGGGGGGGGGGGCGCTGACAGCACTAGCTACTCGATTGTAGGCACCCTCGGTACGCCTCTAGATATAATCCTAATATAAAAATAATTGCTAACTTATTAACGAAACAGACTCACTATCTTAGTCTATAACTATTGCCCACAGATGGTCGATTTAGATTCCAGAGAGTGGAGGGAGAGGGAGAGAGAGAGAGAGGGAGGGAAAGAGAGAGCGGGCCGTTAAATTTTATTGTTACAGATAAACTAATTCAGTAGCTGAAAAGTATGGTAGGTTGATCATTAAAATGTAGCCCATTAATTAAGATAATTTAAAAAAAAAAGAAGTGGATGTTCCGGCCATAATAAACAATATAAACTTATAAAGCCTAGGAACAAAGCAACGAGCTTAGCCGGTCTGAACTGCTAGCATGATATATATTTAATAATTTTGTATTTGCCTGAAATGAATAGTGTTCTATTATGTTTGCCTATTTGCACTTTACAATAAATAGCTCCAGTATTTAATGAAACACGAATGAAATAAAGATAAAATTAAAATAATAAATATTGGCACTATTTTGTCATGAGCGCTATTTTGTCGGCGTTCTTTTGTCGTTCGCTACTTTGTCGGGTCACGCATAAGCATTGAGTACGAGGCAGGAAATTCGGTGGTATGCAGAAATGTCCAAGAATAAGAGATGCCCTAATTTTCTTATGACCACTAATTATAAATTGTTTTTATTTTTTGTTATAGTTTTATTTTTTAAATGAACTGGTAAATTTAGATTTAAAAAATCACTATCAATAAGGAACTATACATGGACAATATACCAATCTGGGTATATTTAAAAATAGAATCTGTGCATTAAAAATTATAACTTGCTGGTGGAAGCTACATCTACTTTTGGTTTGAATCTAGTTCAATTTAGAACTAGTTTTAAGTGTTGACCTAGATCTAGATCTTAAAACTGTATGATACCGAACAAGGTTTAACAATTTCCGTTTTATCTCTAGACTGCTCTAGAGCATCTAGATCAAGGCTAGATCTGTTAATGTAAATCTTTATGATGAAGATCTATATCAGTAGGCTAGGGGCATTCGCGGCCTTAGGGAGTGCAAATGGGGCAACCGGCCCAGGCCCGCGCCTGACGGGAGCCCCGCGATCGGAGATTTTATTGTCACCAACTTCCAAAGCCAAATCAGTTCTCATAAACTAGGACTTGTTACTCAATATTTTCCAAATATCTTTATGAAACCAATTACCATTGAAGCTCTCAACATACATTTTTGGTTTAAAAAAAAACGTTCAGTTTCTGACAGCATTTAATGACCTGCCGATTCAAAGGCTATTATCGTTTAACAGTTCACAATAAAAACACTTAGGTGGAAGCAACCAATCCAAATCGTATGTTTCATATCTAAACATCGATGTCCACACGGATTTTATTAGGAAAATGCTTCGTGATAAAGTTTGAACCACTTTTTGAATTATGAAAACTATATTTGAATAAGTTATTTATAACATTTGTAGTAACATAAATGCAACATTTGAAAAATTGTTGTTTTTTTAATGAAAATTAACATACAAATATATAGTTTTCTCTTGACTTAGCGTGGTGAGGTATATATAGTCTACGTTTATGTCTAAGGGCCCCTTACAAGGCGCTTGCCCAGGGCCCTTCGCACTGCTAAGGCGCCCCTGGCTAGATGAATAGGGCGCACATTCGCTTATCAACCTACTATTAGAGTGTCATGAAACTATTACTTGTAAAAATTAGCACATATTGTATATGGCCTCCTTCAGTCGCGAAGCGACTATGGATCATTTCATGGTTTAAAGCCTTGGCAGTAGATGCGGTTGCATCGTCTTTTTAAAGTTTAGGTACATACACAATTTAAGTGTTTCCGCTGTGTTTCGAACCCAGGACCTTCTGTGTCTTAGGCCAATATGATGACCACTACACTACGGAAACCCGTATATATATATATATATATATATATGGCTCCATTTTGTCTCGAAAGGCAATGGATGCGCCCAGATGAGTCACTGGTTTTGAAATCTTGAGACGGGGCAGAATCTGGCTGCATATATATATATATGTAAAGGCCCTGATTTATTTAATTCCTGCACTGACCTATCACTGATTCTCCCACTCAAAGTGGACTAAAAATCCAAAAATGTAACCCGTTATTACTTGCCTTGGGGCTAGAACAACAAAGATATTTTCACGATTGAAACTGCAGCGGATACATTTACTAGATAAGAACGAAGAAAAAGAAGCAATAAATTGTTTCTAATTCTGTACATTATTCACAAGAGAAGAATTGAATGTTCTTTTTAAATGCATTACATTCGCAAATTTTATATTGCAAAATCTTTTATATATCAACAGACTGTAATTAAGAGAACATATTGGAAGAATGTCTATTATTGTTGTAATTTTCTCTGTTTTCATCTGTCATATCTCAAGTACTGACGGTCAGTGTGATCTATTAATATAAACCTTTTTCTAATAACTTAGACGATAAGTTGTTGTTTTTTTAATAAAAAGTCAATAGAATGTCTCGGGTAACTAGATTTTTATTTGGGTAATAACTTATGAGAATATATATGAAAGTTCATTAGAGTCTTTTTGAAATTGCATGTAAGAAACGAATCATTAATTGTTCTAAAAGGTAATAAAAACATGCCACTAAAACTGTAAACGACTATATGGCTTTAACTCTTTCTCTCCTAAACGACGATACCAACGTTGATTCCACCAGAATGTGATAAATAATTACGGAGAGAAAGAGTTAAGCGAGCGACACATTTGATGCGATACACATCATACACATGTACTTTCTTTTCTCCGTCTGATTAAAAAGCAATACTCAAGATCTATAATTTCTTTTCTATAAGCAGTTTTATTGAATTGTTTGTTTCGTTGAAAAGGGTACTTTCAATTTTAAAACTTATTTCATTATTGGAATTGTGCCCAAGTGAAATTTGTAAAAGATATTTTAGTATAATGTAACACATTTCTATCCATAATCCTTTTCTTTGATAATCCTTATCTTTGATAATCCTTATCAGATTTATCCTCCAGAAAGTTGAGTCTAGGACGTAATAATCTTCAATTTTAAATAGTTCTATTAGAAAATCTTAAAGTTTACAAGTCAAGTCTAAAGCTATCAATTTAAAAGTATCACAAGTTATCAATATTTAAAAGTTAGTAGCAGTAGTGGTAGTATCGGTCGTCATTACTCCTAAACATATTGACTGTTTCTCTTTTGAAAGGGGAAGGAGGGAAGAATTTCAGCTTTTTTAGTTTTGTCATCACAAAGCACAACTGCCACTTCTCTCACTGTGACATGTAACGTCTTGAGAGACGATCTTTTCCCTTTGCAACTTCTTGTGTGACTAAAGAGACCAAACATTGATACACAGCTGCGGTCACGGGTTGGGCATATGTATACACCAGGTGCCGTTGCATTTTCAGCCTTCTTTCTGCTTCTGTTGTGCATGGCATCGGCAATCCGGGACCCTTCCTTTATTTTCGCTCTCCATGTGGATCTATCCAGTGCCATATTTTCCCAGCTGCTAGTGTCGATTTTGAAGAGTTTCATGTCGCGTTTGCATACATCCGTATACCGTAAAAGTCGGCGACTAGTGGCTCTCTTGCCTTCTTTTAGATCACCATACAGAATGTCTAGTGGAAGTCGGCCTACTGGCATTCTATGAATGTAACCAAGCCAGCCAAGGCGTCTGCTATTGATAACACATCGGATGGCCTGGCACCCTGCTCTTCGTAGCACTTCCTCATTGATTATTTTATCTTGTTCCTCATTGATTATTTTATCTTGTTCCTCATTGGTTATTTTATCTTGTTCCTCATTGATTATTTATCTTGTTCCTCATTGATTATTTTATCTTGTTCCTCATTGATTATTTTGTCTTGTTCCTCATTGATTATTTTATCTTGTTCCTCATTGATTATTTTATCTTGTTCCTCATTGATTATTTTATCTTGCCACCATATTTTAAAAATCCACACAACTGCTACAACGGCAGTCAAACAATAGACTATTAAAGCAAACTATTGAACATACAATGACAGCGTTTCGCACATCGAAACTCTTTCCCTTTTTCTTATTCCTTCCTCTCTCTCTCTTTCTCTCCATCTTGACCCCCTCCTCCAACTCAATTTTATTCTCTGATATCCATAGTTCCAACTTATAATAATCATATCAATACTAATAATTCACGAAACAACGGTACCCATCAAATCAACGAACAATGAAATGATTATCGCAATGCCTAACTGCAATCCAAGCCACCAACACAGCAATACAAAGGGACAAAAAAATAAACACACAAATGAGATGCTTCAAGTTATAAATTGTAATAATGTCACAGAATGAAATGTTTTTCAACTGAAAGTATTACATAATTATATATAATTCTCTTCTTCCCTAATCAGGTCAGACGAGAAGTAAATGGGAAAATCACTCTCTTATTTCTGCGGATAGTCACCCCACGAAAAAAAAACAAGAGGGGAGGGGGAGAACACGTTTTCACAGCTCGCTACGGATGGCTGCGCGCTGGACTGTCAAACCTTGCCCGCTCCAATCCCATGAGGGAGGTTTGGACTAGGAAGTAAACTATCGTCAACTGTGAAGGAACATCTGAAACATGTAAAACATTTTACAAACACTAAATAGCAGGGCTGGACTTAAACTTAAGCATTGTGGTGTGGGGCCCTATTCGAAATGGATTTCGCGGGGCCAAGTTTGGGTAGGGAAGCGGACAAAAAGTCAAATTTAAGAGTTTGTATTAGAAAATAAATTCGTCTATGCAATTTATTCATTCTTTACTACGTACAGAATTACTTTACGAGCCTTGCGTGTAGCAAAGTCATACAGTATATCATAATAATTCTGTTTCCACATAGATCCCGCTCAATAGCAAGAATTACCAAATGTTTCAATATATCTTTGAGAATTGTTGACATCAAGTAATTCTTCATTAGTTTGAGGCGCGAGAAGCTTCTTTCACCTGATTACACAATTATGGGTAATGCATAATGCCGTTTTTTATTAATAGCGCGTAGGATTGACGTTTTCCATATTGAATGACACCCCAAAATGACAATTTTTTTTTATGTATTTCCGTATATTTTAAGGATTTTTTCGTATATTTTGCAATTTCGGGAGATTTCCAGGAGCTCCTGGTAAATCGACAGGAGTGCGCGAGAAATCTGTTTTAAGTTATAAAATGGTTTAATTTAATAATTTATACACTTTGAATTAGCGCGGGTTCCATGAAAGTGCGGATCCTTCGGTCACATAGGTTGCAGTGGCCTAAGACCGTCCCTGAAAAATAGCGGCGAATGCTATGCCGCCGGTCGACTAGTATAATATAATTCTCTTCTTCGCTCAACAGTTTGGACGAGCAAGAAGTAAAGGAAAGATCACTCTCTTATTTCGGCGGATACTAACCCCACGAAAAAACAAGAGCGGGAGAACAAATGAGTATTCATACGTCGCTACGGATGGCTGCGCGCTGCACTGTCAAACCCTAACCCTCCTATCCCCCTTCGTCCTGCGGGAGTTTGGACTAAGAAGTAAACTATCTTCAACTCTGAAGGAACATCCAAAACATGTAAAACATTTTACAAACACTAAATAGCAGCGCCGGACTTAACCATTGTGACCAAGAAGTCATGGAAAGAGAACAAGTAATCTACTGTGTATATTCACCCATCACTAAATAGCAGGGCCGGACTTAAGCATTGTGGGGCCCTATGTGAAACGGATTTAGCGGGGCCAGGTTTGGGTAGGGAAGCGGACAATAAGTGAAATTTAAGAATTTGTATTAGAAAATAAATTCGTCTAAGCATTTTATTCATTCTTTACTACGTACAGAATTACTTTACGAGCCTTGCGTGTAGCAAAGTCATACAGTATATCACAATAATTCTGTTTCCTACATTGATCAATAGCATGAATTACCAAATGTTTCAACCTATCTATGAGAATTGTTGACCTCAAGTAGTTCTTCATTAGTTTGTTTGAGGCGCGAGAAGCTTCTTTCACCAGATTACACATTTATGGCTAATGCATAATGCCGTTTTTATTTATCGCGCGTTGGATTGGTGTTTTCCATATTGAGTGACACCCCAAAATGACAATTTTTGTCTATATATTTCCGTATATTTTAAGGACTTTTTCGTACATTTTGCAATTTCTGTAGAGTTCCAGGAGATCCTGGTAAATTGACAGGAGGGCGCGGGAAATCTATTTTAAGTTATAAAATGGTTTAATTTAACAATTTATACACCTTGAATTAGCGCGGGTCCTATGAAAGTGCGGGGCCCTCTGTGGTCGCATAGGCTGCAGTGGCCTAAGACCGGCCCTGCAAAATAGAGGCGTATGCAACGCCGCCGGTCAACTAGTTACATAATAGTATATAACGTTACTGTTTCTGAACTAATGTTTCGACATTGGGCCAGGGATTTCCCTGTGCTATTCTTAGGCGCCCAGTAAACACAACTCATTTTTCATCATTGGCTTCCTTAGTTCAACAAACGAGATGAAAGCCTGGGCATGTTTGGAACGTTTTCAATCACACAGCAGTCACCCCCCCCCCTCATTATGATATTGTCGTGAAGTAAATTTAAGCCGTATTTTTTCTTCACAGTTATGCTTCAATAAGAGGTGAGTGAAGTCACTGGAGATCAGATGCCCGACCAGGTTAACGTAACTTTTAGCACAGAAACAAAATCTCTAACCAAACTTAATATCAGACGCTCGAGACATTTTAACCTCGACATTACTCTGTATACTCTGACCACCGACCGGGAGGGAATTGTCCATATGCATAAAGTGAAAACCAGACCCAAAAAGGTAAAAACAGTACATTTTACAATATTTTTTTTCAAGAAATAGTTTATAAATAGTCAACATACAAATTACAATGAAGAAAAACTTATTGTGTGAAACTTACAGGAAAGACTGTGATTGTGTTGCGAGCAGGTGTCTGGGTAATGTACCCCTAAGATATTGTGTACATGTCCAGTGGTTTAGTGTAGGATTTAGGAAATTTAAGCATTGGAACCCGGTAATTTAGGGACCCGGAAATTTAGGTACCGGTAAATTAGGCATAGTTTATCCTTAGGATAATTTCTTGACTTTATTCAACAAGATTCATACCAACATTGAAAGACACACACACAGAGGACTGGCTGCTCGAGTAAAATGTACACCCAACGGCTAAACATTCCGACACGCAGAACACATGCACAAAATAGATAACTCAATTGCATTACAATATTAAAGCTTCCTCCAGTCGCGAGGCGACTTTTGGTCGGCTGATGGAAATGTGAGTAAAGCCTGTGCTTTAGAGATGGTTGGAATGATATCGCCTCCCTCTCCATGCAGCTGTTGTATCCAAAGGAAAGGCAGGTGCTGGTACAGTTTTGTATTATTAAGTTGGCCACAGTGATTTTCCTACAGTGTTACTGATATGTCTATTAAGTGTATTTCATTAAAACTGTCTTCCTATTTTATTCTTTTTATATTTTTACCTTTTTCATTAGAACACAGTATATCGCCCTGATTTTCTCCTTAACGCCTTTTTATGAAAATGAAGCCCTCTTGTATCTAAAATTCATATTTTATACATCCTACAGCTAACAAGAAAAGTTTCTATAAATATATAAAATGAATATAATTGATTATAAACTAATCATTCATATGCACGTAGTCGTTAGTGGTACCGTTCAGTTTCGGTAAAGACTGCATTTAATGACCTGCTGAGTCTAAGAGGCTATCATCGTTGAACAGTTGACAATAAAAACACGTTTGTGGATGCAACCAATCAAAATTCTATATTTCGTATTTTAACATCGACGCCCATTTTATTAGGAAAATGCGTAGTGATAAAGTTTGAACTGCTCCTTGAGTTTTGAAATTTGTATATGAAAGAGTCATTTATAACATTTGTTGTAACATAAATGCAACTTTTGAAAAATAGTTTTCTTTTTAAATGAAAATTAATAAACAAAATATAGTGTTTTCTTGACTGCAATGGACAAATATGGTTGAGGGTGTATAAAAGGATTCTTTATTTGGTACTGTAACCTAGCCTGTATTGAACGAGTTTAGGTGCCTACACAACTATTTCGGCCAATCAGCTTCTAGAAAGGCTACTGTGCATAGAAATCGTGTGGCCGTGTCATTATGTTAAAAAACAAAACAAAACGTGGGAGTATTTTTTTTTAATTAATTTTTTGAAAACCCGTGATAGGCCTATATCTCTTCAGCAAAAGTCGTGTCTGTGAAATTGTAGGGACCAGTGTAGCTCTAATATCACACTTTGTTCTTATAGAATGTCTAATTGGAGTCCATTTGCAGAGTGAGAGAAAAGACATAATGTTAGTAGAGCGCGAGTGTTTTACTTTTTATTGGCTTCTGTTAATGCAGAACGATTACAATACAATATATAATGTAGCTACGTAATGTTCTATGTTTTGTACCAAAAATAATGCTTAGAGGCGGACATAATGTATTGTTATTGTTACAACGTTAGAGACGGATAGGTCCGTTAGCGTGATGAGTTTACAGAATATATATATAGTCTACCTTTACGGGTAAGGGCCCCGAACATGATGCTCGCCCAGGGCCCCGTGCACTGCTAAGGCCGCCAATTTCCAGAACAAAACCTAAATCTATGTTCTAATAACTGAATCCTATTTTCTGTCAGGGATTGCTTTTGATGAAGCAATGTGCCAAACAAACGGTGAGAGCTGTTCTGAAATAGAAGATATCCAAGAACAGCGCTCTTCTAACTCTACTGCTCAAACGGTAGCACATGAACTGGCACATAGGTAATCCGTTGTCATTTAGTCTGTTGGAAGGCATTTATAATTCTACGTTATTTATTATATGAACTGTACAAGCATTAAACATCGGCTACGTCCATTGATTTGGTCCCAGGGTTTTGATTGTTTGTTTTGACCATCACTCCCCCTCCCTCTTTTTTCACCTCTTCCACTATAAAAGCCCCCACCCTCCACATTAAAAAAAAAGACTCCTTAAATCGCAAAAATCGAAGATCCGTTCACCTTACCTAGTAGATTCTATATATTCTATAGTCCTATTTCATAAACGCACAAATGCTAGAAGCCTTAGTAGTAATCCATGAGAAAAAAGTGAGAGCCCTAACGTAGGTACAAATACATTTTGAACATTTTTTTGGGGGGAGTGGAAATTTTCTATATTTTGTGCCGATGTTTCGGTGGGCCGAATTGAAGCACATCGCGGGTCGGATCTGGCTCGCGGGCCGTATTTTGGGCATCACTGGCGGTAGATGATGTTAAGGTCATCTTTTTCTTTGGCCAAAGTTAACGAGCAGAGTGTCATGTGGCCAGCACAACAACCAACCGTATTTGCTTTCCCCAACCAAAGTCAGGTACCCACTAGAGTTGGTTAGACTCAGAGGCGCCCTAAAAATACCGAAATTCAAAATCTCAGAATTTACCGAGATTCAAACCCAAGTCCCCAAGGCTAGGAAGTCAAGCGCTAAACCACTCAACCACCGTGTCTACTTATTAATACTTATAAACAAATGGGCGAATAGCGGAAATAAATGAGATTTGTTACATAGATTAACTAATACGCATTGCGATAGTGTTAAAAGTTATATTTCGTTGGATACGTCAGCTGTGGGTAGAGGGGGAACTGCTGTATGGGCGACATCGTTTCGACTATATATCATTTTTAGGAGTTGATTCATAGTCGCAATTCACCGTCCTTGACATTGTTTAGTTTATCTTCAATTCTGAGCATTATTAAATTCGAGTGAAAGCCTCTTGTAGGTTGTGGCGGGCAGGAGATTTTTGTAATGTATAGAGCGCAGAGTATACACCAAGGCTGCCAGCTGAGTGAGGGGCAGACGGACTTTCTTAAACAACCGTACTATGAGATGTAACTGTGAATACATTACATATTTTACAGCCTCTCAGCACGTCACGACGGAGATGGCAATCCCTGCAACGGATCAGAGAGATACATTATGGGTTTTCTTAGTGCGGAAATAAAGCCTGAGATAAAGTATAATCCATGGTTGTTCTCACCCTGCAGTGTCAGTTACTTTACCAGCTTTTTGAAGAAAAAGTTGAAATCCAGGTTGGTTACTACATTGTTATGAAAACATTTGTTGCTGTTGTTTCAACTAGAGATCTACTTGCCTTATTATTTACAAAGCTTATATTAACCCCCTGTGTATGTCTGGTAAAACGTTTGTACATGTTTTTTTTCACGTACCAAATCTCTTTAAAAAAAAAATAAAAAAACTTAAATTCTGCACAATTATTTCTTTTACATGCCAATTTAAGAATCAATAAATAAAAATAACCAATTAGTTATTTAATTATTTTTAATTAATTATTTTGTTATTTTGTTTGGTATCTCGAGCAAGGGAAAGAAACTTCACTTGACTGATAAGCTGAATTAGTCACCTTTATTATTTGTAGAAAGAAACTTTTGTAAATAATTATAAAACCCATTTTTATAGGCAGCTCCCTGACACAATGGTTACCGTATTGGCTTGTGAAGACCTTAGCCCACGAGTTCGAATTCAGGTCGCTCAATTTTTTTTTTTACAAGTTTATTTAAAAAGCTATCACACAGATACTCCCAATTTCTCCCGCCAACCCCTTTAAAACTGGTGCAGACACGTGATAGAATCAAAGCGTATTGAAAAAGCTAAAAACTAAACAAAAACAGATTGCAAAAATATTTCTAATCGCGCACATTTGTTATTTATAGTTCCGAATTGAAATATACTACAAATTTAATTACATGACTAAATAATTGATATAACTACACTTAAAATAAACTTTTTTTCCAAAAAGTATTATTTTTATTTTGCTTGTTATTAATATTGTGTTTGAATCTGTCTTTACAAATCTATAAGCTTAAAAACTGAAATTTTAAAATAGTGTTTGGCATCTGCAGCCTGCTTTCATTATGACTACATGTGATAGGCACTTCAGTAGACGGACTTTGAACGCAAAATTTTAGTAACGCCCTTGTTAGTGGGCTTGAAATAATTGATGTAGACTTTTAGTTTAGTGACTGGCTCGACTGTGTTCCATTCTGTAATAAAGATAGTCATTGTGCTATCTCAAATTTGGACTCAGTGATTATGTATCGATTCTGTGACGGTGTTAGCTATGCATTGAACTCGCACTTGTAATTCACTACACAGTACACCCAAGCATCTATGATTCTTATCAAGGCAATATAGCTTCTCCTTCGTCGTGATCGAAGATGAGCACGTTTCTCATTTTCCTATGGATTCGAAGGTTACTGTAAAGTCCATTCCTCGCTTTAAAAAGCCAGCAGCATACCTGGCATGGGTGGGTCATTTTGAGATAGGCTTGCTTCTTCTCTCAGATTTTTGTTGGTTTGGCGTTCTTTAACCCTGGCTATTCTTCTTGCTTCAAATCTTGAGACTCCGAGACTCACAGCTTCACGCCATGAGGAACGGTCGATAGCTAGTGCTTCCTAGCTGAGAATGTTGATATTGCTTTCCTTGAAGGAGCTCTTGAGAGTGTCTTTAGAGCGTTGTATTAAACTCTCTGGGAGCGCGTTTTTGCACACAACTCCCCGTACAGAAGTCGTTTGGGAAGGCGATTACTACATGTTCTGCCCATCGAAGTTGGGACCTTTTTTCTGTCGCATTGATACCGTTCATGTTGGACAGCTTTAAGATTTCTGTGTCTGGTATGTGGTCGGACCAACGCACCTTATGGATACTCCTTAGACAGCGTAGGTGGAAGAAGTTGAACTTTTCGCTGTTGCGGGAATATAGGATCCAGAACTCTGAGGCATATAGGAGTGACGAGATAACTACAGCACTGTGGAGTTTCAGTTTTGTGGATAAGCTGAGTCCTCTCTGTTGCCAAACTTGGCCTTGAAGTCTGCCAAAAGCAGCACTGGCACGAGCAACACGGAAGTCAACCTCATCTAGGTTGGCGTTTGTTGATATGGTGCTTAATAGATAGACACGCGTCATGCATTTAGTCATGCATATTAATCAATGACCTAAATTCTGCTACGTAATTGGTTTTCCTGGCTAGCCCACGAAACCCATTCTATGCTCTAATAGCACTAGGGAAGAAATTTGTCCTAGCATCTGGAACAAGGAATGTGCCTTTATCTTTGTCTTTCTGAGTATTTTATTAGATTTTGTTTTTGTAAGAGATACTTATGGTTCAATGTATAGTTGCTACTTTCCTTTTGAGTATTCTACCCTGAAGGCTTTCTACGTTTTCGCTCATAGAATTGTGTGTGTGTCATTTGCTTTTTTTTATATTAATATTTTTTAGCTACGAACCCCGCTGGAGGGGGATTTAAACACAAAACCCCCTCTTGGCTACGCTCATAGAAACTGGTGACTGATGAATGGATAGTCTTATATTGAAGAGGTCTTGTCTACGCTGTTGAAGCATCAGCAGACATTCCAGATGTATCTGATAAGCTATTGGGCCAGTTGATCAAACCTGATCAACAGTGTCAACAGTTTTATGGAAATAATTCCTTCCATTGCAGGGTAAGTAATACAACTCGATAACAGCCCAATTAAATTAACTTCTTTGCTGCTAAGCAGAGTTATCACTCATATCACGCATATCATTGTCAGCTTAGTCACCTCATCATGCATTGACTTCTTATTCCCTCTATTTCCTGCCTAGTCACCTCATCATGCATTGACTTCTTATTCCCTCTATTTCCTGCCTAGTCACCTCATCATACATTGACTTCTTATTCACTTTTATTTCCTGCCTAGTCACCTCATCATACATTGACTTCTTATTCCCTTTTATTTCCTGCTTAGTCACCTCATCGTGCAATGACTTCTTATTCCCTTTTATTTCCTGCTTAGTCACCTCATCATACATTGACTTCTTATTCCTTTTACTTTGCTGCTTAGTCACCTCATCATGCATCGACTTCTTATTCCCTTTCATTTGCTGCTTAGTCACCTCATCATGCATTGACTTCTTATTCCCTCTATTTCCTGCATAGTCACCTCATCATACATTGACTTCTTATTCACTTTTATTTCCTGCCTAGTCACCTCATCATACATTGACTTCTTATTCCCTTTTATTTCCTGCTTAGTCACCTCATCATGCATTGACTTCTTATTCCCTTTTATTTCCTGCTTAGTCACCTCATCATACATTGACTTCTTATTCCTTTTACTTTGCTGCTTAGTCACCTCATCATGCATTGACTTCTTATTCCCTTTCATTTGCTGCTTAGTCACCTAATCATGCATTGACTTCTTATTCCCTCTTATTTCCTGTCTAGTCACCTCATCATGCATTGACTTCTTATTCCCTATTAATTCCTGCTTAGTCACCTCATCATACATTGACTTCTTATTCCCTTTTATTTGCTGCTTAGTCACCTCATCATACATTGACTTCTTATTCCCTTTTATTTCCTGCTTAGTCACCTCATCATACATTGACTTCTTATTCCCTCTTATTTCCTGCTTAGTCACCTCATCGTGCATTGACTTATTATTCCCTCTTATTTCCTGTCTAGTCACCTCATCATGCATTGACTTCTTATTCCCTTTTATTTTCTGCTTAGTCACGTCTTTATCATTGATTGTCATCACGTTACTTATTGACCTCTTTATCTTTGCTTCTTCACGAAATTCGCTAATGATGAGGCTCTCCTTGCCCTGATATCAGTCAGACGTAAATGAGTATTTCAGAGAATGGAACAAATTGAAAAATACTGTAAATATATTTTTAATATTAAATGTTTATTAAAAAAGAAATGATACTCGATTTTCGTAGGGTAAAGAAGGAAAATGATATTGTTTCTGCAGCTGGAGAGAACATTGAAATAGTGCAAATTTTTAAATATCTTGGTGTCACGCGCGGCTGGGTAAGGCTACCACTGTGATAGGGTTTTATGAGGTTTGTTTAATTAAAAACAATAAAATATTAAATTAATTTGTTTTGATGACGTTAGGTCTAGGGGTTTCTAACTCCACCACAGACCAGCATGCGTCACAGATCGGAAACAGAACACACAGATAGCATATAATTAATAAAAGAATCCCTTTAGTAAAAAAAATATCAATGTTTAATGTACATAAAGACAAAAAGGTGGAAGGGATTACAAAGATGAGGATTATAATTACATATTCTAAAGCAACTTATCTATAAGAAAAGATAAATCATCATATTGACTGCTGAATGCCCTATTGTTCGTATGACTTAGCTCTTAGGATCCTGGGTTCAGTCGATGTCTCAGAAGCTTATCACTCTGCCTTGTTGTTGTGGACTATTTTAGTCTGCTAGCGTGAGGAGCAGCTTGGGAGGTGCCAGCTCCAGCTGAACTACTGCTGTCGGATTGAGAGTAGCCCGGTCGCTGTTCGGTGTCCTCGAAGTGGGAGTGACCCGGCGGGTTGGGGCGAAATCAATGATGTTCAAGCAGGCTGTGGGTACTGAGAATAGACTTCGGACGCGGTGCTTAGTACTCAGTGTTCGCTGATGCCACGGTTCCTTTGTCCAGCCACGGAGTTAAGGGTAGGTTTAACAGGAACAGGGGTTCTGGAAGATCAAGGATTCTGATCAGGTATATATATAATATATATATATATATATATATATATATATATATATATGGCTCCTTTTGTCTCGAAAGGCAATGGATGCGCCCAAATGAGTCACTGGTTTTGGCTTAATCTTGAGACGGAGCAGAATCTGGTGTGGCTAATCAAGCCAATTCTAGAACGGCAGTCTTCGCCACAATTTCGTACATATATATGCCTCTGATTCAGGTAGCAAGCTGTAATTCCACATAACAGGAAGTGTGGGGATTCTGCGGCAGGCAGGAATTCCACTTAGCAGAAAGCGTATGGATTCTGCGGCAGACAGAAATTCCACTAAGCAGGAAATGTTGGGATTCTGCGACAGGCAGGAATTCCACGTAGCAAGAAGTGTGGTTTCTGTTACAGGCAGGATTTCCAGGTAACAGCAAGTCTGGATTCTGCGGCAGGCAGGAATTCCACTTAGCAGGAATCAGTCGGTGTCTCCAGTCGCAATCAGGCTGAAATAAAACGCCGAGCGGGCATAAGCGTCAATCACAGAATCACTTAGTTCAATTAACACTTACAAACAATGCAGGTCAATAAGATCAGATCAATACAAATGGGGGGGGGGGGGGGGTAAACATAAACAAGCATAATGGGAAGTGGTCAGCGATCATGACGTCGGCCACGAACAATGAAATGTAAAGAGTGTCCGTTCAAGGGGCATAACTCTTGACTAAGCAAAATGAACAAGGTGAGATAATTTACTATCATTTTCTTACTTACAACAGTGAGAAATACACAAAATACACATTTTCAATGCAAATGAAATAAGTTAAATTCACTACTAGAGTCCAGTAGTGAACATAATCTTACCACAAGGTCCAAGTGAAAAGAAGAAGAGTGTAATGGAGCGCAATGAATGGAATCAGTGAATGAATGCCCCTCAACAGTCTTAATAAAATGTGACGACTGCTCGCGATTGAAGCAGTTTGAGACTTATATGCCACTTGGCCGAAAATAGGAATTGGGATGAACAGCATGTAATAGATAACGCGATAAGTCCAGATAGATAGTGGGACATCCGGTCAACATTTAGCACTTCCCACTCATTTGCCTATGAGAACACCTGGCTTTGGTCAACATTTAGCGCTTCCCACTCATTTGCCTATGAGAACACCTGGCTTTGGTCAACATTTAGCTCTTCCCACTCATTTAACCTATGAGAACACCTGGCTTTGGTCAACATTTAGCTCTTCCCACTCATTTGCCTATGAGAACACCTGGCTTTGGTCAACATTTAGCTTTTCCCACTCATTGCCTATGAGAACACCTGGCTTTGGAGGTCAAGCGTCACGTACGCTCAGGGCCTAGGCAAATGGGAAGGGTCGATCTAGCTGCTTCGCAAGATGAAAGGAGCTTAGATCGTCTCGCGCGAGAGATAAAGTCAACAAGGTTGATAAACTTTACATTAGAATAGAATAATGGAGGCTTGCCCGAAGATCCCGAAATTTAAAATCCCAGTCTTCACCGGGATTCGAACCCCGGACCCCGGTTAGGGAGTCAAGCGCTTTACCGCTCAGCCGCCGCGTCCCAAATTGGAATAATGTCCTCAATTAATGTTAGCGAATATCCTTGGCGATGTTTAATCATGTTCACATTAGCCTGGTATAGTAATCTGCTTTTAAAAAAAAAAACTTATGTAAAGGGGAAAAACTCCGCCCTTTAAACTATATCTATTAATAATGTACAAGTTATTTACCTAATTCGATATAAAAAATTATTACCAATTATTAATTCACTTTTTTTATTGATTCATGTTTTGCTAGGTACAACAAATAATTGTTTAAATTTTAAAATTGAGGTAAAACAGCGGTAGCAATAAGTTAAGGGGACTAAACCCAAAGAATTTAGCCATATCTGTGATTACTGACGGATTAGTTTTCCTTGTTTGTATCAAACAATAAAATCAATTACCAGTAATGAGTTTATTAATTCATTTATTTTTTTTGCTATCGATAGCGTTTTTGGCTACTATTTCTCTTCCGGTAGTGAAGTCTAGTGCTATGTTTTCCCAGTGGTCAACATCAATGTTCCCTGTTATGAGGTCACGCTTGATTACTTCCACGTAACGGAAGTGGAGGCAGCACAAGTGGAATGAGTTTAGTTCTCTCTCTTACTTTGCATAGGTTATCCACGACTCACTGTCGTATAGTAGCGTGCTCAGAACGCATTCCTTGTAGACCTCCATTTTGGTCATTCTAGTGAGATACTGGTTTTCACAAACTCTTAGTCTGAGTCTAGCCTTCCATGTGCTTTTTTTTATTTCCTCCTCTAGAGACAGGTCAATAGTGTATACAAGATCACAGAGCTATCATCTATGAGGATGGAGGGTGGTGCTGTAGCAGGTGGTCCCATAACATTTATTTTCTTCGTGCTAATTGTTAAGCCATATTCTTTACAGGCCTGGGAGAAGCGGGACATAAGTGACTGAAGCTCTTCTTGTCCTCGAATAGCATATCTTTTACGACGGTGTTTCTTATTTTAGTTTTGACCCTCTGTCTGGCAATATTTATAAATTTTTACTAATTCTACTATCTTAACTGTGAATATACCTCGTTTTTAATGACTCAACTGTATAAAATTTAGCTCTTGTGATATGAAGGGAGAGTAACCCTTTAAGGATTACGGACACGACATTGCCTAAATTGTGCCGATGTGCCAAATACGCAAAATGCTAATACAACATTGAAGACTGTTCTTTTCTCCGTAACCAAACTTTTTTCTTGATGTCTGTCATAGAGGCGCGTGCAATATTTAAGTTACCAGTAATTGGTATGGTACAAGTAGAGGCTCTTTGACATGGACACTCAGACCATAATGACTAAGAATACAATAAGTAGCCAAGCGGCGAATAGCATAATTATTTTGTGTTATTAAATCAGGCTTCCGAACCTAAACGCTATTTCTCTGACATCTGCCAGAAAATGTATTGTGCAGATGTTTCAATACAGGTTTGTTTCCCTCAGATAGCACTCATTGGAACATCTTGTGGCGATGGAAAGGTAAGCTTTGATCAATTCTCAATATGTCTCAGAACAGTTTTTCAACCACTGCCTGCATTAGGGTTACTGATCGGTAGGAAATTTTGTAACAAAATGTGTCCAAATACATTTAACATTTTTCGAATGTTCATTTAGGTATAAAGATGAACTACATCCTGGCCCAAACCTCCCGCAGGACGAAGTCAGCGGGCAGGGTTTGAACTCATAAACATTGAGACCACCGAACGACAGTCCAGAACGCATACCATACGACTAGGCAACTATTTATGTTTTATCACATGTATTTTATCTGACGTTTGAGCTCTTGGTAGTGTAAGTGATTTGCAATTCGTTGCTGTTCTAAACTTTAAACTATTCCTTTGTCTAAGAAATGTGTTTTAGAAAAGATACATAGTAATTAAAAGATCTTCTATATACGTAAAAAAATTTGAGTCATGGGAAGTTAATTAAAAGATTGTACCTGTACTTTCATTCAATATAAAATAGTGTGTATCTTTATGTATCAAATAATGTGTATCATTATGCATTTTTATGAAAAACCGACTTGCATAATTATTATTATAATAAAAACGGTTAACTTTCAGAAATCCTAAAGTAGCCTAAGCATGAGATCTTTCCAAGCTGTAAAATATGAAATCAGATTTTTAAAAGATTTTCTTTAAGTGTGACAGACTGGTGAAAGAATGGACTGACAGACCACACAAAGCTATAGCGGCTTTCCTGCCTTTCGGTGCCCAGTAATATTGTCGCGATAATAATAATAATCTGTATTATCCATTAGGAAATGTGTCTTACATTTTGTGCATTACCCCAAATAAAACATTAGAACTATAGAAAACCAAAATATTAATATAGTAGGCCTAGATGTTTCGATCTACTTACATTGTCTTAGCTCTTGAGTTGTAAGTTGAAACAATTATCATGATGTCAGTTACGGTAGAAACATTGTTTACAATAAGAAAATTTAATGAGGTTTATAATAATATATAATAAAGCTTGTCTTCAAATCCGAAGATTAATGAGGAGTGCAGTATTTCACGTAGATACGTAGCCCCAAATGTGACCTACATATTTTGCCACAGTCAGCCATTCAGTGCAGACATAACGACATAACCATTAACCCATTAACTGCCATGATCCCCATTTGGGGATCAGGTACTTTAACCCACCTACTAACGCCATCTGTGACCAAGACATAGAAACAGGGTTGTTGCATCATCCAACAGAATGTTGCCAGTGATGGGAAACCTACAGCGATCACGTGCCTGCCCTGACTTGCGCACACGAGCCCTTTTGCGCGCTCAGGTCCCCGGTTTTTGTCATGAAGGAGAAACGTGATTTTTGACAGCAGAAAAGACGTTTTCCGCCGTGGCTAATTTCCAGCTGGGCGAATTTTTCTTCATTCCTGGTTAGTATAGAATACTATAGTAGACTTTTTGCGTTGTCAATGTAATTTACTTGGGAACAGTGGACACAAATACCTCGAGCCCCATCTGGGGCTCACGACTGATATCTAGTAGAATCTCACCACATTTTTATATTGTCTTTTGCAGTATATGGCTCGCCAACAAAAGGTTCTTTCTCTAAAGGAAATCGAGGATATTCTCAATGCCGATGACTTCTTCGATTCTGACAATGAGGACGACAATAATGGTCCTATAGATATTGTTGAACTTCCTCCAGAACTGGTCGATGAAATGTCAGACAATGAAGATTTTGATGACAATATAATTGATGATGAGGAACCATCAGATGTTCCCGGATTTGTTGAAATTCAACATGCGACTGGAAACAATGAACCTGCAATAGGAGTGGACCAGTCTGCGCCGTCAATGAGTACAGCTATGACAGATTCAGGTCAATCACCTTCTAAAAAGAGAATGACGACTTTGACTTCAAATTGGAAGAAGAGACAACCCAGTTACTCCAAAGTGTATCCAAATGCTGATGATGTGCAGAGAAGAAGGAGTGCCCTCATTTGCGAACTACAGGGGACGACAACAGCTGTGTGAGGCTGCTGTCGAATCATGAACCCATCGAACCTGTCTCACAGGTAAAACGATGGAGTAGAACTGAGAAGAAGGATGTTCTTGTCCCCCAACCAAGACTGATCACAGAATATAACACGCATATGGGAGGAGTAGACATGATGGACTGGAACGTCCAAAAATATAGAATCAGGATAAGAGGGAAAAAATGGTACTTTCCTTTGCTTACAAATGCCATTGACATATCAGTGATGAACGCCCACGCTCTATATTGTATCGCAAATGGTCAAATTCCCATGTTGGATTTTAGAAGAATGATTTGCAGAGCTTATCTTGCTCTGTCTTCATCAATATCCAATCCGAAAAAAGCTGGAAGGAAATCTTTCGCTAAGTCTTCAATGAAGCGTGTTCCTGTAGATGTCAGAACATCTGGATATCACTGCATCGACCGCACTGAAATGGGGAAACAGAGGAAATGCGCAGTGTGCAAGGAAAGAATGCCGTAGACGCAATGTGGGATTACATCTGGAATGCTTTAAAAGTTGGCATCAAGTATAGACGGTATGTGCCATGATCCCCATTTGGGGATCGGGCTAAAATTGCAAATTTTGAGAAAAATATTTATGCTGAAATTCAAAATAGGTGTTTTTTCTTACTAATGGGATGTAGGGAGACCGAAATAAAGTAAAAAATTCTCAGAAAAAAATTTGGCAGTTAATGGGTTAAGTGAGGTTTCTACAAAACACAAAATGCCTCGTTTCCTGTTTTATTGAAGTAATTTCTTCTTTATAATAAAAAAAATTTATGTATCCCATGTATTGGAAATGTTTATTTGTCGGTATTTATCTTATCTTTGGATAGATCTATATTATTCTATATCGTTGTTTTTTGCATTGAGTTCTATTATTATATGTCTATTAGGTAGATAAAGTACAAATGTCTATAAGGAAGACAAATTACAAATGTCTATTGGGTAGCTAAAGTAGAAATGACTATTAGGTATACAAAGTACTTAGTAGGTCTACTCCACTGATATCCCCTTGTTCGATATTTTACTAGATCTACATTCTAGATTATAGATTTATAGTGACTAGATCTACAGAATAGAGATCTATATAATAGATCTACTACAACAAGTTGGTTTTAGTTTTTTGTCCCCACAACGATATCAATCATAATGAAGCAATTGTTGGTGTAGACCTCTAATAAAACAGAGCCGGCTTTGATAATTGAGGTAATTGATAATTATTAATTTCAAATTTGCATGCTTTTAAATGTACGTCCTCTTCTAATACTGGTGATCTTAAAATAAATTGTGTTGCTAGTTTATTTGTTTTCATTAAACGAGTTCCACTCGCCAAGAGTGGGAGAATTAACACACTAATAAACTCTGCACTCTATCCAGAAGAATTGAAGGAATTAATAGTAAATAAAATAAATGAGAAATGGACGAGCTCTCATCCAAATCACAAGAAAGATGACGCTTACTATAAGCTATCCCGACAAGACCAACGTCTAATCTTTCGACTCAGGACCGGACACAACAGAATGCGACAACACATGTACCGGAAACTCAAAATTGGAACCAGTGAAATCTGCCCATGTGGAGAATCACCAGAGAATACAGACCACATACTCCAAAACTGCTCTCTATACCAAGAGGCTCGTATAAGACATTGGCCCCAAATCACCCCAATAGAAAAGAAACTATATGGAGAGCTCCCTGATCTGGAAACCACTGCGCATTTCATCTCATGTATTGGTCTACTCATCTGAACACTCCAACATAATCAATGAGAACGAAGAAGAAGAAGAAGAAATTAAACGAGTTCAAGTTCTTTATATAATGTAAATGTGTGTTGCCTTTTCCATTTATAGTTATTCTACAGTTACTCAATACTTATAGTTACTGCACTTGTAACGACTTGTTAATGTTTGTTTTGTTTCTTTTAGTAAAGTGTAAATGAGCTTTCCAATTTAATTTGGTAATTCTGCAGAAGTTCTAGGGGCAGCCATCTTTGTTACTATTTTGCTAGATCTAGCATATTTTTTAGCTACAAAAATAAAAACAAAGAAAAACCCAAATCTTAGAGAGAACACAAGATATAAGATTACTGTCTAAACAATAACAAATAACAGTTTTAGTTAGTTTGTAGTGGGAATCTGAAGCGTTTTAAGTCAATATTTAGACAAAATTTAGTGGTTTCAATTTACTCGTTAGCGCTAAACTATAATTTGTTAATAACAGGAGAATCTAGAGATACATTTTTTAAATAGTTTCAACTAAAACAAATATTAAACCTTTGATAGAAGGTACCAAAGCGTTGGCCTATAATCTGTCATACTGAGATCAAGAATTCTTGATCTACAATGAATGACTACACTTACACTTACAGTTCTTAGCATTCGGGTAACCAGTCCTAGAAAAAAAAGTAACACTTTCATCCCCCCCCCCCCTTCCTCTTTACCCAAAAGTAAACAAGCTTGAACTTGAGTAGAACACTAAAAGTTGGACAGCAGACCAGTGTGTATTGGTCAGATAGCTCTAGGGCTATTGTGTAGTCAATATGTCGACTAGTTGTGATAAAAAGACTGCCATGTGTTTTCCTTGTGTGTAATAGGCTTCAGTTGTTTAGCGAACAAATAACACATCTGATAGTCAAGGATAAATCTAGATCTACTCTTAAAGTTACACAGGCCAAATGTGTCTTACCCCACCCTTTCATTGTTAAATTTGGTTTCTAAGTAATAAAATGGATCTAGATCTATTTAGTTGACGCATTTTTGAAACCTTAATGTAACATTTTGTGAATTTCTTAAAAATGATAGAACTTTTAATAACATAATAATACATCATGTATCCAACACAAAAAATAATTCTTAATGATATCGATGTGCATAATGTATTAGAAATTAGCGGAATATGAAATACATAACGTTAAAAAATAGCTGAAGTTTATAAAAATAACAATGTTTCAACTAATATGCATATAATATTATCCCATATATTGTGTGTGTATATATATATATATATATATATATATATATATTTGTGTGTGTGTTTTGTGTACTTTATACCAAGCCTTTTTTTTTTATCTTACAAGAACGTTTGTAAAAACATCTTCTGTATGTGAATGTAGATCTATCATCGGCAAAGTGTTGACGCTTGTCATGACTATAAAGGAAATATCATTGAAATAAACCTATCCTTAAACAGTTCTTGGCCCTTTATGAAAACATTCTTATAATTATTTGAACATTCAGGGAGTTCGTTTATTGTACTCTGTATATTTTAAAATGTTTGTAAATGTAAAATTTCATAAAAATTGAGGAAATAATGAAAATATAGGAAGACAAGGCCATTCTTCTCTTTGTTGTCCTACAACCTACTTTGGTTAAAGTAGGTCAGAAATACGGAACTACCTCATTACCTTAATTTTAGATCTGCAAAAATCTGTATATTATTATTCAATATTGTAGACTATAAAAATAATATATATAATAATAGATTCTAGTGTAACTCAGTAATCTATTACCCTGGCCTATGTAGACCTATTAGGAATATTATCTTATCAGATCTTATAAAATGCAAATGTTACTTCAAAAAAAAAAAAAAGATGATTACTTCCTATGTGGAGTATGCCTAATGAATTTGTTTTTGTTTTTTTTAATTTACACAGGACAGGGAGGGAGAAGATGGCAGTGTTTTATGAGAAATGATGTAATAACTACTAGCTGTGTAATGGCCTCTAGTATTGTAAAGAATGAGCTTGACTCTGACAGTATTAATATTGTTCAAGATATAGACACAAAATCTGGACCTAATACATATACACCAAATGCCAGTGTCAATGATACATCTTCAAATATCAATGATGTAAATATACCTCTGTGTAACTTGCAAAGTACTGCCAATGACAACTTGCAAAACAAACTCACAGAAAGTAAGGAACATTTGGATGTTAGCAATAACAAACCAACAGAAAATGAAAGTGTTGATGGTAAACCATTGCAGAATGAGTTTCATGGTCCAATACTACCCAGTGTGAATTGTCCAGAGAAAATAGTAAGAGAGTAACTATTTAATTGTCAGTTTTAATAAAATGTTTGTTTTACATGTTTTGGGTGTTTTGCTTCAGAATTAAGATAATCTACTTTTTAGTCCAAACCTCCTGCAGGACGATGTGGGATTGCAATGTGCAAGGTATGAAACTGGGACCATTGAGACCACCGAATGATGGTCCAGCACACATACCACACAATCAGGCAGCCTGTAATGTGATATCAGTGAAGTAAAAGTTAAAAAAACAGTAAACTTCCCCTTTCAGACCTTGCGATCTATAGGACAGGCGCTGTGCCAAGATGTACAGACCTATAGGTCTTATGAATACAGCAAATTAAGCGTTGCTTAGAATTCATTACTTTTTTTTATATTAGTAACTCATTTTGTTCAAAAGTTAATAGTGTAAGAAAATGCAGTTTGTACAAGTGTTACTTACTTGTTTGTGAATGTTGTTCGTATTTGCATCTATATTGTTATTGGTAAAGTACAGTAGAATGTCGTTTATCCGAACGTTTATTATCCGGAGCGTCAAATATCCGGACCAGTTTTTTTTGTTTTTTTTTATCAACCACATGTACTGTGATGCACATATACTGTATGAATACGAAAAATAAGTGATTATTTTCCACAATAAAGGTAAAATTGCGACATTTGTCACCTATTTTGCTCGTTCTTCACGCACGTGTCCCGCATGTGATGATTTTCAATATTCGTATAGTGTCCGGTTGCATATACTGCATGGATCGCTTCGGTTTTCGGTTATCCGAACAATCGCGTATCCGAACGGTGTCCGGTCCCAATTGAGTCGGATAAATGACGTTCTACTGTAGTTACGCTGAGGTGGTCAATTGTAGTCAAACTGAATTTCCATTTGATTGGACCAATACAAATTTTCTTATCGTATCTTATCCCTTATCTTACAAAATGAATCCATAAATTTGAAAAGCTTTATGAAGACAGTTTAGTTCTGTGCAAATGGAAACATCTGAATTTACTGTTTTAGTTCAAACATTTGAACAACTATTCTAGAAAGAAATATTTCATTACAGAATTTAGTTTAAGAAATTGTTACTTTTTTTGTCAGAAATCATATAGAAAAGTTTTGTTTAAAATTAGACAATTAAGTATTTTGATGAAGATTTAATTTCATATATTATGTAGAAATATTATTCTAAGTCATTGTAGTACTTGATGATGTTTCTATTTGTTTTAGATTCAACTTTATTACTATTTATATTTAAATGGTGTAAGTTTGTTATTAGACATTGTTTAAAAACACAAGTGTTTCTCTTTGATAAATCAACTTATAATTGTGCTTCAGATATTATGCCTTGACTTGAGTGATGAGATCAACACAACAACATTCAAATCAAAAGCTGGGTACTTTTTTATTATTATTTATTAGGAAAACTTTCTATGTTTATGTGTTACATTATAGTGGAAAGACAAGTGTCATGTAAACTGATAATTTTTTGTTTTCAGGGATAAATATTCAGGATTAGAACTTGGGAAAAGAGCCATTCGAATGTTTGTTTTACATAAGAGTCAAATGAATCCAAAACATGAATTTGCATTTCTTATATTTCATGAGGACTCCACCATGGTAACTGTGCTTGCACTTTATATGCTAGTTAGACTTTCAATTTTATATTGGATAGGAGGTAGTTACTGCTATAATGTTATATTTTAAGTTAGCTGTGACGTAAAAAAAAAAAATAATCATTTAGTTGGATTCTTGGTTGGAGTTGGTTTTATATTTTAGATTTTTAAAAAAAAACGAAAAACAAATTTTGTAAAATGTTAGTTATTTATACTAAAATGTTTGTAAAAAGATTTGTCTAAATAGAATTAATAATTGTATGTAAAATATATGTCTATGAAAATGTTATATAGTATGTATCTATTTATACTAATCTCAGTATCTTCTAACTTCTTAGATTCAGTCTTTCACACCCAGAGCTCAAGATATTCTTACAGCTTTGGATGACAGTATTATAGAAACTCACAAGTCTGGCCCATTCAATCTGGCTAATCTGTATGAAACAATGTAAGCATCTGGAATCATTTAACTTTTCAAGATTTCTTGAACAGTGTTTCCCCTACGAAAAATTCCATTAGGGAATTGAAGTGTAGTTCATCCCTATGATCCCTTTGACAGCTGAGAAGAATATATCTCAGTGGACCCAAGGCACTCTACATCTAATCCGGTTTTAAAGCTCTACAATATATAAAAAAGTAAAGTTCCCCTTTCAAAAACCTTGTAGTCTGTAGAGCAGATGATGTAAAGGTCATCTGTTTCTGTGGCCTACAGTTAATGAGGGCGCCATGAGCCCAGCACAACTACCAATGGCTTTAATTTTCCCCAACCAATATCAGGTACCTGAACAACTGAAGAAAACAGCACACTATTTTTCCTTGGCACAGTCTGCAAAAGAGCTGACAGCTCAGCAGCAAAAAACTGGCTAGAAGAAGAAGAATATCAGGTACCCATTAGAGCTGGGTGGACTGAGAGGCGCCCAAAAATCCTGAAATTAAAAATCCCAGGACCCCCGTTTGAAAGCCAAGCCCTTTACAACTCAGCCAGGTTATATTAACAATACTCTAGCTGAGATTGCTTTTGTAACCTTAACCAGTAGAAATCTTTTTATGATTGAAACAGACATATTATTACTAGAATCAAGTACCGGTAGATAGCAAAATAGATAAATAAATAGTACATCTGCTTGTACAGTCATTAACATGTTTGTGTCTTGTTTAAGCAAAGCTAATATAGAAGTACCAGCAGCCAATGAGACTTGTGAACTGCTACCTCCACCTTATATTGTCAGGGTCATCTTGGTCTATGGGAGATCTCAAAGTGTTCCAGTTGTAACAAATACAACAGTAAGTATTATCCTAGATTTTTTCTGAGTAAAGAAGTATAACTTAGGGCTTGTCTCACTATTAAAAAAAGACAAAAGGCCCATCTTGCGATCTAAGGGAGCAAATGATGTAAAAATCATCTGTTTCTATAACGAGGGTGTCATGTGGCCAGCACAATGACCAACTACCATTACTTCTCCAGCGTTAGGTTCTCTCATTAGATTTGGGTTCAAAATCCCAGTCTTCACCAGGATTCAAAATCCCTCATTTGGTAGCTAGGTTCTTAACCACTTCACCATCTCTCACTGTACATGATACACAGTCTTATGGCTTGTGTTTTGAAAGTTATACTGAAAAAAAGTTATGAAAAATATAAACTATTACTTGACAATTTTCGTCACTGACTGCTGATTTAAATGGATTTACATATTTAAATGTAAATAGCAACCAACAAAATACATAAATATATAGAAATATGGATAGAGATATGAACAGTGAATTGTGATGGTTTGATTACACTACTAACTTAATAAAATTGAGAAACTAAAAGAGAATGATATGAACTGCTCATTTTCTATTCTGACTAATGTAAAGTTGAACAGATATTGAAGAAGGCTTAACAACATGAATCATTCTCAGTGGCACATTTTGTAACAAATTATAATTCATACCAATGCAAAATGACACTACAGTTTGCTTACATTCTGCACAGTCACATTTACTGGATTGCATTCTGATCTAAAATAGTTCTAGTTGACCATTTCAGCATGTTTTTCTGCAATGAAATTTTCAATTTTTTAAACTTAGCAATTGTATCTTAGATTTGGTTCTTTGTATCTTTTTTTTCTAGTGTGGGGTGGAAGTTCTCATAAAAATAATACTTATTATATTTACAGGCTAAGGAAGAGCTGGAGTCCTCGCCTTACTTCTTTACAGATGTGCTCTACATCCATGAATCTCCATCAGAACTCAACCAATGTGAGGTATGTTTACTATTAGCTCCGGAGATCAGATGGATACATTTTGCCTTAATTTCTTTAAATTACAGTATTTTCTGGAATTAAAAAACAAAATAAATTTTTTTTTAAAGAAATTAAAATAACTCTTTTTCTAGACACTAGAGAAATATTTTCAAATACTTTCTATAAACAATGAATTGTTTCTAATTAGATTTAAACATTGTTTAGCACATTTGATATACAATCATTTAACAAATGTGCTTTTTTTTTCTTGTTCAATTTTTTGCTAATAATTAGTAAATTAGTTTTTTTTTTCATTATTTGCAAATTAAGCTTTAAACCAAAGCAATAATTATTTTAAGAGATTATTGATTCAATAAATTAAAGCTATATTGAAAGGAACTTAAGTTAAATGGATGTTCTACTGAAAAGAACTTAAGTTAAATGGATGTTCTATTGAAAGGAACTTCAGCTAAATAAATGTTCTATTGAAAGGAACTTAAAGCTAAATAGATGTTCTATTATATTTAGACAACTTTTGTTTTATCATTTTTCTGATAAATTTAGAGTGTTTGTTTTCTGTAGAAATTCTCTCTTGTCATCAATGTTGTGTAATAATTTGTTTGGTAGGAGATATTCAATGTGTTGTGCAAGTTGGATCACAATGGCTTCTCCTACATATTTGAAGTATGCAAGTATACACCAATATTGAACAGTGGCGCCAAGCTGTTGGCTCATCCGCTGCAACGTCCTCGTCAGCTTGAAGCGTGTTACAAATTAAAACAGGAGGAAGCCAATTCTTGAAATCAAAATGACGAGTTGAATAGGATATTCTTTTGTTAAATTGAATTTTATTATACCATTCTATAAAGCATAGTGAAGTATTAATTGAACGTTGGCAAGAGTTAATAATATTAACTAAGCTGCCAGTACTAATAACCTGTTGGGGATCCATGTCCAGTAAAAGCAATTTGGCTTAAATGCTGCCCATTTTGGATGACAACGGACTATTAATTTTTTTTTCCCCTTTCTCTAAAGTTTTATAAAATGTGAAGGCTGTCTTCATATCCGAAAATTAAGGAGGAATAATCTATGTAATAATTAAGCGTTTGACTCAGTATGTAAAAAAAAATCTACTTTTTTTTTCACACTACAGAAATCTTAAAATTTGTAAATCTTATCTTATAAATTACTTATGAATCTTTTAAAGAAGATTATTGCATTGTACACTCATCCACATGCTAATGTATTTGTTCATCAGCTGACTGACTCCACTAACAAGAGTTGTAATTATAATGAAATGAATATGAAAGAATTTAAAAGTTTATAGCAGTAATTCTAAATCAAAACATAACATTACATAGGAACAATGTTTTGTAATGTCAAGATGACTTTTCTTACATTGTTTGAAGTCATAAATATTCTTAAGATTACTTTCTGGAAAGTATTTGCATTCAAGCTGGTAACAGCTATAGAGTAGTCAGCCATTTGCACTATATAAATAATACTATAGTTACTTAATGCAAAGCTTCTGAAGTGAGTCTATCTTTATAAAGTTATAAAATTTACCTATTACACTAATAGTGCAGATATACTACATATGTCTTATTAAGCCCTACAGATTACCAAAGTCAGTGCTTGTCTTGTCCTGAATTCTTAAATTTTGACGACTGTATTGTTTACCTCACATTACTTATAAAATTCTTAGTAAACCTATTTGCAAGTATGTGTACAGTTAATGCATAATTGAATTTATTAACAAAGATTTTAACACAGTCTGTTATTTATACTTATTTGCTATTATTTTCAGTGTTAGGGTTAAACAATTTCTGTGCACATTTTAGCACTGTAGAATCAAATTTAGGAGCTCACTATTTTTAGTTGGCCAAAAACTATATATTTAAATAATTAAGGGACTAGTTTATACTAACAAGAAAACCTTATACCTAAACAGGGACTAATCTATTTCTTTGTAAATGTACCAACTGTATCTGACTTTCCAGCCTTATCTATAATCTATTGTTCTTGACCTAATAATAGAATACAGAATGTCTGCCTGATGGTTTGGTATGCGCTCTGGGCTGTCATCTCAATGGTCCCAGGTTCAAACCCTACCCGCCTCATTAACCTGCTGTCTTGCACTAGGTTTTGGTTAGAATGTAAGAATCTTCAATTCTGAAACCTGTAAAACAAAACAAAATAGATTTATAGGCAGAACTGTCTTTGTACTTTAAGTTTAAGCATTTTTTCACTGGACTATTTTTTTAGAGTACCATTTAAGCAGTGTGTTTCTTTTTAAGATACTATTTTGGCATTTTAGGGTTAAGATTAGTTTTTTTGTTTGTTTTTATATTAACCTAGAAAACTGGGAATGGAAGTTGTCATTTAGAAATTATTTGCATTTGTTTTAGTACTTTAAAAAATTATGCATTCCAATAAAATCTTTTATTCTGAAATATTTATCATATTAATAATAATAGTTTTTGTTTGTACTTGGTTACATTTATAAATTTATTGCTTTTCGTAAAACTATTTCTTTTTGTGATAGTTTCACTTTGATTTACTCCAATTTGTTGTTACCGATTTTCTTCTCTGTTGGTTAAAGTGAACCTATTATATTAGTATAAATTGATAATGGACTAAGAAGTTGTTTCTGTCATAGCTTATTACATCCTATGTTCCTAAGTCAAACTAGTCATGCATGTTAATCAATGACTTAAATTCTGCCATATCATTGGTTTTCCTGGTTGACTGGTAATAGTTTATCAAGACAATACTCATACTTAGACCATGTTTTTTTTTTTTTTCAAATGTGCTAATGCATTATGTTACTTAAAACATTACATTTTAGAAAATTCTTGTTAATTATGTGAGGGTTGTTGCTATGTTCATTGTTGAATGTTTTGATATTTTCAATCTCTAAAAGAAGCTGTAATTCTCAGTCTGCAGTTAGTATTAAATTCATCAGGGTTTAAAATATTGAATAAGCAAAATGTCAGTGAGACAAAGTTTTGTATTTTTCAATTTCTGGCAGAGAGACAAACAAAGAGATATATAAACATTGTTCATTCAATTATAGAGGCTATTTGTATTGCTAGAAAAAAAGTTGTATACCGTATTTTTCGCCGTATAAGACGCTCCGGCATATAAGACGCACCCAATTTTAAAGGTGGAAAATCTAGAAAAAAAAGATTCTGAACGTACCGTATTTTTCGCCGTATAAGACGCACCAACTTTTCCCCCCCAGTTTTGGAGAAGAAAAAGTGCGTCTTATACGGCGAAAAATACGGTAGTTACTGTAAGAACTAAATTGTTATTAAAACATTAAGTCTGTCGGGGCTTCTGATTTAACTGATACAATGGATGTACTAATAAAGTGTTGCCTTTGTCATTTAGATGTTGACTGTCAATGTCATAGATGTTTTTCCTGATTGAATGTTGGCTATTGGTTGCCAATGATACACACACACACAAAGTTTTTATTTATGAGGTAATATTTGAATATGTTAAGTAACTTAACTATAAAAAGATATCAATTCATTGTATGAAAGTTGAATAAAACAGTAAAGCTGACATATTGCCTTCTGCTATGTGATCAATCGCATTTCTATTTATTTCATATTTTGCTAATTTTATTGATTTCATTGAAGCCTGACTATACAACAGTCCTCTGATTTAAGATGTTACACTTGGCACATTAAGATCATAATCCCAGTGGCACTACATCTCATGGAGGGCACTGGCCTGCTTTAGCACATCTTTCCATTCTGATCTAGCCTGTGCTTTATGTTCCATGCTCGGACTTAAAGCTGTTGTAGATGGTGCACTAACTCTTACTCTCCATAATTATTTCCCTTGTTCCGATAGTATTATTCATTTTGCTCATTTGTATTGTGTTCCACTATCCTGTTCAGATTAAATGCCAATAACATTTTTGTTTGTTATCAGGAAATGTTATATTTGGTATAGAATTATAGGAGAATGCATGCTCTTTTTTACATGTTCAAATTCTGGTGAAAACTGGGATTGTTAATTTTGGGATCTTTAGGGCGCCTCTGAGTCCACCCAGCTCTAATGGGTACCTGACATTATTTAGGGAAAAGTTAATGTGGTTGACCTGCCCAATACATCTCAAGGTCTGAAAGGGTCACGTAACTTAACACACTTAACACTAAATTTTAATAAAATGGCTGAAAAGGTGCATTTCGGTCTAAATTTATTTTTAATGATGCCCCTGTGAAATGACTTAAAAGTGTATTAATTGTGGTCTTTAATTTTCCAAAACAAAATGTTGTGTCATGGTCAAGTCATGGACACACTTTGAATCACACTAGAAATTCTCTAATTAAAAAATCATATTTAAAAAAAAATTATAACTTCTAGTTTCTGCAGCTAATGATGAATAAGAATGTCTTTTGAGTAATACAGTGACCAAAACAAAAAAAATAATTTCCTAACCTACAACCAGAGATCTTCTTGGTCAGAGTGAAATAAAACTGCAACAAATTTCTGAGTTTATAAAGTATTATCTGTTCTATGATTAACATACCGTAGGTGAAAAATAAAGGACACATGATAATATCTTTCTTACACAATTTATTGAATAGATTGTACAACTAGACATCTATTGCTGCATGAAGACATTGGACAAAATCAAAATGTTTTTATTAGCTTGGAATCAATTTTTTTTTTTTATGTACTTGCACAAGTGTGATAATGGCCTATGAAAATATACATCAGGAAAAAAAACTAAGTAATATGTTTTGATAAGCCATTCTATTATCTTTATATTAGAGAAAAAGTATATATGTGACCAAGTCTTTGTCTTAAAAAGGTTTTTGAGAAAAATTAGTACCTGGTTAGGATTTCATTAAAAAAAAAATGCATAATAAAACACATTGGCAAGTAGATTATTAATAAACAATTTTGATTATTTAATAAATGCTAGAAAATGATACTTTTAGTCAACATCACACTTATAGACATGTGTACAACCAGAGTTCACCCCTCCCTATAAGCTAGATCAAACAACTGCCCAATCACCAGTGACATAGCTGGGAAGGGGGGGGATTTGAAAACTCCCCACTTGAGGGGGGCCCCAAATATGTTTGAAATTGTTTTTTTACATTAAATTTTACACAAAATGCAGGGGCTCTAAAGAGGCAAGCCCCCGACCCCTCAAATGATGGCGAATTCCTAGCTATGCCACTGCTAATCACTTTTCTTCTGGCCGCACTGTCTACTTATTTTCTTCATCCTACCCCAAACCAAGCTGAACCCGACCCATACCAATAGTGTATCATAAGCATTTTGATCCCCCACCAAACACACCAAAGTACTGATGATCTATTTTCAAAAGCTGTAAAACCGCATAAGAAACATCGTTTTCATATTAGAAACATCATTTTCATAGTATTTTAGCTTAAATCTAAAGAGCAGCTAAGCCATCATCACATTGTGTTTGACAGAAAAGTATTGAACATTTTGGACAGATATATTTGCTGTTTAAAAAAGTTGGACAAAAAACAAAAAGATAACTGTAAAAAGTGCTGAAAAGAAATAACCTGTTTAAAGTATTGGACAGAAATGAAAAAAAAGGGATGGCCAAAAATGTAGGACACTATTTCATTGTTTCACTTGTTGAAATCACAAGAATAAAATAAAATGCAATTCTATTTACAGACATAAAACTTTTTAAAATAATTATTTACCAATAAATAAACATGTGTTCAACATTATTTATAATTCAAGGTTATAGCGTAACTGTGTTTAAAGATCTTTAAAATTAAGGTAGTTATGAGAGATTGCTATTCATCTTTACATTAACAAAATTTATATCAATGTTATTGAGACTAATGAAAGTGTCAGCTTAAATTTTAAAAAATTTTAACCAACTGATAGGATACGCCAGGATGTGCCCAAAAGTTGTTTTTTTAAACAAAGCTTATATTTACTCACTCCGTCTGTGTGAGAGGTTTCTTTCACACTTGATTTCTCCCTCTTCCCATTTTTTAATCAGTTGAAATGTTGCAAAAATTATTAAATGTTGATGACAACACATGAATCAATTGAAAAAAAAATAGGTAATCAATTAGTGGTAATTAATTAATTGATTTTGTTCCAAATAGAAAAAGGGAGATAAACCTAGCAATATTGAGTGATATGGCAGTGATTAAATAGTGCTCACTTAATATAAGCTTTGTTTTTTAAAAGTTTTTTTGTTGTTAATTTTGCTTATTTACAAAGTATGGTTAAAAATAATTCAAATATAGACAGCAAGTGTAGAGGCCAACACTGTACATTAATAAGCTGTTTCATTATTACTTTTGAACATCTCATCCTGGTACTCTATAGGTACTATGAACACAACTTCTATGTCAGAATCCTATGAACATATCTTTACTACACATAGTTCATGCCACTCAAACGTAAGTAGTCACACCAACACAAACAAAATGAGTTCTTTAGAGTATATTATTTACAACACATCCCCTTGAAAGCAGGAGTGTTAGGACCAAATGTCTCAAAATCAGATAATAAACACAAAATTAGATATTTACTGTACCTTTCCTATCACCAAAACTTTGTTGGTCGTAAAAGAATCTGGTTGAATTATTTTTTAGCTATGGGGTCGTTACTCAAATACCATTCTTGCCCTCAAGGTACAAATATTTACATGTCTCTCACATGATCAGATCTGATGCTTACAGTATTTACAATGAGAACATGGAAAATCATTTAGGTGAATGCTTACTTGAATATTTGTAAGGTTAAGACAAAAGAATTCAAAGTGAAGCGTACCTTTTTTTTTATTTTGAACCAGTTAAACTATCAATAGAGTTGAGTGTAAATAATTATCAAATATTAATCACATATCAAGAGATTGTTCGACATAGGCTACTGATGACAAAACCTGAAAGGCTGCATTTGCGATGATGACAAAATCTTTGCAGATAAAACAAGTTTTTGATGGCTCTATATTAGCCAGTGTTATGACAATAACATCATTTCCAAAGAGAATAGGCCAAAGCTGGAAAATTCTAGAATATAAGGAAAAGCCAAATGAGTAATTAATTCTATTTTTAGAGTAACAATGTCATCCCACAAGTCAGATATTGCACATCACCACATGCTGTACTCGATATCCTCGTTACCAAAGACTTTAAAGTAGCCCAGTATAGTCAGGAACACCACAGTGTTACCAGAGATGACCAGTGCACATGCTCCCCACTGGATCTGGAAATAAATAAGCACTACACAATTAACAGTTAACTAATGTCAATTCTATCATAGTCAAGTCAATGCATCAAGATTTAGACAATACAGTTATTATAGTCATTATAATCTAGGAAGCAAAGTATCAAATGACGCATCACTCTCAAGGGAAGTTGATAACCGTCTGGCCAGGGCCAGTAGTGCTTTTGGAGGCCTCCAGGTGAGAGTTTGGGAAAATTAATCGCTCCGCCTGCCTACAAAATCAATATCTACCAAGCAGTGGTTCTCTCAACCCTTCTATATGGATCTAAGACATGGGTATTAACCACACTACAAACAGTGATGTCCTTGCAAATGCTAGTATGGACAGTATAGAGGGACTTCTTATGGTCCAACAGTTATGCTGGGCAGGCCAGGTATCCCGTATGCCAAAAGCAGTCTTTTTTGATGAGTTGAAAGGTGGTCAACATAAAAGAGGTGCCCACAGAAATGCTTTAAAGACCAGCTAAGGTGCCAACTTGCTTTAACTGTCATAGAAGAAAGCACCTGATTGCATGCGGCTTCAAACAAGACAGCTGGAGGTCACTTACTGGTGGACAATGATTATGCCTGTGCTGGATGTGGGAAATATGTAGCTCACAGCTAGGGCAGCAAAGCCTTGGGAAATACTGTATTTCTCAATTATTTTTGGACTCAAAGACAAGCCTTATTATCATAATCAAAGTATAATTTTTTTTTTCAAAACCTAGAGGTTGATGGACAAAATGAACTAGAGAATATTGTTTAAGAGTAAATGTCCTCACAATGATCAGCCATCTTTCATTTCCTAACGAATGTGAACTATGCCACAGACATTCTATCCAAACTTCGAACACTCAAAGACACTAAATATGGCAATCAATGGCTTGAACAATCAGACACCAAGGCCATTAGCCTTTGTAATGATTACCAAAAGCTACAATGAATAGAGCTACAAGTTAAAAAATGTACAACTTGTTCGACCAATTTTAGTTATTCCTTTAGTCACTTCTGCCAAATCCCAATGCATTATCTTCAGACGTAAAACAAATGTTTTAAAGGTTTCCTTTCTTATAAATTCTTATTGTATAGATTACAGACATTACTTCAACAAAGAAGCTAATTACGTCCTATGAAATTTATGTATCAATCTAGTCATGCTTGTTAATCAATGATTTAAACTCTGCTAAGTCATTGGTTTTCCTGACTGATTGAGACAAAATATTCCATTCTTTAATGGCACTGCGAAGAAATGCACTTGTACAAATTGGTCCTTTAAAAAAAAAGTATAGATATACAAAATGATTTTGAAAATTTGATTCTAAAAACAAATTAACAACATGACCAAACAGAGGCTTATCAGTTATATAGTAAAGGTCAACTCTGTTACTAAAAAAATTCTCAAAAAAACTTGGCTTAATTAAACTTTGCTAAAATATATTCTTTTCACTTAGAGACTATTAAAAATCTTGCTTACAACTTTGTAATAATAGGTCAATACAAATTAGTTTCTTAACTTTGTTTCATTTAATATCAAGACCTGTTTAAAACTTATAACATGGTAGCTTTCAAACCAGCGCTCTTAACTGTTACTCCCTCCCCCCACCCCCCAATAAAATGTTTCAACACTCTGTGGCATTTTACGTCTCGAGAGACGATCTTTTCCCTTTGCAACTTCTTGTGTGACTAAAGAGGCCAATCCTTGATACACAGCTGCGATCGCAGGTTGGGCATATATAATCACCAGGCGTCGTTGCATTTTCACCCTTCTTTCTGCTTCTGTTGTGTATGACATCTGCAATCTGTGACCCTTCCTTTATGCTCTCTCTCCATGTGGATCTGTCCAGTGCCACCTCTTCCCAGTTGCCAGTGTCGATTTTGAAGAGCTTCATGTCCCGTTTGCATACATCTGTATAACATAAAAGTGGGCGACCAGCGGCTCTCCTACCTTCTATTAGATCGCCATACAGGATGTCCTGTGGAAGTCGACCTACTGGCATTCTATGAACGTGGCCAAGCCAGCTCAGGCGTCTGCTGCTGTTAACAGAGCGGATGTCCTGGCATCCTGCTCTTTGTAGCACTTCCTCATTGGTTATCTTATCTTGCCACCTTATTTTAAAGATCAGCCTTAGGCATCGGAGGTGGAAGACATTCAGCTTTTTTTTCTGCCATGAGTAGGTTGACCATGTTTCACTTCCGTACAGCAAGGTGCTCAACACACAGGTCCGGTAGACTAGGGCTTTAGTACTGCTAGTGAGCAATATGTTGTCCCAGACTCTTTTCTGCAACTGTTACAAGGTGGCCATTGCCTTGGCTATCCTGTTGTTTATGTCTTTATCCAGTAGAGTGTTGTTGGATATGATGGAGCCAAGGTAACAAAAGTGATCAAAAATTTCTAGTGGTTGGCCATTAATGCTTACTTGAGGTGCAGTGTTTGTGTTTTGGACAAGTATCTTAGTCTTGCTTTGACTGATGTTTAAGCCGAACTTCTGGCAAGCAGCAGATAGTTTGTCAACCAGGGACTGTAGCTGAATATCAGAATCAGCCACAATAGCTGCATCAGCAAATAGTGAAAATTACATAGAAATAAAATAATTTCTAAAATCTCCAGATTATTTTTTTCTGATTTGAACTATCATATTCTGTTTACTTGGTGTACAAAATTAAAAAAATAACAACTCTAGAATCATACATATGATAAAGTCCTCAAAAATCCAGTCCTGCTATACTTACCACTTCCACATGGGCAAGGACAACCGGCAGTCCAATGGAAGAGACCACAATACCAGTTGTGAGGAAAATGCAGAGCTCAATGCAAGCACTACTGGAAGAGTCGTAACTATTTGATAATCTCTTGGCAACAATCGTTGGCAATGGTGACAAGAAGTAGAAGAATAAAACAAACATGGGCCACCAGTTGCTGTAAGCAAATAAAATAAACACTTAAGTACTAGAAGACTGAATTGCAAGAAAAAAAATACATATATATAAAGTAATTTTAATGTTGAATTGTTTACAGTTACTCTACCGGAAGTACAATCTAAAAATAGCCCACCAATCAGTGCTTTTAATACAGTACTTGCAATCGCTACAGGCTAATACAATTGAATGTTGAATAGCAAGATAGGTCAGTACAAATTCCCTAGTCTATAAATAGATAATACGCCAGAAATCAAAATAAAACGACAAAGTCTGAGTTTTTAAAATTTGAATTAAAATGAACTATTCCATTGGCTGAACAAAAATAGATTGACCTTGTAGGGAAACAAAATGGCTACACAGTGATATATAATACTCTAGGTTTACAATCATATTTCTACTTGTTGTTTACGAGGAAACATTGCGCTTTTCTAATAATTATAAAAAGAGCCAGTCTTACACACAGGACAAAAAAATTCATAATAAAATAATAAAGCACTTGAAGACCATATAAGTTACATTTTTATTCAAAGCTACTAAAATTAAGTCAAAACAAAAAAACAATATTTTTCATCTTCCCCCCTAAATTTGGTGTCCTCATAGCTTTCATTGGCATGTCGTGGCAAAGAAGTCTCATGTTCGAATCTCGGTGAAGACATGGATTCTGAAAATGGATTTTTAGGATGCCCCTAAGTCCACCCAACTCTAATGAGTATCTGGCATTAGTTGGGAAAAGTAAAGGCAGTTGGTTGTTGTGCTGGCCTCATGACACCCTTGTTAACCATCGGCAAGTTTTACATCATATGCCCTATAGATAGGGGACTTTTTAATGTCTTTAAGGCCCCATTCCTGATTTTTTTTTCTTTTTCTGATGACCTTAACATGCTTGAAGTCTTTAGACTGAACGCCAAATATCTGTCTTTAACTGCCAATATCAGTAGTTTAGCCACTTTAACACCAAGCCACATGGAGTGAATCATGACGCATAAAGAACGCATCATGGCTTTTATTTATTTATTTTTTATGAGAAAAATTCGGGTGCTTCTGAAAATAAATTTAGAAAAATGTAGCTTCATATCTACTTACTCAAATTTTAACTTAGGCAAGGTATATATTTGATTACGCAAGGTTGTCATTGCCAGAAGTGAAAATGGATATAAGCACTCCACTACCTATAAAATGCTTCCTAATGGCAAGCATCTCATATAGCCTCTGACAACCAGTCAAACTCTTGGCCTTCACATGTGGCTCAGATATTGAGTCCAGTGGAACTGACTACACTAACAGGAGAAGAGGCAAAAGTGAATAATTGGCACCTAAACCAGTAAGCTTCTGGCAGGAGGGGCTCGTTAGCCATGGCTGGCTACCCACATAGGAGAAGGAAAACTCGGAATCCAAACCTCTGCTGCATTGCAGCTTTACACAATCATGGGAAAGGCTTCAGAAGTCAACCCATATTAGACTGTAGAAGGTTTGAAAAAGTGGGTGAAGGTTGAGAGTTAAAAGGGTCATGTTTATTTTTCTGATTGTGTATACTAGATATCTTTAATCACCTGTACGTGCAGAGGATGATTGACGTCCTACTTGCTTGGAATATTATATTAGTAACATGATTGCAAAAGTGTCTGCTTGTAGATAATATAATTGAACGAGTAATATGCTAATGAATATGTAGATTTATAATGTATATTAAGACATGTACCTTTGAATATAGTTACGGATTGCATACTTAAGAGAGAGAGAGAGAGATCTGTGAGTAATAGATATAATATTATAGAAATGTACTTGTGACACTAAGAGTTGAAGTTGTTCAAAAGAGTTTGTTTTGCTGTTTAAGAATAAAAAAAAAGAATTTGCAAACAATGATATTATACATGCATTATATATATACATATATATACATATATACTTTTTAATGAGGTAAGCTGTAAATTGATATACTTACTTGTACTGCGGTAAGGCGCAAGCTAAAACTAAGAAGGTCACTCCAAGAGCGCAAGCAAATGCCAATCCAATCAATCTATTTAGAAAAAACAAAACAGGATTGTGCATTAGAAATAGGATTATTTTAATATAGTATGATTATAAATTATCAATATAACATACATGGCATGATTCATAATATGAATTTGTCTTATTATATTATTAACAATTATGGGGCAATTTAATTTGTAACTGATCAAGTATATTTTGTAAATAAGAAAAAAAAAACTACAGACAAAAACTGTTAGAAATACTTACGCTTTGAATAGTTTGAAGGGAAGCCACATATGAAACAGAAAGAGAAGAAAGAAAATATGTATAAGAACAAAACATTTAACAATACCCATAAAACAGTGATACCCAAACTAAAGCAACGTCGATTAGTATGCACTTTGGACTGTCCTTCGGTGGTCGCCATGGTCCCCTGCCCACTGCTATCCCCATCGTTCTGCGAAGGTTTGGGCTAGAAAGTAGATTATATTCTACTCTGACAGAAAACATTTTTACAAAATATATTCAGCCATCAAAACACAGTCCATTATATTTCCTTAAAGATGGGAGCTATTGGACTACTGGTTGCATTGATGATTGATCCAAACTGTGACGTGTCAGAAATTTATAAAGATCTATGACCATTGGCTTAAAAGGTAAAAGGGCCACTACCATAAAAGTTTAATAAGATTATTAAACAATACTACCTTTTATCTGGCTTAAAAATATAAATAGTATGAATTACAACATACTAAATTTATTAAATTAGTAAATAATAAATATAAATAAAATGATAAATGGAAGCTTCAAGCTACTATGAAGCTTTTTTAAATAAAGTTATAAGTGTGAGTATTTATTAAAATAATCTAAATCTTAAGTCTAGAATAATATTTTTAAAATCTAAATTAACAAAACATACATTAAAATCATTATCATCATTTTAATAATTTGGATTTTGATTAATTATCTTTATTAGTTTATAACTTTATTCATAAATTTATTTTCTTTTTCATTCATTTCATGTGGGATCTCATCCAAGAATCAAGTCTACTAGCTAGGTCTAATCTAGGCCTAAGAATCATTTTTAAATTTAAGTTATGGAAAGTCTAATAGCTGGACGAAAAATAAAGCGCGCAGAAACCAAGTAGATCTAGTGCTTAATTTAATAAGTCTATAGTCTATGACTAGCGATTTCGATCTAACTCTACCCCTTATGCCAGCCATTTTGTCAACAAAGGGTGACCAGTCTACAGAATTTACGGTGTCTATCTGTATTTTCAGTCTGAAATAGATTTACATGGTATATAGAACTAGGTGTAATATTACTAATATAGGCACCTCGGCACATTTCAGACGTCTTGCCCATTTAGCTCTATTAAGTATTTATTCTTTATCTATTCGTCTACCACGAGACGCTAAAATCTATTACATTTTGACAAATTATTTTAAAACATTAACATACGTAGTTGTCTTTCGATTTAACATTCTTACTCAAACTCATTTTCTAATGTAACAAATATAATTGGACTAAAGAAAATCCACTACTGAGGACAAAGACCTAGATGGCGAAAGGATAATCTAAAATAAATCGACCACTTGCGGACAATGGTTATGTCTTCGTTGGATGTCGCAAAATATGTAGGTAACAGCTGTTGCTGCATAACCATGTGAAATACTGCATTTTTCGTTAACCTTCAGACTCTAAGACAAGCCTATTATTAAAGCTTCAAATACAAAAACAAAATCTAATAAAATACTCTGAAAGACACAAAAATAAAGGCACATTCCTCGTCCCATATGCTAGGACAAATTTGTACAAATACTCCTTCTTCCCTAGTGCTATTAGAGCATGGAATGGGTTGCCTGAGCTAGCCAGAAAAACCAGTGACTTGGCAGAATTTAAGTCATTGGTTAATTTGCATGACTAAATGCATGACGCGTAGGACGTAATCATCTTCTTTTTTGAAGTAACGTCTATATTATATAAGATAAGATAAGATTAAAGGAGGACATCTTTGTTTATTTAATTCTTTTTTTTTTCTTATATGGCATTTTAAAAGAATACATCTGACAGTTTTGTGTCATTTACTTAATCTGTCTGTGACATTTTAAATGTCAAGAAATATTTTCTCTTTCACACAGGCTATGTGTGTTGTGAGATTAAAACTTCCACCAGTCGGTTTTTAGGTTAAACCCCCTCCCTTCTGCAGTTAACGAATTCTATGAGAGTTGGCAAAGGGGGTTTTGAGTTTTAAAACCCTATCCATGGGGTTGCGCATTTAAATATAAAACTAAAGCAAACTATAGTCACCATATTCTATAAGCACTATATAAGAGTAACTAAAAGGGATTTTGAGATACCCCCCCCCTTTTTTTTCTCTTTTTTTTTTAAGTCACTAAATTCCTCAATTGTAGCCAAGAATAGTTTAGACGTTTAAACCCACCTTCCACTAAAAAAAAAAAAAGCAAAGCTACAGCCACTACATTCCATGAGCGTAGCCAAGAAAGGCTTGATTTTAAAACCTCTCCAATAAAAAAAAATCCATAGGAAAACTACAATCAACAAATTACATGAGTGTTAGCCTGCAAAGGGGGTTTTTGAGGTTTAAACCCACCTTCAAATTAAATGAAAAGCAAAGCTACAATCACTAAATTCCATGAACATAGCCAAAAGGGGTTTTGTAATTAACCTCCCATAGTTCTTGTAACTTTTAATTAGACTTACTACTAGACTAAAACTGTTGCCAATGGTTTTGTCGTACTGCTCCTTAAATACGTAATATTGAAAATGAACATTGGAGAATTCAATTAAATACAACTGCTCATTCTTCCCTAGTGCCGCTAAAGCATGGGATGGGTTGCTTAAATCAGCCGCAGTAAAACCAAAGACTTAGCAGCTAGAGTTTAAACCACTGATTAACACGCATGACTAGATTGGTGCATGAAATACGTAATTTTCACTTTTGTAGTAAAGTCTGTAATCTATAAGATAAATAGAGGCGTTTTAATGTTTGAAAAGAAGCAGTTAACAAAAAAAATTTTTTTTTAATCCCTTTAAAAAAATAAAGCTTATCTAAAGGGGAAGAACTTCGTCTTTAAAACTATATCTACCAATAATGAACAAGTTATTTTCCTTATTCGAAATAAAAAAAAATAATTACCAATAATTAATCGACTAATTGAGTATTTATGCTTTTTAAAACAAAGATTATAAAGATTAAGATTGTATTTGTTTGTATGATTCATATATTGTCACCAACAATGATTAATTGTGCAAAGTTTCAACTTCATTTGGAAAGGGAAGCAATAACGTGTACAAGATTTGTATCAAACAGATAGACAAGGTGAATATAAGATTTGTTAAAATAAAGATTATTCGGTCTTAACCCAAACTTCCTGCAACACTGAAGGGAATAAAAAAGACATCGCTATTTTTAGCGTGTTTTTGCAACACCGACTTTGTCATGGGGTTCACGGGTAGGCTTTACAAAAAAAAAATGCAAATGATGGAGTGCAGGCACATGTTTGCTTTCAATAAAGCATACAGGTATCTGATCCCCGAATAAGTTGAGAGAATCACTCTCTGATAGAGTATTGACAGACTGAGTGATTGAAGGTGTCCCTCTCGTTGAAAGAGGAACCATTCACGGGGATCTTTGGGGCTGAACTAGATTTTAAAGGGATATTTCTTGTGTATGTCTTTTTTTTCTTCCCTGACGTTGATTGATAAACCAAACGAAGTGGCAGCGTAAGAAAATTCAACGACTGAGAGTTAAGGCATTTTCAAAGAGACTATCTGTTTTGTTTTAATACTTATATTATATATTATACTTAGGCCTATATTATAATATACTTATTATACTTATACAATTATATTGTAATTTACATAATAGGTTTTATCGTTCCATCTGTATTCATTGAGTAGAGGAGTAGAATCTTTGAAGGATTAAAAGGCTTACGACATGTCCTAAAAATGTGCCGATGTGCCGAATAATCTTAATTTGTTTCGTTTTATTATATGGCACCGTAGGTTGAACGATTGTTGTCTGAGAACTAAGATCGGAACCTGCCAGGACAATGCTTCTCAGCCTCACAGTGGCGCTCAAGTTGAAACGATCGTTAAAGGAGAAGATTAGGCCAACAGGAAAGAAAAAAAACAAATGAACCCCCTTGGGGTACATAAGAACCAAGTCAATTACACTGGCGGGGATGGAAGAAAGTCCCAACAAACAGCTGCTCGAGGAACTGTTTTTTTTTTTATGGCAGACACCTGCACGGCTGATGCGGTACAGAGAAGGAAAATGGTCCCCAAGAGCTCGGCCTTTGGCCTCTCTTCTAATACGAGCCATCGGTAATAGGATCTGCTTGGATGTACCCCAGGCAGAAATGTGCTTAGACAGGCAGATGGTGGAAAACTTCCATAGACCTAGAGTTCCAAGAGTCTTAGACTCAACTTTTAGGACAGTTACAAAGAATAAGTATCGGAATCTGACTTAATTGTATTAAATAGGACTACAATAGGCCTATGTACGATATAAAATACAGACGAAATTCGATAAAATTGTATTATTATAAATTCAATAAGAACTGACTATGTGATTATGTTTATCGGGCTATGCTAGGACTTATTTGTACAAAGGCTCCTTTTTTTCCTAGAGCTATTAGAGCATGAAATGGGTTGCGTGAGTCAGCCAGGAAAAGAAATGACTTGGCAGAACTGAAGTCATTGATTCTAACATGCATGACTATATTTACATAGAAACACGCGTAGGACGTAATCATTTATTTTTTTAAAGTAACGTCTGTATTTCATCAAATAAAACAAGTTATTCGAAATTGTCAAATAAAAAAAGTTCTATTTCTTTTGTCATACACCGTAAATAACGAGTTTTTCCGAACAATACCGAAACCCAACGAACCAACAGCCATCTTGAACGGAACTACAATCATTCAGAATAGCATCAGAGAAAGCAACAGTCATCACACAACACAGCATTCGTTCGGACAAAGCAAAATACCAATAATGGCTTCAGTTGAACCAAAAGCGTAAGTTATTTCTTTTTCGTAATTTTACTTGTTTTAAAATTAAACTATTATAGTTCTAGACTTCTCTTATAATCTAAAATGTGAATTATATTATGAAACCGGTGGAGGTAAAGTTGTTAAATTTAATGTTCGCCTGAACTGCTCTACTGAAGTCTTGAATCTCTTCAAATTTGTCAAGTCACAAATGCGATTAACTAAAAATAGAGTCTATAGATCTATAAACACGCCTAGATCTAGATATTTTAAAAGTATAGATTTATAGACTCTAGATTTTCTACAAGTGATTAATGATCCAGTCTTTCTAGGTCTGGATTATAAAGTTAATAATTAAGTGATAAACCAAAATTAATTAAAAATTGTATTTTCAAAGACCACCAAAGTCTGAAATGAGTAAGTTAATTTAATTATTTTAATTAAAGCATATTTTTTTGTTGCCTTTTAGTTTCTAAAAGTAAAGACTAAGGTTATTTGGAGTAATGAATCTTCACTGTCAATGTTACTTAGTTTAGACTTAGACTAGAGTCACTAGTCACTAGACACTAGAGTTTAGATTTCTAGAATCTAGATTTAGTGAATATTATCGAGCTAGATTTGAAATTAAATTAAATCTACTTTAAAAAATTTAGATGGAAGTAGACTTAGTAGATCGACATCTGTGCCTAATACTATATTATATAGTAGGGATGTTACAATTTTTTTCAGAAAAATTATTTTAAGAATCTTGTCTGATATTTTGTAGATTTGAATGAGCCTTCTAAATTTAGATCTATATGAATTATGTATGTATGATTCTTGGTTGAAAAATTATTTTTTTTATAGCATTCAATGGGCACGATGTGAGGAGCTTTGAATGTGTTGAATAAATATGCTTGCCATTTCTTATATGTTAATCAACTTTTCCAAAAACATGTTTCGAAGGAATGTTTATTGTTATTAAAATATCTGAACACTAAGCTGCATATTATATAGCCCCTCCTTCATTGTTGAAGATGAGCACATTTCATTTCCTATGGACTCGAAGATGGCTGTAAAGTCCAATCCTCGCTTTAAAAAACCGGCCGCATATGTGGCATGGGTAGGTTTGATCAGTTGCAGATAGGCTGCATATAATATACTTATTAGATCTAAATATAATTTGCTGTCACATGACCAATCTGACCAATCACTATTATCTTGGCATGTAAACAAGATGGCTAAAATTACAATGGTTAACAATGGCCTCCAGCATTGGATTCAACTGCTAAATATTAAAAATTAATAGTTCTGTGCACTGTGAATGCTATGTGAAAAGTAAAGCACAGAAATTTAGCCAGAAAAATGCTCTACAATACTGGGGAGTCAAAAGGCGTGGATATGTTGAGCCTTTTAAACTATACACAGGGAAAATGAACCCTTATTTAGGTCTAATAAAAAATAACCTTCTACTCCATGTGGGATAGCGTAATTGCGTTTCCCATCGCCATTTGTATTAGTCAATCAAAAACTATAACTCTTTTACAAAGAAGTATTGAATTAATAGGTCTAAAAAATGTCAGAAAAAGGAAATTTGGTAAAGTGGTTTTGTAATATTTATCTTATTTTAAATGAAAGGCTTCTTTTTTTTTTTTGTGTTCATTGGCGGTGTAAAGAAAGAACACATTCACATGAAGACCAAATTTTTTTAAACGCTAACATTAGGTATTAACATTTTTAGGCATGCCAATGTCATCAGAAAGGGTTCTGGCCTTGTGTTGTCATATATGCATACCTAATCTTTTAAAATTTAGAGTAAACTTCCACATATTTTAAAACAACTTGCTGACACCTCACTCTTTCCTTTAGCCTTGTCCAAAATAAAAAAGCTTTAGATATTGAGATGAACATAAATAAATACCAAGATCTATATAATGCACATGAGATTTGTGTTTCTTTTTTTTTCCTAATTACATTGTATCGTGCGATTAACTATTGTGCACTGTGTCATAAGTATCTATGGATTTGCATATATATAGATATATATGACTGCGCAGACCCAGTTGCGACCTGCATATTTTTCTGCATCTAGTGCAGACAAAGCAGTTCTCCGCCGGCAGTCTTAAGTTTTCTTTCCAGTTATGGTAGTTGGTGAAGTTGATAGGTGAAATTTCATGTGAGATAACATCTCTTCATTTCTTTTATTAGTGAAGAAGATTTGGCAACAGCCATCCTCCGACGTAAGGATCGCCCCAACAGACTTCTTGTGGAGGAGGCCATCAATGAAGATAACTCGGTTGTTTCTCTTTCACAGGTAAATAAAGATAACTAGCAGATAGGTAGATCTTTAAGACAAAGTAGCTGTTCTTGATAGAACATCTATAAATCTTTAAGACAAATTAGCTGTTGTTCTTGGTAGAGCATCTATACATTTTTAAGACTTTGTATCTGTTGTTCTTGTTAGCTAATACTGACATGCATTTTAAAAAGAATATGATTGCGTCATTAATTGAGCATCATTGTTTGTCTAGAAAAAAATGGATGAGCTCCAGTTATTCAGAGGAGACACAGTTTTGCTGAAAGGCAAACGTAGGAAAGAGACTGTGTGCATTGTGCTCTCTGATGAGACAGTTTCAGATGACAAAATTAGAATTAACAGATGTGTGCGGAACAATTTGAGAGTTCGTTTAGGAGATGTTGTAAGGTAATATATATATTTATATGAGTCTCATTTTAACTTTAGTTTCTTAAGTATATTTTAGTGGGGTAATAACAATTAACTAGAAGGCTTAATGCTAACACTATTTTTGTTCTCTGCCTATGTTAGTTGGAGATAATTTAAATGCTCTGTTTTGCTCACCGTTTTATGTCTATATTGTTTGTTATAGCATTCAACCATGTCCAGATGTGAAATATGGAAAAAGAGTTCATGTTCTCCCAGTTGATGACACAGTTGAAGGACTGGCTGGGTTTGTTGGTTTATTTGATACATTTTTTTAAAACTAATAAGCAATTCTTTTTCATAAGGCAGATGTACCACAAGCTCAATTTTATCCCTCAAATTTATGATTACTCTTATTTCTGTTATAGTAAAAAAAAAAAAGTCAGTTCCCCTTTCAGACCTTGTGGTCTATAGAGCAGTTGATGTTATGGTCATCTGTTTCTGTGGCCTACTGTTTAACATGGGTGTCATGTGGCCAGCATAAGGACCAACTGCCTTTACTTTTCTCAACTAATGTCAGGTACCCATTAGGGCTGGGTGGACTCAGAGGTGTCTCAAGATCCAGAAATTAAAAATCCCAGTCTTACCAGGATTCGAACCCTGGACCCCGGTACGGAAGTCAAGCACTTTACCGCTCATTATTTTTATTTCATTTCACTATTCTAAATTTTTAAAATTCCTATTAAATGTAACTTACTACTAATTTTATCTAGCTTATCATTTTATTATTATCGAAAATATGATTATTATTTTATACAGCTTTTAAAAAAAAATTATTTTTATCTAAATAAACTTAATTCACGTTTTCAGGAATTTGTTTGAAGTGTTCCTCAAGCCATACTTTCTTGAAGCTTACAGGCCAATAAAAAAGGGAGACATTTTTCTGGTCAGAGGTGGCATGCGAGCCGTTGAATTCAAAGTGATAGAAACAGACCCACAGCCCTATTGTATTGTTGCTCCAGATACTGTCATACATTGTGAAGGAGAGCCAGTCAAGCGAGAGGTAAGTCACTCCGAAACACAGCATTGTTAGAATTAATAATAACTTTAACTCTTTCTCTCAGTAATTATTCTCCACGTTTTAGCGGAATTTTTCATTTTGCTCAGTAGTATTTTACTCCCCTATTTATGATTAAGCTTCAATAACATTTTTTTATTTGTTACCAGAAGATGTTTTATTTGGTTTAGACTTAAAGGGGAATGCATGCTCTTTTTTATGTAAGACAAAGTAATGTTTATAAAATCAAGCATTAATTTAATTTTATGAGTTTGAATCAATGATGCTATTGTCAATTAGGAGAGAAAGAGTTAAACTTTTTTATACAGATACCATCAGTAGTGTAATTACTTTTGCCCTCATCTGCTGGTAAAGTTATACTTCAGTGGCACAAGGCACTAAATAGACTATAAAAAGCATCTTGACTACTTGACTTAGTCCTTTTGACTCTCAGTGGAGCATAGGGCTGTTCTGTGCTATTCCCTTTAGCTGAATCTAAAGCTATCCTGCCACTTGGCCTCTTGGTTTACCAATCTTCACCATCTTACATTGCTCAAACACACCAACAGTCTCTTGAAGAATTTTTTTTTTATAAAAGATGCCTTTCAAAAAATCTTTAAGACAATGTGCACCCATTATACAACAGTTAAATCAGATCTGGAAAAAATGGTTGGCTCCTCTCTATTAAGTCTAGAACAGAAAGATTTTAAAACTCCTTTATGCCGCTTTCAGCTTCAATGTCATTTTTGTGACAGAGATACACATAGATGCATAATTTATCATGTGCTTGTGCTGTTTGTGTGTGAATGTTGTTTGTGTTTGTATCTATTTTGTTATTGTTATAGTTGGATGCTGAGGTGGAAATTTGTCGTCAAACTGAATTTCCATTTCTATGGACCAATAAAATTATCTTTTTTTAAAATATTAGGTATCATCTCAGAATAAATAATGTTGACTCTATCTCTCTGTAATTATTTTCCACGCTCAGAAGGAATTATTAATTTTTCCCATTTGTATTTCACTAGCCTGTTAGGATTAAACTTCAATAAAGATTTTCTTCCAATCAGACAATGTTATAATTTGTAGGGATAAATGCATATTATTTCTATATAAACACAAATCAAAGTTTTTAAACCCAAAAATTAAATAATTTAATGGGGTCAAATCAATGATGGTATCTTCAGTATAATATGTAATTTTTTTTTCTGTTTTTACATTCTCTGTGCTATTCAGTGTAATCAATAATGTCGGTGTCAGTGCATGTGTTTTTACTAGTTTTTGCTTTTATTGTTTTAGGAAGAAGAAGAGCAGTTAAATGAAGTGGGCTATGATGATATTGGAGGTTGTCGTAAACAACTGGCTCAGATCAAAGAGATGGTGGAGCTGCCATTGAGGCATCCACAGCTTTTTAAAGCTATTGGTGTGAAGGTAAGGCACATTACTTTGCACAACAAGCGAGAAAAAAAAACAACTTTCAATTCTTAAGATGTCCTTGTGAATTTATCGACGCTCAATAATCTTAGCACTAATGTTTATTGGCACTAAATTAAAGGTAATAGTCAACATAAAAGTACTTAATTGTTGTTGTTGTTTTTTTAGCCTCCTCGAGGTATCTTACTTTATGGACCCCCTGGAACTGGTAAGACTTTGATTGCCAGAGCAGTTGCAAATGAAACTGGGGCTTTCTTTTTCCTCATTAATGGTAAGTTACAGTACTTGGTTGTAGCTAACATTGTTCTAGTTTAAAATTTAAGAATGAAATGATGTAGATCCAAACAGTAGTAATGAATTGTCCAGAACAGTGTTTATTATAACGCTTTTCTAAATGTCTTAAATTCATTAGTTGGAGCTAAGATTCATTCGACAATTATATGAGCTTATTGAAATGTTAGCATGTTGAATTTGTGTCTATAAATAGTATGTAAAATTATTTTTTTTCAACATTTCAATATTGAACCAGTTCAAGTCTCAATAGTAGATGAGAACACATCAAGGCCCCATTAGTGTAGATGTATTATAAATTTGTACACATGGTTCCTGCGTATTTATGAAATTCAGTTAATTGCGATGAGATACACGTAACAAATTTTGTAAAAATGTGAAATGTCATGGATATGTGTGGATTATTACATTTTAAAATGTATTGTCACAAATTATAAACCAGTATTTATACAGATATAACTATTTGTAATAACCAGAAGAAAAGGTTATTATAACTCAAAAACCCAAACCTTAATGTAGTATTCATTGTGGCTCTAACATTGTTTTGAGTTTTTGTCAGTGCAATAAATAAAAAGTAAACAGCTTATCAAAATAATTCTCTAAAATTTGAATTGTAAATGTATAAAAGTCAAGAACCAGTTTAGATTTGTTACCTTTATTTGTTGGACTGTTGGGTCACCATGCAAGATTTGTTGACAGTTTTTCTCCATTCCTCTCTGTCTTTTGCCTTAGTTAGAACCTCTTTCAACTGCAGGTCCGTCCATTCTTTTATGTTGTCTTCTCATTGCTTTCTCTGCCTCTTCTTCTTTTTCCTGATACTGTTCCCTGAAGGAAGGTCTTTGCAAGCCCCGAAGATCTTATAATGTGGCCATAGTTTCTTAGCTTGTTTTTTTTTTTATTACTATAGTTAGCAAGTCATCATGGGGTCCAATCGCTGCAGTAACCCTTTCTCTAATCTCTTGGTTTGTGATGCGGTCTTTAAATGTGATAGTATAGATAGTCGTAAGTAGAAAAAAAAGTCAACTTCCGAATGTCTTATTGTTCAGGTCCTGAAATTATGAGTAAGTTGGCAGGAGAGTCAGAAAGTAATCTTCGCAAAGCTTTTGAAGAAGCAGAAAAGAATTCCCCAGCCATCATTTTTATTGATGAGCTTGATGCTATTGCTCCCAAACGTGAAAAGGTAAGTCAAGTATTTTGAAATAAATCTGCCTGTATTAGTCAAGTATTTTTGAAATTATTCTACCTGTATTAGTCAAGTAGTAAGCTAAGTATTTTTTAAATAAATCTACCTGTATTAGTCAAGTATTTTTCTAAATAAATCTACCTGTATTAGTCAAGTATTTTTCTAAATAAATCTACCTGTATTAGTCAAGTATTTTTCTAAATAAATCTACCTGTATTAGTCAAGTATTTTTCTAAATAAATCTACCTGTATTAGTCAAGTATTTTTCTAAATAAATCTACCTGTATTAGTCAAGTATTTTTCTAAATAAATCTACCTGTATTAGTTATGAAATTCTTCTTGTTTTGAAACATTGTTTTGATCTATTCTCCCACCAAGACTCACGGTGAAGTGGAGCGACGTATTGTGTCTCAGTTGCTGACTCTGATGGATGGTTTGAAACAAAGGTCACATGTTATTGTGATGGCTGCAACCAATAGACCAAACAGTATTGATCCTGCTCTCAGGCGTTTTGGTAATTAAACAATTAATTACCTGATCACAATTAGTCTTGTTTAAAGAATTTCATAATTAGTGGACGGATTTTGTTTTGCTAATTTATAAGAGTTGAATAAATAAAAAGATGTGAATGAACATTTTGCACGCTTTTTTATGTAGGCCTACAAATCATTAGTTGGACCACTGGATTAATTTGTGATGATATACATATGTATCAAAACAATATCAACCCAACCCTAACCCCCTTTTTTTTTTGGGAGGGGGTAAATCTATCATTCATTAGTTAGTCAGAGGAAAGTAATCACTTACAAAAAGTCATCAGCTTCATAAATGAGGAATTTAATCAACTTTTTTAATGTTACTTGAATTCTTTTTTTCTTTGTGGCCCTCTCGCAAATAAGATCAGATAAGTTGTTTATAATTAATATAGCAGTACAAATCAAATGCACATATTTTTTAAACAGTAACAAGATTAGAACAATAAAAATAATATACACATATTTTAAAAATTAAAACAATCTTTTAACGCTTTTTAGGGTTGGGGTTAAATGTAGCATCAATAAAGGTATAAAATGAATGGACAGGGGTTGGCATTAAATCGACCAAATATCATTGAGGATTTACTTATTAAGGCTTTAACATACTATCACTATTGCTAAGAAAGGATGAATCAGTTGGGTTTGTTTTCTTAACTAATAGAATTTATTTATTAGCCTCATGTGGATGACATAATAGAAAAATTGGAGTAGTTAATGAATTTGATCTCAAATCAACTTATTAATTATAATTGGTCATGCATTTATTATGTGAATAAATTTAGTATATATGGCATGAAGTTTATAAATTGATCTTGACCCTATTGTTTAAATGCATTCATAAGTTATATATTAATATTTTGAATCTTAGGTCGTTTTGATAGAGAAGTAGATATTGGTATTCCTGATGCAACTGGTAGACTGGAAATTTTGAGAATTCACACTAAAAACATGAAACTTGGAGATGACGTTGATCTAGAACAGGTGAGTTGGTCTTTTCAGCTAGTCAGCTTTCAAGTTGTTGTGACTTTCCTGATGTGTGGGCACAACATCCTTACATTCCATGTAAGGCTAAAAAGTTCTTGCTATGCAGTCAAGCTCTATGCCACATCCAGAATAATGTGCATTAGTCATTGTTCTATTATTTATTTTTATGCTAGGTATTTTGAATAAAAGCTTATCTTTTGTGTTGTAAGTGAGTGGCAACTACCCAGATATATATCTTATATTCTAGACATATTAATCTTTACATGATTTAAGCATACTGAAAAAAGAAAAAGCAAACTCTTGTTATTGTATTCTAAAGCAAATAATTGCCTGTATTGCAGGTGGCTTCTGAAACCCATGGACACGTTGGTGCAGACTTGGCTGCTCTTTGTTCTGAAGCTGCTCTCCAGCAAATCAGAGAGAAAATGGATTTAATAGACTTGGAGGATGAGACCATTGATGCTGAAGTCTTGGATTCATTGGCTGTCACAATGGAAAATTTCAGAGTAAGTAGTCCCCTTAATTTGTTTATTGTCTAAGCATTTTGTATGCATGTCTATTAGCTTGTTTCAATCTTCATAACTTCATAACAAATTGCTTTAGTGCTGGACTAATGGTAATAACCTGAAAATGTGTCTTGACTATTCCAGTGGGCACTTAGTAAGAGCAACCCGAGTGCTTTGCGAGAGACATCTGTGGAAGTCCCCAATGTTACATGGGAAGATGTTGGTGGCTTAGAAAATGTCAAGAAAGAATTGCAGGAATTGGTCCAGGTAGAGATTGCTCTATTTCCGGGTTAGTTTAATAAGTGACTAAATGAATGCAAGTAACAAGCTAATTACACCCTTGATGACTTTCAGTACCCTGTGGAGCATCCAGAGAAGTTTTTGAAGTTTGGTATGACACCCTCAAAGGGAGTTCTGTTTTATGGACCCCCAGGCTGTGGTAAAACACTGTTGGCCAAAGCTATAGCTAATGAGTGTCAAGCCAACTTTATTTCAATCAAAGGACCTGAACTCTTGACTATGTGGTTTGGTGAGTCTGAGGCTAACGTCAGAGACATTTTTGACAAGGTAAGTCTATTGCTTTTTATTGATCACATTTATTCCCTTATATCTGATGATATTCTCTGTCTTATGTCATCTAACACTTACTTCTTTATGTTGTGGTAGGACATTTATTAATTGGAATCATGTAACATTTAGTAGTTTGCATATGAATTAATATTTGATCTCATGTAACTTTGAACCCCTACTCCAAATAAAAAAAGATCTTCTTTACATTATCAACTTACACTCATAACTTAACATCAGGAACCAATTTACATTGTGTAACATTTAGCTCTTTGTATTAGAGAATATCTACTACTTAACATCATCACTAAGTACTTGACATCATATGACATGTACTAATTTATGTCATGTAATAATTTATGATTTAATTAGATGAGCTTCATTACTTAAGATTTAATATGTATAATAATAACTTTATATCAAATGTTTCTAGGCCAGGTCAGCAGCACCCTGTGTACTGTTTTTTGATGAACTTGATTCAATAGCCAAATCAAGAGGAGGCAATGTTGGAGATGGAGGTTTGTTACTTAACTCTTTTGGTTGAAATAAAAGATGTAAAAAATGTGGTTGTTTTAACCCA